>CM062862.1:7398847-7745496 GCA_031772225.1 Eubasilissa splendida
TTCGATCCACGGACCTCTGGGTTATGGGCCCAGCACGCTTCCGCTGCGCCACTCTGCTGATGCCGTCACTGGTCGAAAGTACATATTTTAAAATGTGAAGCAGTGGCGTACCGAAAGCAAATGTAACACTTTTTTAATGAAATAATGTATAGTTTCCAGGACTAATGTGTTATAAATCATAACGTACAAAGGGTTCAAAGGTCAACATTTTCTAAAAGGCTGTTCTTAAACTATTGCAGGTATAGTTGATGCAAGAAAATATCAAATTCAATCATACATTTTTTCACATTATTTTCGCTACAATGGCGTATTATAACAAAGGACTCCGAAAATAATATATAATCCAAGTAATTTAATATGTAGAATAACTTTTAGTGCAAAAGTAAAAATATTGTACAATAATTACTGAATTCGATCTGTAAATCCGGATCGATAGGATCTAAATGAACGAATTGCGCAAACTCCGGGTTGCGCGTCCCGCGGAATGAAATACGACAATTCCGGTCGTAAATTGGAATCAACGCAGGGTAGTGTAGGGAAATAAGGAACCGTGGTACAGGATGAGGTCGATGAGGGAATAAGAGTTCTAGTCGAAGGACCAGTGATCTCGGGAACCGGGATTCGGAAGGACTGCTTGTTTTACCTTGTATATGACGCCTGCGTTATCCCTACAGTCGCCGCCGAGATCACACAAATGACACGCGAATGAGCCGATCTCCGATCCCACTTGAATACGGCGATATCACAATTTCACCCACGGCACAAATAACAAATAATACGTGATCAAAACACAATATCACAAAATACAGTGCTAGTGCACTGGAGCTGACAATTCCACACCGTGAATGCTATCGCGATGTCGCGATCGAACAAATATCGGTCAAATTTACGTCTGCTGACGTCAAAGTCACAATTCACACTGACAAGACAAGCATGAGAAAATGTATGGATGCAAAAGCTTCCAAGCGGCCATCTTTCTTTTAATTTTAATATGAAGCGCACACACTATGGTGTGGTCTACAAATGTTGAAGTCAGTACCTAGAATGTATGCTAGTGTAATATATTGAACAAACCTTGCATCCATTTTAAGACACGATGATCAGGTAAATACTGTGAAACAGTAATCTACGGAAAGAAAAAAAGAGAACTGTAATTCAATTATGGACGGAGATCAACAGAAAAAGAAGGTTAAAAAATGCAGCACACCCTTTTAAGGATGGGTTATAAATAAGCCTCAGATGAAATAAGTGAATAGTTTTTATAAAGTTAAATAAATTAAGAAAAGTGGGTGTCTTAAGAAAATTACTAAATTTTTTTTTGAAACAATTAAAGATCTTTCAGCGTTACAGGGCGTTTCAGCGTTACGGCACAGTTGGTGCCTTATTGCACAGTAGGTGATCTAAATTGTATGTTGTTGAAAAAACCAGTTAAAAATAATAATTAAAAAATTTAAATAGAAATTAAATCTTACTTACTATCTATCTTACTTGTATTCGAAATCTTCTATCATAATGAAAAGTTCACTTATACACCTTATGTAATTTGCCTAATAAAGCAAAACAAAACTAAATAAACAAAAATTAAGCTTTAGGAACTTTTTGTTATTTGTATTCAATTGTGTTCTTCTTATTGGATTGTGAGTAATTTAGGTTTGATCATTTCTAAACAATATGTATGTATTGGAGACGGTACTTTTATAATTTTTATTCAGATAATACTTCTCATTTTGTCTACATTACTATTTTTTCTTACAGTCTAAAGTAGCACAACTTTATATTTATTATAAATACTCAAGTTTATTTAGTTTCGAGATCTTAACCACGCATTTATATCACAGTAGTTTAAAAACATATATGGGTGTGCAAAAATATCAAAGAATTGAAGGGCAAAAATTCATTACGATATCGCGTTATATCCATTAGTGATGAGCTCAAAATTACGAACCGTTAGTCAATCACTGATATCTTTGAGTCACACTCACTATCAGTGATTGAATATCTGGGAATATCGCGATTCGAAATTCATTTTTTTTATTTTCGTGATAAGCGCCATCTAGTAAATTCTGTCAAAACGTTATACGCATTTGACCCGAAATGCTGAGTATTTGACCCGAAAAATAAACTCACATTTTTTTAAGGGTTTTCATTATCTTTGTAATGATATTAAATTAGATTAGATATATATTAATTATATACGCTAGAATCTATTTTTTACGTAAATGAAGTTTGAATAATATTAGTAAATACGCTAAAAATTATGTTTTTTTTATTTATTTCGTGTATTTTGATATCGTGCGGCGCACGCGTATAAGTAATAAAACTATGATCAGTCACAGTTTTCAATCACTGATATTATTGAATATCAATCACAGTCACACTAGTGAGTCAAGAGTAGCCTTTTTTCTCATCACTAATATCCATACCCACGATACAGTCTAAACCAGACAATAATCTACATCTGAAACCATATATACTGGGTACAAATATTACTGATCATTTCCCTGTGGGTCTATTAAATAGATTTTAAAACTACAAAAAAAAAAATCAACCCTGTACAAATTGAAAATACATTTACTAAAATAAATTCCGAAAAGTTAATTCACGCTATAAACAAACTAAAATTGAATTATCTTTACTTGATCGGTAATGCTGCAAATTATTTTATAGAGATGATCTACGAACACATACAAAGGTTTTCATATTTTGTGTTATTATAGATGTTATGTATATATATTTAAATTTTTTAATTGTTTTAAACAAATTCTTGCATCTAGTACATATTGATCTTGTATTATATAAATGTTGATAGCCACCCCCATAATTCAAGATATTTCTTATATTTTATTGTCGAATGTTATAAATAAATAAATTTAAAAAATACAATGTTACATACGAGTAAATGTAAGTTTACGGGAAAAAAATTGATGTAATGTAATACTATATGAAATATACATATATATCAGTGTTTTTTCCCGTTGGGTTGGTATTAATGTGGTTTTGTTGTGCATTTGTGCATTTGTCGACATTTCCCATTCACCTGTGACCTGTGATTACTCGTCCAGTTATACGAAACGCGGCACAATTGCATGTCGCGTATCGCACATCTTTTCGAGCATGGCCGATAGTGATGACGGAGATAATGTGATTTCCCGCCAATATCTTGATCCAAATTTCGAATGCGGTTCTAGAACTGTCGCGGCCATCGCATGGATATCAATCAAAAGCTCCCGGCTGTGTACCCAGTGCTTTGTCACATTGTCCATAGATGGCAATCTCGCGGCGATTCGATAGGCTATCTGCAGCCTACATGGTTCACGCGATTTTTGTTGTACTTTACTTTAAATATTATATAATAGTTAATAATTCAGTGCAATTCTTTTTTAGATAAAATTAATAAATTTAATCCTTGTCGGTTTGTTGCTAAAGTTCAACGATAAACTGCAACAAATTGGTTATTTCGCCGTAAAATAATTGTCAACCGGTTAGAGTTGAATTTAAATTGTGCTGGTTAATGTACAAGGCGACACACAATATGGCGCCTCTATATCTTCAAGAACTTTGTATCCCAGACAATTTGAATGGTAGACGTCAAACTCTCAGGTCAGCCTCTACTTCAGCTGCAGGAAGGGTTGTAGAACCGATCAGCCGTTGCCAGAAGTCTAAATTTAGTGAACGGGCATTCGCAGTGGCAGGCCCAAAAGCGTGGAACTCTTTGCCCTCCGTTATTAGAAACAGTGCATCTTTATTTAAGAAGAAACTAAAAACACACTTTTTCAAAAAATCATTTCCATAAGTGAAAATGACGATTTTTTAATTTTAAAAAACATAGATAATTGTAGAACTATGAACAGTTTATGTGTAAAGCGCCCTTGAAGTGAAAGTTTTTACAAAAATGGCGCTATACAAATTATCCATAATTATTATTATTATTATTATTATTTATCCCTTCTTCTTCTCGTGTTTGTCCGGTTATCGAACGTCGTTGGCGATCATTATTTTGTTTTCAGCAATGCGAAATATTTTAGTTCGTCTGTGCCAACCCATTTCGTTAGATTTATCCAGGGTTTTAATTTCGCTTTGATGTATGAGATACAAAATCTAGGTATGAGCCGTTTTAACATTGTTTCAGTGAGAATCCACGATTTCACACTCCTTTCCTTGTGTAAATTATTATATTTATTATTATTCCCGTTCACATTAAGTATTAGTTTATCATGTTTTGAGGGTCTTGAAAAAATCACAAAATAATGGCACAAGCTCAACCTTTTCAGAACAAGTGGTATCGAATATTTTAAATTATTTAATTATTTTGCGCTGGCAAATAAAACAATCTCAATGTTATATAAAATATTCTGCTTCGAGTATCTTTAGGTTAAGTTTTCTCTCATCTTGTAAGCGATATGATTTCAAGGCAAACACCCAAGTGACCTAAAAAGATATATGAATAGATGTTGGTAGAGAGGGGCGAACTAGAAAAACATAATTAAATTAAAAATTTAAAGTCTGTTAGTGATATGTAGGTACTAAAAATGATTTTTTTTAAAATAATACAAATTATTCTAAAGATCAGCAATACCAACAATATTATTATTCTGAAAAAATGATGTGTACTAAAAAACAATAATAATTATACTCTTCGCAGGGGTGGTATGATGCATGTGCCTGAGACATCGCGTTTTTTAACTAGTCAGCAGGCAATTCCACTTTTAGCCTGTTTCATTCAACAAATGCATCATTTCCGGTATGACCTCCCTTTATTAAGGCTATTACGGTGCAATGGGGTTAATTCACCCCCTGACAAACGAATGGGAATACAAGATACTTTGAGTACAAACATTGTCCGGACAGTCATTAGGGTAAATATTGTTTACCGCTGCCCCTATCAGAGCACAGATCTTCGTATTGTTCCCAACATGAACAGTGTACTGTGTACCAGGTTCTTCATTAATTATGGACGTCCTGGGCTGCAGTCCTACTATCAGCGGGGGCATTGGAAGCGTATTGAGCTTTAACGGTCGATTAACCTTTAACCTAACCTGGCACAACATGATTATTGTGAACTATACTATCATCATTAGACGGTTTCTATCCCCTGCTGAATGATGACCTTTCAATTGTAATTCCCTGCCACATACTGCGGTGTCCGATGGGTTCTTCAACAATTGTTCGTTACATTACATTCTTCTTCTTCTTCCTCTTCCACGGCACTACATTTCAGAGTGGAATCTGGTCTCCTCCACAAGAGCTCTCCACCGACTTCTATCCCTGGTCATTCTTGTCCAGTTCCCAGATCCTTTCATCCTGCTCCAGTCCTCTATCACACAGTCAGTCCACTTCTTCCTTGGCCTGCCTCTAGGTCATTTCCATTGGGGTATACACTTGGTACGGAATACGGATAGGGGTTCTAGTTGAAGGACCAGAGATCTCAGGAACCGGGATTTGGAAGAACTGTTCGCCTTACCTTGTGTATGACGCCTTCGTAATCCCTGCAGTCGCCGCCGAGATCACATAAATGGCACGCGGATGAGCCGATCTCCGATTGAATACGGCGATGACACAAGTTCACCCACGGCACACAAACAACAAACAATACATGATCAAAACACAATATCACATACAGTGCTGGTGCACTGGAGCTGAAATGTCCACCCGCGAATGCTATCGCGATGTCGAGATCGAACAAATATCGATCAAGTTGATGTCTGCTGACGTTAAGGTTACAATTCACACTAAAAAGATGAGCATTAGAAAATATATAGACATGAATTAGGATGCGGAAATGTGTCAATAACATGGGTTGCGACCGATTCGAAAAGATGCGTCAAAAGGGTATTTACGAATTCGGAACACCAGTCAATATTACAATTAATCCTTGCTCAATTAAATTTTTAATAAATTTGTCCATATATTTTTCTTAATATTTCACGCTGCTGATTTGTTTAATTCAATTTGGGTTAGGCACCACGGTTCACAACCATAAGTGACCACTGGTCTTATTATAGTTTTATATATTAGCAGTTTGCTTTGTTGACTGATCATTTTCGACCCCAGCAGTTTTTTTACACTTCTATTTCCAGTTGGATGTCGGATCTTCAATGCAGCAGTCATCCTATTTACCGTTTTCAAGTTAGAACCCAGATATTATGTAAAATTATCAACCTATTCATATACATGGTGATCTTTAAAAGGCAGCTGAAGGGGGAGAGACCAACCCTTTCCCGGGACCGGTTTAGAAGCTAGGGCTTCCTTGTCGATCCCACTCATCAAAGCTAATAAAAATATGCGACTTTAATTTAATTACATATTTAAGTATAAGCAAAACGAAAAAGGAGAAGAAATTCAATGTGGTTATTAGCAATTACGATTTAAAATTTAGACCCTCCAGCGTCCCTTAAGTGCTATCTTTTAAAAAATAAAATATCATAAATCCATAAAACATAGTTTTACATACAGATGGAAAATTAAGGTGCAGTAATTCAAGGCAGACATTTAGATATTCATCAAAAAACACTCCCAAAAGAGGGACAGTGGACGAGACACAAAATTGATTGAGTCACACTTACACGGACAGACTAACAGAGTTGCAAAACACGAGGTATGGAGAGTGAGAGGTAGGTGCGTAGGTGAAGTCCCACCCACGCAGGCCGGCCTAACGACCCACCTAAGGAGGTCCAACGAGTCACCCAAACCCGAATAAATTCCTTATGTAAACCAAGATTTGCCCAAAACATTTTTCATGGTGGCAGCGTGGTCGATCATTATTTGTTTAGATCGGTTCTAAATAACTAAATCATCAGCATAGGCACACATCTGCTACGTGTTGTAGTTAATACAGCCCGTAATGCTAATCTTAAGAGTTATCGACTCATCTTAAAGACCAGCCTCCACGATGATCTCTCAATGAGACTTTGATCTCTGAAAGCCAGTAAAGTTACGGCCACGACATGATTACTAACTAAATTACCATCACTCTGTTTCTGTGACTAGGCACAGCGGATGAAGTGCTACACTCTTCTGTCACTTCACGTCGATTGTTGACCATCTTCCAATATCTGGTTTACCTGGTCTCCTGCGGACGCCCTCTATTTCTGGACTTATTTTATAATAATTATATTTTATCGAGGACACAGAATAGGCTTAACAACCGCAATTGGAAAACCCCGTTGCTTTCTTATGCTAATAATAAAAATATGAGAAGTATTTAATTTGGTTTTAAATCACGATTAAATTTAAAAAGATAAAACTGTTATTTAAACCGGTATTTAAACTGTTATTTCAGCTATTATTTAAACCCTTATTGTGACTGTGTTTGTGTTCAATTGATAACTGATTATTCGTAGTTCTTCGAGCCTTCACTAGTACAGTTAGATTACAATTTGTCATCACTAAACAATATGGGTACATTTTCCTCGATATCCTCTTCTTGCTTAGTCGCGTTTAACATAAAATCACGTCAAATTTTCAGGTAAAACCTAGTATTTTAAATATGAAGCGGCGTTTGAAAGAATTTTTGATTATAACTAGTGGCATAAGTATCCACATTAATTCCCACGCGAACGGATGTGCCACGCCACGGTGGCCAAGAAAAGAAGCGTGGCGTGTCTTAATTTCGCCACGTCACGCTATGTGTGACCCTTGCTGGCGAAGTTTAATATCAAAAATATTAAAAATAGACCAAAAATTAACATAGATCAAGTTTCACATTTTATCTGCACTGTTTTTTAAGTTGTATTTCATTAATTGACATCTAAATATTACAAGTTTCAGTAGCCTGGATCCCCGGTAATTAAAACATAATATACTTCTTAATCTAACAAAAGTATTTATTAACGTTTAACATGTTATGTTTAAATAAATACTGCTCCTACCTAAACTAACTCGGTAATACTAATGTATCGCACAGGAATTTCTCCGCCGAGCAGGCGCCGTATTGATTGACGCAATAGGACACGTGTTGATAGTCTCAAGGTGTCGCCATCTGGGCGGCGCCAAAGAACCCGTGGGATAGATTTGGGAAAACAATGACGAGTTAGAAGAACGTCTCAAGCGGCGGGCTGTCGCCGTTTTGCGTATGTACTTGCAAATTACTGTATGTATTGTTATGAATTTAAATAAAAACAGGAGTATTTTGCTGCAGCAGGCATTCTTCATTTTGTCGCCGTAGTGCGCTTATATTGAACATCTTTTGTGTTACATTTCTTTCCACCTCATCATCATCATCATTATCGTCGGTTGAGAAAATCTGAGATCGACGAACCACCCTTGTTTTCTTGTTTCCTCTACGGAACGACTAATATATTTGAATAGAATAGAATAGCATTAAAAAAACATTGAAATTGAGCGGGATGGAACGTTTCAACCCTAAGAAAAAACCCCGGGACAAAAATTTAATATAAACAAACCCACACTGTAATAAATAAATAATTTTAACTAATCCACTTCGTTCATAATATATTACTGAAAATTCTTCTCTCAATAATATTTTTTTAACCATGACAACAAACTATGTCCCATCGATTTAAACATCCTTATTTTTACTATTTAAATTGTACACGCAGGAGAATCCTGACTATCCAGACAACACATCCTTCCGTTCCTGTCGAAGACCTTCATTTGTTTCTTCCAATGATTCTCCTTCGTACATCCTCAACTTGTCCAAGGTTAGTCCACTCACCAGAAACCAAAATAAAAAACGGAATTAAAAAACAAAATGTATATATACATGTGATTTGTGTTTAATATTTACTGTAGCTTTTGCGTTCGTGTTGAGATGTACAGACTACGATATTTGAGGTCAACTTTATTTATTGCATTTATGAGATAATTACAAATATAACGTTATGAGGCACAAATTAAATAAAACTAAATTGGTAAATAATTCGAGATGCCCGTAGAGCCTACAATGAAATTAAAAAATGGGAATGTGTTGCTTTAAAAGCCAGTTCGGATCCAAGCTAAAGAAAAGGTAGAGAAAACCCATATTATGCACTTACAAATCGATAGTTAAGTAAGAACTTTTGCGAAAACGGATTGTTTGATCGTAAGCAAAAAAAAATACTTTTCTAAAGTACACCCGTAGTAAATTCATTTTACTTTCCGATATCCAATAGTACAAACGAGAATCGATATTTAAATATGGCGGACTTTTCACAGCTGTTCCGAAAGTCATCTGACATTGATACTTTGAATGCTGCAGTATAAGACAATTAATCATTCAATATACCACTATTTTAGTGATGAGAGTTAGTCCGATGGTAATCTCGTTGTTTAATACATAATACGATAATGCATAAACTAAAGCATACATCTCCATCTATGCTTAGACATTAGTAAATTTGATGTATCAACAATCCGCAAAGGATTTTTACTACGGGCGTTAGTAAAAAGTTACTACTGATAAGTCAATATCCAATAGGGATATTAAATCTGTAGCCTCATGGAGAAGCAATTAAAGGTATTAGTTGCAATCTCAGCAACCTCTATATATTATTAATTGGAGAAAAGCATGAGAAACTGACAGGAGCGTGGCGAACAGTATATTCATTAATGCACTTCTTATTATGAATGATAATCCCAATAATCTGGTTTAAAATACAAAATAAATACAACACCTTCTTCCAAAGCGCAAGCTAGTTTCCGTACTGGCGGCCATTTAAATTTAAGAAGAAGTAGTTTATGAAGAAGGTAACAAAAAAATAACTAGGAAGAAGAAGAGATTACACACACAATTAGCGAATAGAAAATTTACTTATGGTGCAGGACAACACAGATGCCAAACATACCTTATTATTCTCACTCTTCTCTTATACGAAGTCACATCTTCGTTGTTTTTACACCGGACTAACGTCTGCCAACAGAAAAGAAACGGTAGCGAGAATTCTTTTCTATAATTTTAAAATTAGCAATATTAACTTTGTGGTTAAAATTCATATTTTTATTTATTATCTTTGTTTTATTAACCACTTAATTGTGTTTAAATACATCTACCGGTTTCGAAAAATACCATTTTCTTCTTCAGGATGTCATAACTAACTAAAACATATATTATTGTTTTTTACCAGAATCTATTTAAAAAAAATCTATTTTCCGATTATTTCTAAATCCGATTTTGAATGACAAATTTACACTAAGAAGAGCTATGTTCGACTGTTAATAAATTAACAGAATGTGTAAAAATTATATGAGAAGACACTTCGTTTAGTGGCCACCTCATCACGTGACCCGCCTAGTTCCACTTCATTCAAATTGTTTCTGATCATCATTTGCTTTTAAAAAATGGCAGCAAGAAACAGAGATGATAACATGAGTTGAAGCCTGAAAACGCATAGATTACATTCATTCATATCAATGCTATCAAAAAATACTTTAAAGATTATTTTGTATCCCGAAATTCATAATATTTTTATAAACTTAACCACAAAGATAATATTGCTGATTTTAAAAGTACATAATATTTTTATATCGTTGTTGTAAATATATTGCATTTTATTTTATTATAAGCTGGTTATTGTAAACAATAATTATTAATATGCAATCCTCTTCTCTGCATTGTATTGTATCATTGTAAATAATAAATTAATAAATATTATCTTCAAAATATTGTCTTGTCTGATAGTTGCCTCCTATCGTCGGTCCGGCAAAGATAAGTAGTACTTGTGAGACTCAACAGAGGTGCTATTAGATGATTAAAATAAACTAGTAAAAAGTTCGTCGATTGCCTAATTAATAATCAGTGGCGTAACTGTGCCAGTACGTTGCATTGGGGGCCACGTTAAATGATGGCCCAAAATGTCCATAGTCTATAACATTTTGGTATCAAAACTTTACCCACTTTAATACAAATATTTCTTTAAAATCCAAAAACACGTTAAAGATAGCATTTATTAAAGGTTATTTTACGCTAGACCGTTAACCTTTACCATACCGTGACATAAAATATCCATACGCAGCCATGCTGTCAACTCGTGTTACCGTAAGAAATTTATAAAATTTTAAATGTGAAGAAAGCTTTTATTAGTGCAAATGGCTTTAAAATTATTAAACCTAAAATATTACTCTAAATATTGAGCAATAATTACGAAAATAGGATCAATATCTTAATACGATTCGGAGCATTCATCGAGCCCTATATAATACTATCTTTTTTCTTATCTCTCTTTATTAAATTAGTGAGAAAGAGAGATCATATATTCGTATGTTTGTTATTATTTTTATTGTGAAATTAATGTACCATCTCCATTTGTCTTACCACAAATAGTATTTTTCCCAGCATGCTAATTTTACAACTGACTGAATTGAAAAATAATTATTTTTGTAAGATTCGCTTTACACAACTAGTTTTTCACTAGTCAGTTATAAGCATAAACATTATAATTACCTAAAATATGAATTTTATATTGCGGATATTAACCGAAATATTACAGTTTTAATTAGGGCAGTAGACCTGTGTTACTGCATGGTTTTGGGAGGGTTAAAACAACTCTAACATTTAAAATATTTACAAAATTAATAAATTTAATAAATCAACGTTTTACTACTAAATTATTAAAATTAAAAATCATTTTCATAAGGGGCCAATACATATAAAGAGGGCCTTTTATTAATTTTGCATTGGGGCCAAATTTCTACGCCATTGATAATAATGTAGCAATACTACATCATCTTGCACAGGGTAGTCAGAATATACTCGTAATCAAAACATTTTCATCCGACTAAAATTACTACTATAACACAAGGAACAATGTCTATGAGATCTTAACATAATTGAAATACGGTCAAACGGCATGAATTCATACACGAGTAGGTATAACATTCCCAAGAAAAGATTTTAAACTGACCGACGCCGTTAAAAAATAACAATATTATCCACACGATAATTGAATATTATTAAAATTTATCAGCGAGTATGAAATAGATCAATAAGCGATGCAATCGCGATTGCCCTGTGCAATACTTCAAAACGTTGTTAAATTTTGCAAAGTCGTGTAAAAATGTGACATGTTGGATTAAATATTAATGGAAACACAGTTCGAGCGAGCAATTAAAATTGTAAAGGGACACCTGTTATTATTGCCAGTGTACTGATCACGTGATACCTGCAGTTATCCTGTCACATGGACGGTAGGTTCAAGGTACAGGATCCTCAGGAAGTGTGATAAATTTGCTATTTTAAAATCCTCTGTTTTTTGCCTTTTTCTTTTTCTCTTCGCGATCCTGGGCCGTGTTCAGAGCAACGTGCAGTAGCGAGTCTCCGGTCATGTCTAGGACTTGATGCGTCCATCTTATCGTAGATCGACTTCTCGCTCTCCGTCCTTTTCTGATCATCAATTTATCGCTTCTAGCAATGTGTCCAAAATTATTTTACTGCATATTATGCATATACTTTTCTTATTATCTGAAAAATAGGAACACTTGTTCGTCTCAAGTCATATTTAATCTCTTGGTACATGCAGTATAAGACGCCATTAGACATATTTAATAGCAAAAGTTAATTAAATTAAATTAAATTCTATTGGGTTTTCTGGCATTTAACTTGTTGCCGTATACAAACATTTAATTTGCGGTTTACCAAATTTTAACCTGCGTACGACCTTTCCTTTCTTTTCTCACCTGTCCTTAAGCACAAGGAAGAAAGAAGATGTCGCAGCAATTAAAGTCTTCCAACTGCAGCAAGTTCAGTGCGCTTGGAACTTTTGTACGGATATCTACCGTCGATTCACTCCGCTTTACTCCGCTAACGCTTATAATTAATCTTACTTTAATACCGCTTATACATAATAATCCTTTTCTCGGGTGTTAGTATACACCCCGTGACGCTTGTTGTATTGGTGGAGAGGAATTAATAAACGAACCAGCATCCGGCAGACGAATAGTAAGTGCCTTCCTTTCTTCCTCATATTTTCACCAAAAGTAGTAATTAGAAAACCGAAATATTGAAATAAGTTCGAATTCTTTTGGAATACCTCGAGATATGACGCGACCTATCGGAAGCTGGAAAGAAAGAGAGAAGTATACTGACCGTCTCGAGGGACGGGGTCTGGTTCACACGCGAAATCTCAATAATGCATAAATCAGTCCGTGAAATCAGACTCTTTCTCAAAATATAAAAAGACGGTAATAAAACAATTTAGCAGGAAGTGTTTGAATAACGTTTCGCCGCTGATGGCACACATCTTCAAGCGCACTCGGATCGCCTATCTTGAGCAATAAATACTTGTAAATCGGTTCAGTTAATACCAGAGTGACCACTATTCGAAGAATCGACGGGAACAGTGAAAAAATCGTTTTTAAGTTAGCTAAAAAATGTTTGCTGTTATGTTGATGCTCTGGTCAATGATAAAAGGTTTACAAAAATGACTGTATACTTTGGATACATTCTCCGCCATGAAAAATGTGATATTTTACAACTTGTTATGCAAGGGAAGATAGAAGGCAGCAGATGCGTAGGTAGAAAGAGATTATCTTGGCCGTGATTCTTCAGAAAGTGGTTTAACGTTCTTCTTTTAAACAGGCAATCCACCCTTCAAGAGTGATTTGTGCCATTAAACAAGTTTAAGCAGTACAACAATATTATACAATAGGGAATATTGCGTTACAAGTTAATACCATTGACGTTCAAGAAATTTGCTATTATATAGCTTAAATGTGGCGAGTTAAGGGAAAGAAGATGACACAAGTTAACCGGGAGTTGAAAATTACCATTGACAAGATTATTGTAAAAAAAACCTATGATCCACAATGGACAGGCAAAAAAGACATGGTCAAGGGTTTCATTGGTGATCTTATACAAGTTAAATCAACATACCGCAACATGGTCATCAACCTTTGATAGAAGGCGGTAGACGAAGACTGTATTGTAACCAACATATTACAAATTATACAATAGAACAAATATAAATGATACAGAGAAAATCTGTCCATCTCGATACGGACTCTAATCTAGTGAGGTGAGCAGAGAACACCTGAAATATTGAGTGTATTAAAGTTTTAAATATATAATCATTTTTACGAGATACGCTTGGTCACCCGCGTCGGCGGCGCGATCGTGGTAATATGGTGTGAAGTTGAAATATGTCGGCAATACCGAGAGGAGCTGAGAGAGATGGTCCAATCCGCTTTAATCTTAAGCGAATATCTGTCGATCAGGTTGCTCCAACCCGAGCTGAAGCTGCTGCACGGTATTCGAAAGCTTTCCGGAACAATATGCTTAATTACAAATCATAGCTTTTCATTTAAATTTACATTGTTTCAAAATGCCCTGATTAATACAATTAAAACTAATTGCAGTGTTTTTAAGTATGCAGTGTGCAGTGTAATGCTCTTTGAGTAGGTCAAGTTGCAACTGAACTGCAATATCAAATAAATATCATGAATGGAAACAAAAAAAAATTAAAATGATTGCAAAATATTCTGTGTTGACACACAGAAGCTTTTTTTATAATGATTAATTTAATAGGTAATTGGAAAAATAATATTAACATTATTAGATAATTTCAGTGTGCGTAATTTTTATGTATATTTTATATTAACACACCTTGATTAAATAAATACTTATATAACAATAATGTTATTTAAAAGAAATTAATGAAAAGATTCATTACATTAATAATTAATTTGTTTAAAATAAAATATAATATTACGTAGTAGATTAGGTATATTTAATAGCATTTATTAAATAATATAATTGTTGTTCTTCTTCTTTTAAATAGGCTATCCACTTCAAGAGTGATTTGTGCCATTAATCAAGTTAAAACATTATGTTATAGAAAAAAAGTACAATAATATTATAGAATAGGAAATATTATATTACAAGTCAATACCATTGTCGTTCAAAAAATTTGCTATTATATAGATTAAACGTGGCGAGTTAAGGGAAAGAAGATGACACAAGTTAACCGGGAGTTGAAAATTACCATTGACGAGATTACTGTAAAAACAACCTGTGATCCGCAATGGACAGGCAAAAAAGATATGGTCAAGGGTTTCTTCCTCGGCACCACACTTACCCATTAGGAAATCTATTAATTTCAATCTGAATAGATGTGAGACTACCTGGCATTGCCTAATTCTCATTCTAGAGATATTTCATAATAAATATGAATTAAATATATTAATTAGAAATATATATATATATATATATATAAAATCAATTTTATCGAAAAATATTGTTGTCACCGGGATTCGAATCTGGATCTCTTTCCAAACCGGGGAAGGTGCATTATCCAATTATGCTACAGCTACCATATTTTTAATACTACATTTAATCGTTCCATTATATGAAATATATTTTAATTTTTTTCGATAAAATTGATTTTATATGTATATCTTTCTAATTAATATATTTAATTCATGTTTAAAATATCACAGACCTACGTTCTGAATAATTACAACTTAACAATAAGAATATGCTTTCCTAATATTTCATATTGTTCTTTTGTAGACTTTTCTTTAGGAGAACTAGGGGGTGCGGGAAATAGATCCTTAAATTATTTTAATTATTAATTACCCTTATTATTATTTGGATCCATGCATTGTACAGTCTAGGTAGAATCCGTACGTTTTTTTACCATATTAAGTCTGTCATACATCGGGATTTGGCATATGAGAAAAAACTCCGGAAAGAGTAACCTCCTTGGCGAGTTTATCAGCACATTAATTTCAATATTGCCGTCCTAATTAATTAGATATCTTCTGATGGAACAGATTATGTCATTGTCTAGCCAAACTTTCATATTAGCAGAGAGGGATTCAAGAGCTGCTTGCGAGTCGGAGAATATAACAGCCTTATCGACGTTTAATTGTCCAACATTCTATTAAGAAGACCGATGAATCTGAAACAATTCGTAGCTTCACATTTATTTCTAATTGAGGCACCGAGACTGCAGCACCGCAATAGCTCTCAGGGCAAAGTTAAGAACCGTCGGTACAGATATGGAGATAATTAAACCATTTCGATTCAAGTACACTATTAAATAACTTGTTTACATAATTTTAATTTAGCTGAGAATATAATTGTTATTATATTTAGAAATATAAGTAATTACGGTAAAGTAAATTCAATTTTTAAAAGTAGAAAAATTAATAACATTATGAGGAAAATAGATATTCTATAATGATTTGAATCCACGTAAAAATACAAGATTGATCAAAACACGTTTCATCCTAGGGAGCTGACGTCATCTGCCGGGTGATATGAGAGTTAATACATTTAGTAATACACTTTCCTAGAAGAGAGTTAAATGAAGTAGGCCAGTAAAATATTTACAATGGTTAGGTTAGAATATTTGAAAAGCTTCGAAAATCTTACTGTGGAATATGTTTCTCTTTGATGATGGCAGTCTGTACATTTATATGTAGAAAGAGAACAAAAAATAGTCTACCCGGGTTACAGATTTAATAATAACTAGATAGATATATATATATTAACTTAAAATATGCAATTATTAAGGAGAACACATTCTTATTGTGAAGTTGTAATTATTCCGAACAGACGGTCTGTGATATTTTAAATACTAATTAAATGTATTAATTATAAATATATACATATAAAATAAAGATGGCTTTCAAATAATGGAACGACAGATGTATTAATTTGAAAAAGTGTAACATGTATGTTCGAAAATTTGTCATGAAAAATACTGGCGCTATAACACAATTGGTAGTGTACTTCCCCGGATTGGAAATGGAGATCCAGGTTCGAATACCGGTAGCGCAAAAACAATATTTTTCGACAAAATTATATATTTATAATTAATACATTTAATTAGTATTTAAAATGTGGATGACAGTAACAACGATGTGTTAATTCGGATACTAAAGAAAGATAAAATCTTTAAAACAATAAAAACCGGGAGATTTCAATGTATCAGATTCTGTAACTCATCATTCAAGGCAAAATTGTTAGCAGATAGCTAAGAAGACGGAGAACATCCCGGTGGAAGAATTCAAACATTTAAACAAAATATAAGTAATATGTACACATAGTGCTATCTTAAATTGATATGAGTATCGTAAGAATGTCATTAAAAGCATAAACACGATGTACATAGTGAAGTTAAAGAAATTAACTTAAAATCACAAGTGAATATGATATTTTGTGTAAAACCATTTTAAACTGCAATGCAAACATTATCGAGTCGCTAATTATATCTAAAAATTATTCACAACAGTTTTAACAGACACTAAACATGGGTGATATCTATTGCACAATGCGAAAAGATTGTAAATGAATGTTATTATTCATTATTTGCCAATTTGTACTACCATTTAGCGGATTTTTTATAGACTTCTTTGGTATTTTTAAAGGACACTCAAACTAACCAGATCCAATAGCGATGAAGTGCAATAATATTATTAGATATCTCAATACCCTGATAGAAATATCTTGGAGTATGGTGTCGATCTCCTCTGAAATTTGTGAATTAAGAATTAAGTAATTTATGAATTAACCTCTTTAGTTAAAAATGTTACACGTCCACCAAATTCATAATGTTAGTTAATTTGTTAATTCCGTACGTCCTTGGAAGAGTTTTAAATACTAATTATTTTAATAATCTTTATATAATACAATGTTCTGTTGTGTATCCCTGATTATATCTCGCGTCGCATAGTTACCGGACGATCTGTCAAATACAAACAGAGATTAGCCGTAACGAATAAGTGAAATTCCCGCCGAGAAGTAGAGTAATTTGAACAAATTGAGTTGTCTCGTGTTGCTCCATTGGCCGTTGGTCCAGCGCAGAGGCGTGGAGACGCCTGAAAAAAATGTAGATACCAATTATTATTAAACAAGTGACATAAAAAGGCTGTAAAAAATACACTGCTACGCAGGAAATACGGTGTGATTTAATTTTAAGTATATGTACATCATTTTTTCAATTTTTAGAAGTGTCATTATTTTATTTAATATTTTCATTCTACCGATATAATTCGTTTCGAGATCTGTGAATTAGCGCTTCCATTTCACATTATCGTGAGACGATTTATTATTGCGACATACTTTTAAAATGGCTGTCATGAAACAGTTTTTTTTATGTAGTTATGGTTAAAGTAGATATATAAGAATTAAAGGTTTATACGTATTGTTTATCCCGAATCTGATTAAAAAAGTATGGAACATGTGGAACGGATGAATGAGGAGAGAATAGTAAGAAAGATATATAACGCAAGTGTTGATGGCACCAAAAATAGAGGAAAACTTGTCACGAACAGGTAAATCAAACACTGGAACATGGTCCAGTTAGAAGACTCAATAATCGAGGATATTGTATGAGAAGATATATGAATTTGGATTAGGCGAAAATTGTGTCAGAACAGAATGATGTTACGCTCTATCTTCTCTGCCTACGACCGCTGGAAACTGCGTGATAGTGAGTAAGTCTACGCATTGGCTATAATAAATTAGAATTTAAATCTCTTGGGAGTTTCCTGTCACGCGTATTTCGAATAAAATAATTATATAAGTAATTTGTCGTTTGATTGGATATTACACAATCATACATACACACAAAACGACATTAAAAATTGTTTTAGAAAAAACACTATTATGTATTGTGAATAAAATTACTATTTATTATGTTCAATGGATATTAAAATCACATTGTGATCAATTAATTTCCGATGAACGGAATCAAACACCAAAAACACATGTATTTTTCATAGCTTTATAATCAGGTTATATCGGTTATTACAATCAGAATATTTATAAGAACTTTGTATTTCTAAATATATTTTAGAATGAAAAACAAGCAATAATATCTAGTATCACCCGATCTATTTATGTACCTAATTACTTGTGTAATTGCCGTTAGTATGTTTCCAGAAATAACCTTCATAAATCTCTCATTACAAACGTCGGCCGCCGCTTCCTTTCCTTTACAATTTTATATTTTATCCGAAGTCATCGGTCGCATTAGCTGTCACCATACATACGTGTTTAGTTTTTTTTAAAGATAAATATTTTAAATCTTTGTGTCAGTATTTGTATTGTATTTTGAATTAAATTAACACTAGTGACTGTTTTAAATAAAAATAAGTTTGATAATGTATTTGTCAGTAGTTTACTTAAATATAGGTGTTAAAAATACTCACCGTTGCGTATAAGCATAGATGCCGGAAGAATTCAGATACGGAAGGAATAGGCACTCACCGTAATCCAGATTCTGCAGACATCTCTAAAATGTGGACTGTATTTCTCTTTACTATTTCGTCAAAGGTTCCTTTAGACAACGCGAAGTCTCAAATTAGTATATATTGTAATCGTTTAGGTAAATGTATACCGTACTGCCTCAAGGTCACCGATCGACTGATCGGCGGCATACCGGGAGGGGAAGGTAATAGAGGGGGGTGGCACAGTGCATTATTTTCGTTCAAAATAAATATGCATTTATAGACGTATATTAAATTTGTGCAGATCGTCGGTTTCGATTATATTAGAATACAAATCTTCGAGAACCAATGTGATCTCAAAAACTATACATAAAATTACGTGGGTGTTCACGCACCGCTACTGCTCTGTAGGTGTCGGAAATATCTCGATCGCCCCGCCTTCTGTGTGCGGCGGCCCCTTTGAAGAGGAGCGCGGTACCGCTCTCCGAAACGCCGGTGCCTCCTGCTTGCTGAGTGCAGCGAACCACTTGTCAATGGTGATGGATTCGCCTTATTAACGTTAAAAAATCGCCTCGACCACTATCTCGATCAGAGAAACGGGGAAACCAGCAACGGACCTCTTGGCTGATTTGTGGGTGCAATTTTACTTTTACCTTAACACCAGGCTGTCCACAAATACGTAGCAACTATTTATTAAGTATGTAGTGTAAAGTTTTTAATTGCTAGCTAAATTAGACGCGAGAGACACGTGTATGACCAGGGGCGGATTTATTGAGTCTGTCTGGATATTTTGGGGAACCTTTATCTCGTGGGGTCGACCCGAGAAAAACCGAGCGCACACGAAGTCATGAATATCCCGACGGCAACCGAGCACAATCGGATCTGCCAGTTTAAAATAAAATATATTTTCGCTTTCTCTGTTGTTTCTTCTCATTTTCTCAGTGATTCGGGAGCGCTATAGAAAGCGGGGACCCTCGTAATGAGGTAGCGAAGTCATTTTATTTTTAATTCTTCAAAAAAATTCATTTGCAAAATTAAAATAATTTTTTCGATATCTTGAAATCTTACATATTACAGATGTTTAAATTTACCTGTTTTAAAAACGATCGGCTTGTACAATTTTATCGTGTGACGTCACATCGTCCGAGTCGACACTCTAGAACTAATAATGTTAGTATTGGCAGATACTTATGAGAGATGTGACGTCACACGGTTGATATGATAATCCGAGCGTTTTTCAACGAGCCCAAATTCAAAAAGTAATTTTGAGTTTTTTCTTATTTATTTTAACATATTACAAAAGCTTATTTTTGACATGCTCAACTACCTCATTGCGGATCTATAAATCAACTACTGTGTATGACTGTTATTTTTCACAATAAAATTAATGAAAGTTCGTTTTATTTTAATTTTATTTATTTAATTAAATATATTTTTCGAACTAGAAAAACAAATTTTATTCTTTGATTTTTTACGATTTATTTTTGTGGACTTCCCCGGGTTGTTTTTTTCCGTTCCACCCCGGACAACCGATAGTCTACTGTACACCCGCATTGTGCATGTCTCCCTGCAGCATAATCACTAATCTCTCACGAAGAATACCGTGTCATCTGTTTCGACCGTCGATTTTAATTTTCCTAATCGCGACCGTGCTCTGCCTCGGGTCCGGTAAATAATTAACCTGTTTGCTTTGAAACAAATTACTTTATTGAGATTGTAGCACTTTTTTTCGATCTGAAATGTTGTTACTTAACATCGCCGCGGTTCGTGTGTGAGTATCGCCGACAAAACACTAACAAATATGTCAGACAATTGATTGATAGCGCCGTACTATATTATTATCTCGCGTGAAACTAATTTACGGCAGTGATAAAAGTTGGGAGGAAAGTACATTAACAATATATTTTTTACACCCGATCTGTTTGATGTATGAGTTCAATTTTTTTAGCGCTATTTCAGTCACTCGTGAATGAACGCGCAGTAAAATAACACAGTTTCAAATTATATTACAGATGAAATAAAATAATTTGTAGTTTATTACTACGTGCGTTTATCGCTCAATGAAAATGTTAAGGTTTTTTAACTGAAATTGTAACTATTGGTGATCGGGTAGGGGGTGCAATCCAGCGATCCAAATCAATATTACTCATGTTCTAAATGTCCATAAATTTTTTCTACATTCAGCATTGAATCAAACATAGAGAAATTAAATAATCGGACAAGACAATGCACGAGTAAAATATGCAGTCACATTCACATGGATTATTTAGAGATTGTTACAATTTTAAATGTGAATTAAATATATTAATTAGAAAGATATACATATAAAATCAATTTTATCGAAAAATATTGTTGTCGCGCCACCGGAATTCGAACCTGGATCTCTTTCCAAACCGGGGAAGGTGCATTATCCCATTATGCTACAGCGATGATATTTTTTAGTGTCAATTTTTCGAACCTATATGTTTCCTTTTTGATATTGATACATTTAATCGTTCCATTATTTAAAAGAGCCATCTACCTTATTTTTACGGAATCTCAAATACATTTGAGTAATCTGATAGCAGACGCTAGAATTATCAATTCATTGTTATTAAATTTATCATTTTTATTATTTAATTTAATTGTTACAATTAATTCCAAAATCTCTACAATATTTACCGCGATATGGCAAAGCGGAGATCTATGCTGAGAATGAAGAATATCGACGCATCGTCCTCTCTTGGTGGCGCTAGTGAGAGTGCAACACGTTGTATAGTGAAAGTTTTACAAATGTTATATTACGTCCACAGATGGCACCATGAGTCAAATCAATCTTCTAATTATTAATATTTTAATCAATGCTGCCGAAAAATTACTAATGAAAAGGTGAAAAGAAAAATGTCATCAATATACACGAAAATCAAAGGAGCCAATTGGAAAATACACATTTTTAGACGCTAAGCATACTTTAGAAATGTAATCAGCGGCGTAACTTTAAAATAAATCCTTGCGAAACGAAAGGGCGACCTGCGCCTAAATTCGTTAAATGCTAAAAATAATAATGCCTTCTATAATATTCACACTTTTATATTATAAAAATAAACAATAATATGTTTTTAGACATTTATGCAAATAAATAAAAATCCCTCTTTCACTTTACGTCAATTTTCACGTATTTTCTAATGCACGTGAGAAATATTTTTTTCAAATTTTATTTCTTTCTGTTGTGGATTTAAAAAAATATTGATACCGAATGCATTCTAGAGCGTCGATCTTTTGTGCCATTATTTAATGTGGCACCAATCCTTGTATTGACTACATTAACGTAGTTAAGCCAATGAATGTAATTAAGGGAAAAATGTCTTCTCAGTAAAATGTGAGTGCCTCAGAAATCGCACAATATTCTAATTATTTGATTGGTTCAAATATTTTCAAAATAACCTTCTATTCCTATCTATTTTTCCTTCAACCTATCAAATAGCATACTATATTCATTTATGGTTGCAAATACTGGCGACTTAACTTTTTAACTGCCAACATTATTAAAAATGGAAGTCCCTACATAGGGCAAGACTAGGCTTTTAGGTTCACGACTTATTTATCAAAAATGACTTTAATCCCTGCAAGTTTGCAAGGTCTAAAAGTGCGTGTTAACATGCTTATATCTTTGGCGTGACATACAAAGTTTGGCGTGTTAACATGCTTATATCTTTGGCGTGACATACAAAGTTTGGCATGTTTACGCGTTTATGGCATTTAAAAGGTTAATCCGATATACTTTAGTATAACATTTCATTTCATTTTTCTCGTTTGGGGATATCTGCATACTACGTAATAAAATCCTGTTGTAATAATATGTAATCATTATTATCAGTCTGTACCTGTGACGTAGTCCTCCCCCAAGGATCTCCAATTCTCTCTACCCTCAGGCCTTCTCATTCGCCACTCTTATGATGTTGTCGACCTTGAAGACAGCCAACACTTCTTCTCTTATAACTTGGCCTTCGCTTCAGGACCTTTCTTATCCACTGGTTACGATTTTAGATATAAATAATCAGCTCCTTGCCACTTGACCATACAGATTTTTTGGGCAATATCCTCACCTGTCATAGCTTATTTCAATGCTCTTTAGGCTACTTTTAATTTAATCATCATCTTCATTCACTTCGGTCTTTCATAAATGAGAATCGTAATTTTCATGAACCCTGTACTATTGACAACACTCCTCCAGTTTTCTCGGCATCTGCAGATCTCACGGCTGTCACTAGAGAAGTGCCTGTCGCTTTCTCCACTTGGTCGGTCTAAGGTACGGAAGATCTTCTTTTTACTTCATCTTCAACATGGCCCACCAGAAGAAGTTTCTCCAAGGTACTTTATCTCCTTGCAAAATGTCCAAAAAATGGATGTATTCAACTGGGTAGCTCCGTTATTAAAACTAAAATATAAATATAACACATGCAAAAAAACTAGCAACAATATTGTTCTGCAAAAATCATTTATTTAATTGATAGTCGGTTATAAATCAAAATGGGAAATATTAATACGTACTTTAAAACAAATGATTTATTCCTGAGATCGAATTATTTGTGGAAAAAAATATTTTAAATATAGCTGGGTTAGGTTAGGTTAGGTATTTTTTATAGAACAAAGATATATTTTGATACAAATTGAGTGTGTCAATAATAAAGTTATATAGATAAAATCAATTTATCGAAAAAATGCTTTGGTTGCCACCCGGACTAATTGTGTTTTAGATTTTGAAAAATTGATTTTATCTGTATATCTTTCTTATTAACACATTAAATTTGTATTAAAATATCACAAAACTATGTTCAGAAAATCTGCAACTTCATAATAATAATGTTTTCTCATTAATAAAATATAAATTTATTTAATATTATTTTTTTGTTATTGTAATGTACAAATAATTCGTTATATGGAATAATAATCTTAAAATAATTCCATTTTAAATCGCACCAAATAAAATTTATACCGCGTGGGTTTACACGTTTACACTCGAGAAAATTGATAATTACCGGTAGCCTTCGAATACCCTTATTATATATTATACATTAACGGGCGAACACCCTCATTACATTAAAATCACTTCTGATAGATTTATGTATTAAGATTTTGTGAAGTTCAGATTTACACGTCACTTCCGCCGAACTTAATAAAAATAGAGCCTTCGTTGATGTAAATAATAATTAATAATCAAACGCTTTTAAGGGAGAGGAAATAAACCTTATAATTAACTAATGCCGAATTTTTATTTTGGGCACCGTCATTCCTAAAATGCAATATAAATTTGGTGTAAAATTAGGGGATGAAATTTGTATTTTAAACTCTTATAAGGACTGAACATCAGCTGGATATTTTTTTAGTATCTTCCAATATTCTTTTATGTAACCGCACAACTAAATTATTAAAAATATTAAACGTATTCTACGTCATCTTACGTCACTTATTACGCGTGTATTATCAAAATTATACTAAAACAATATTTAAACAACATTAAACACATTAAACAAACTTATACATCGAATCTGCTATAACAATTTTGATAATAAATTAGTAGGTAGGTACTATAATAGTATAATTAATAAGTGGAATAAAAAAAATGTAATTTATAAACAGCAGTGTAAATAAATTAAATGAATCAATTAGAAAGGTATACCTTTTCCTATTCGGGGAAACGAGTTACCGGTATCAACCAAATATATTTTCGATACATAGGTTAGTTCTGTATGTCTTTCGAATTGATTAATTTAATTTGTGTTAGTTACAACTCCACAACAAAAAATGTGTTTTCATCAAAAACAAAAAATATCTATATAAGTTGTAATATTAAATTTAGTTTCTTGTTGCATTTTCGTTGATTTTTTAAAATAAATTTGGTATAAAAACAAATTTTAACCAAATCTTTAGAATCGAGAGTTAAAGTTATTAATTAAAAAAATATATACATTATATATATATAGTGTGCAGTTATCGCGTGAAACAAAGCTAATTTAGCTCGTTAATTTTCCTAATAAATTAAGATTCTAAAAACTATTAATCTCCTGTCACTATTAACGGACGGGTTTCATCTAGTTATATGTATATTTTATTAAAAAGTTTTTATTTATATCCTCTTGGTTTTTTTATATACGCATATATATTTGATACAACATGAAACATTAAAATAAATATTAAAAGAACACATTCTTATTGTGAAGTTGTAATTATTCAAAACATAGGTCTGTGATATTTTAAACATGATTTAAATATATTAATTAGAAAGATATACATATAAAATAAATTTTAACGAAAAATTTAATAACAATGAATTGATAATTCTGGCGTCTGCTATCAGATTACTCAAAGGTATTTAAGATTCCGTAAAAATAAGGTAGATGGCTCTTTCAAATAATGGAACGATTATATGTATTAATATCAATATTGTCGCTGTGGCATAGTTGGATAATGCACCTTCCCCGGTTAGGAAAGAGATCCAGGTTCGAATCCCGGTGGCACAACAACAATATTTTTCGATACAATTGATTTTATGTGTATATCTTTTTAATTAATATATTTAATTCATATTAAACTAATTGTTATATTTATTTATACAATGTAATTATATTTTTATTTAAGATTTGTAGGCATAATGATATACCTGTATCGAAAATAAAATATTGATATAAATATGGACGTAACCATTTTCATACAATACTTATGTAGAGATGTATGCCTATTGTACCTGAGTTAAATCTTAAATTTTGGCTACATTTATATTCAACATTTTCGATACAACTGTTTTAATGCTTTTCTTTGTAAAATTATGACCTATTTCTGTTTTTATATATTCTGGTGATAGATTAAACTCCGCCGAATTTCTTCTTCTTTCTTTTGTAATGTTGGGTAAAATGCTAGTATAACAATAATTTCGTTCGTTACCAGAATCTTACGTAATAGAAAAAAATAAATTAAATGACTGATTTAACCAATAAAAAAATATTTTTATTCAAATATCAATGATTTTTTAAGTTACAATAAATTTTCCCTTTTTATCTTACAGTTAGATTTGCCAAGCAACACACGTCTTCTCGCCAATCAATGTAAAATCGGGCTATGACGACATCGTTAAACCCGTTCTAGTTTGAATTATCGATCTAGAAATAGTGACAAATTATGGCGGGAATTTTGAAAGAGTTTTAAAATGGTCGATAGTCACATTCAAACTACAAGCTGATTGATTGAGAAAAAAACATTTTTTTTAAATGATTATTTCGTTTTAACCTTTTTTAAATGCGTATATGGATTAAAAAATTCAAATCTCTAACTTGCAATTGAATACATGTTCAATAATTTTTTTTCTTAATATTTTGTTTCATTTTCAACATTATTCTATAAAATGTTTTATAATATAAAATTATAGTTTTTATTATTTCTGTTATGCTAAATACGGGTATATAAATTATTATTCTTTGAATATGTAAGGAAATATAAAAAGACGAATAATATTAATGTATACCTATGTATAGGTAAGAAAAAAGCTAAGGTAAAAATTATATAATTAATTACATGTTATTAAAATGTTAAATAACGTATTTTACTTAAATAATAGTCTTTTACTTTTAACTCTCTTGTTCATTATTTTTATTATTATTGTTTTTTTCTTCTTCTTTCTATACACGACTTATGCTTACAGATAACAACAGATTCAATATTATAATAATACTCTCTAAAAATAATAATATCTCTTTAATGATGAGGAAAAACAATTTTATCGCCCTGATTTTTGAGCTCGTTAGACTGGAGAATTTAAAGTTATTAAGATGAACACATTCTTATTGTGAAGTTGTAATTATTCAGAACATAGATCTGTGATGTTTTAAATACTAATTAAATGTATTAATTATAAAGATGTACATATAAAATCAATTTTATCGAAAAATATTGTTTTTGCGCTACCGGGATTCGAACCTGGATTTCTTTTGCCAATCTGGGGAAGGTGCATTACCAAATATACTACAGCGCCAGTATTTTTGACGATAAATTTAATACATTTAATTAGTATTTAAAACATCACTGACCTATGTTCTGAATAATTACAACTTTTAAATAAGAATGTGTTCTTAATAATATAATAATATATAAGTTGTATCAATGTGTCCAAAATTTTATAAAAATGAATTGATAATTCTGGCGTCTGCAGTCGGTTTACTCAAAACTATTTGAGATTCCGTAAAAAAAATGTAGATGGCTTTCAAATAATGGAACGACAGATATATTAATTTGAAAAAAGTGTAACATATAGGTTCGAAAATTTGTCGTCCAAGACACTGGCGCTGTAGCATTAATTGGTAATGCACCTTCCCCGGATTGGAAAAAGAGATACAGATATTAAATAAATAAATAAGATGTAGTGCCAAGTTCTTCTCAATGTATGGACGAATAAATTATATGTGCGTCATATCTATATTCATGGACGTCATATCTAAAAGTCCAATGTTACTGTATTGCTATTAGTGATTGGTCGTCGAAGCAGGCACTTGATAACGGAACCACCGATTTTCCCGTAATTATGTGTTGAGCACTTGAGCTTGTGACGACTACCGACTATATTAAAGCCTCCATCAATATTGGGTTATTATTATCAACAAGAGGCGATCACTTGAAAATTACAGCAATAACTTTCAAATTAACGAGAAAAAATCTGTATCTAATCCAAGGACCACTCGTACACCGCAAGTAGGGACGCAACACCAAATAAGTGACGTTGAAATTGATTGCAAAAATGTTCATTTAACCCAAGGATACATACAAAAATAGAAGTGTAGCCAAAAATGAGTTATATGCTTTATTGATATATACTTGTAATTTTCTAAATAGTTTTACTATTTTTACGTACGTTTATATCTAAACTGTTAATTTTTACTGTTATTCTCGGATATGTATTTTTTATTTACAACTAAACAAAAATCATCATAATTTTTCCTTTTAGTTATTATGTAAAAAAACAGTTATACTTACTTACTTACTAACCATCACGCCGTTTTCCAGCGGGGGTAGGCAGAGAAGACAGAGCGCGACACTCTTCTGTCCTGACACATAATTCTCGCCCCATCCACATTCATACGAGCTCGACGATTATTGAGGCTTCTAACAGGACCATCCTCCAGTATCTGGTTTACCTGGTCGTGTCAAGTCTTCCGCGACGTCGTCTACTTCTGGTGCGATCAACACTTGCGTCATATATCTTTCTTACCATTTTCTCCTCATTCATCCGTTCCATATAACCAAACCACCTAAGTGATTCTTTCTTAATCTTACTCACTATACGAACATCAGCTTTAATTTTTTCCTTTTTTCTTCATTCTTTACTCTATCATAAATACATTTGCCACATATAAGTACGCTTCCATCTGTCATCTCATTTCCACTGCATTCAGTCTATTTTCGTTCCTCTTCTGCCAGTTCCAGGCCTCACTTCCATACATCAGTGTCAGTACCAGGACTCCATTGTGAACCGCTAGTCTTGCCTCAGTTGCCAAGTTTCCATTAGCTACAATTCCATTCAAAGCGCCGTTCACTTTATTCCCTGCAGTCACCCTTCTTTCGATATCTTTCTTTGTCTTTCCGTTTCTATCGAACATACATCCCAAATACACAAACTCATCTACTTGTTCCAAGCATTTGTTACCTACAAGTATTTTACACGTTGTCTTGCTTTCCTCTTTCGACTTGTTGACATTCATAATGAGGTCGCTTTCCTTGCATACATCGTACATTCTACTCACTAGACTCTGTAGTTCTTGTTCATTATTCGCCATTAGTACTGCATCATCGGCGTACAATAAACAGCATACAATCAAATCGCCCATTTTCGCTCCTACATTCATATATTCCAGTTTTTTCATACAGTTATCCATATACAAGTTGAACAGCCATGGAGACACTACACAACCCTGCTTGACACCCTTTGTAATGTCAAACCATGGTGTGAATGATCCATTGATCCTTACACACGCAGACCTTCTTCATATAGGGATGCTATTGCGTGTATAAGTGAATAGCAATCATATCTGCAAATGCACAAAAGCAGTTATACAACGAATTATTGACACTACGTTTTCTACTTGTTTATGTTTTTAATATCTTTATGTAATTTTCTATAATTAGTCTTTGTCATGCTTTTTCAATGATCTGTAGGGTCTGTAAGGATGAGTATTATTGATTTTATAACATTTTTTGTTAATATATATATATTTTTTATATTATATAGTGTTTAAAATATTAAATTACATAGCGAAATTAGTATTTTTAGCCGTGTTGAAGTTTTGATATTATTCATTACCTTATCCGAATTTAATATACGTGTAATCGCTTATCGGTGTGTGGCCATTTGATATGGCTTATCAAATGAGTGGGACTCGGAGATTTTTATTAACTGCCATAGAGCGAGGTGTATTATGGAAAAATACCATCAGATTAAGTGCACGATAGTCCAGTGGTACACGATGCTATTTTGATAATAATTTCGAGTTGAAAGATTGTCTCTCGTAGCTAGATACACGCTTATGCATCTACTGAAATAATTCATCGATACAGCAAATAAATTTAACATATTCTGATATTGAAGGAATGTTCCAGAATGTGTTTTTTTCCGCAAATTCACACACAATTACACAATTCACTATTTTCGTTTACAGCGTTAGAACATACAATTTTCTGTATTAATTTATTATTTAAATGATATATTAAATACATAATTGAAGGATATTCAATGCTTCTATAATTCAGTTTCAAGTATTCAAGTCAAACTGTCAAAAATGCGCCACACAAACAAATTTCTCAAAACAATCCTCTAGCTTCGTAATTGTGCATTATGCACAAAAGCATTAAAGTCGTTTTTTGTACGTTGGATGCTGTTAACGAATGCGTATACAGTATTCGAAGGCCTTGACAGGTGGAACTGAATACTCATGGGCGAAAGTCGAATACTTTCAAACTTTGTGGATACGGAACGAATAATAGAATCCACTGTTGCTGGTATCGGTGTGTTCACGCGATTCATAGATGTTCGAAAGTTGAAAATATATATGTATGTCGAGTCGCAGTGTGTGTTATGACTGATCTCTAAAGGACAGTACGAATTTATTTACAGCAGTGCTGTTTTCGGTTAGAAACAAAAAAGCTTTTTGACTCTAGAACACAAGAGATGCGGAGCATCCAAAGCACGTATAAAGCGACCGCGTCTGGTGTCCATGTATATGCATGAAGATATAAATCAAAAAGGATTTTGAAGGTTATGTTGCTAATGATGTAATATTTCATCCACCACTCTCGTGTCCGTTTGATGTCGCGAAGAGTATCGTGCAAGTAGAAAGAATTCACTTATTGTTTTCACCGGGTTTATTGTAGTCAAACTTTACAAAAACAGAAGTTGACCCCTATAATACATATATCTTATGTGCGATATATAAGGTGTACATATAAGAGATAAATGTTAACTTCGGTTTGATACTTGTAAACTAATTTATTTGTACAATTTCTCTTAAACTATGCCCGTCTCAACACAAAATTATTACTCGTTTGGTGTGTTCAGCTTCGTCGGGCGGTAATGATACAAAACTATGTATATGTTGGTCAAATATTTGTTAATAATTATTTCTATGTTCCTATATATTGCAATGCTCAAATAAAATATCGTTCTATTTTGCATAGCAGTATGTTCAGACATATACTGCAACATTTTTAATATATCTTGTGTATATAAATAAAGTATTTTTTCATGTTTTTAAAGACCGTATAATAAAAATACACAACTATTAGACTCGGAGCAACGCTAATGAGCACGTTATTAAAAAATAGGAATATGACAGAGAAATACGTCATACTATGCTTCAAGACTGTACAACCAACTGCTAAAATCAATAATACTAGTGGCAAATATAAAAGTGTATGAAGATGTCTTAAAAGGTTTTTAATAAATAATATATTTAAGATAAGATCTCTTATTTCCAAGTTTCAATTTGATCAATTTTTTTATAAAATATCACTTTATAATTATTAAATTAAATTTAAATTTAGAATAGAATCAAGTTATTTTATTGCTCCGTACCGTAGGCCTACTCTGCTTTCGATTTTGCTTAAAATATTATATACGATTTCTCCTTTGGACAACGGATTTAAAATGTTTTATTAACAGTGCTAATTTTTTTTTGAATAACTAGCTTTACAAATTACCATAGCCGAAACTCATGACAGAAATAATTTTATTACAACATTTCATTCAATATTGGTAAGAATTTAACTTAATAATATCCCAAAAAATCCACTCGCACTCGCCTGACATTTAGTAAATAGACAAATATTTTATATATACAAACAACGAAATATGAAATGAAATCCTTTTCGAAGTCAACAGAATTATGCACAAATTGTTTGAAAAATGCAGAAAACTGGCAGACATAAAGATGCCGACATAGGTTGAGTAAGAAAATATTTAATTCAGTATGTTTTTTAAATATGAATTGAACAAACAATATATTATATTATTATAGATCTTGACCATGTTTTTATATAAAAATAAATAATAAATGTCGAAGCCACCCCCATAATTCAATATCATTCTTATTTGGGGGTGCACAACTCTGCATTTTATTTTAAATAATATTGTTAAATTTTTCATTATAAATGCATATCGAAATAATTAGAATATTTAAATTGATATACTAATATTATTGTTAATAAATTACATATTTTTTCTTCCATCCCCGAATTTTTACAGTTATGAAGTGTGATGTTAAACTGTATTCCATATTTGCTGCATTTCACTGCTCTTCTGTAAAATATTTTGAAATATTGATGTTATATAACTTTGTTGCTTTGTGAGACGCGCGGACGCAGACAGGCGAAAGGATAAATGTATATAAGTACATAGGATTTGTTAAAAAATGATAATATATATATATATATATATATAAGAGTGAAAGTTAAATTAAAAATTGTTTCTGATATTATGAATACTCTATAATACATGATACAATCCGAGGTATTTTTAATGCTGTTCATTAAGTTTAGCTATCACTATTAAAATAATTTAATTTCCTTATTTCCGTCCGTCTGTGACGCACAGCAACGTAAAACAAACATATATTGACAATCATCTGTCTCACGTGGCAAAATAAAACAAACGAGATCTGTTGTTAATTCAATTGCGGAAAAATGTGCAATTATACGTCAAATATAATTATTTATACCAGTTGTCGTTTTTAAGAAATCAGTGGCGTGACGTAGGTGTATATATATCTATTTGTGATCAACTCTACATGAACTGATACAAGTTGTAAATGTATGAGTAACTCCAGTAATTAACTTGCAGTTAGGTACACAATAGAAAGTCACTAAATAATTAAGCTTTAATTATTTTGTTACAGCAAGTGGCAACCCCTACCGTGGTAAAGAAGATCCTCCGCCTGAAGCAGGAGAACCCCGGGATGTTCGCGTGGGAGATCCGGGAGAGGCTGCTGAACCAGAGGGTGTGCGACCCCCACAGCATCCCCTCTGTCAGTTCTGTCAACAGGATCCTGCGCAGTGGCGGAGCTTGGGGGGATGATCTCACGCAGCATCAAGGTAATTAGATATTGGAATGTCCACAAACTACTCCATCATCGTACATCGTCAAAAAAACTAACTTAAAACCATACGTCAAATTCCATTTAAAAATTATAATTAATAATATATAAATAAATTGAGTAGGTAGGTACTTAATTTAAATTGTTTGGATGATTAAAAATGTGGAAATTGACTTAATGATTAATGAATTATTTTTTTTAGGATAAGACTTGTGTCTTTTTTTTGACATCCTTATGAAGGAAAATGTATTTTCAGAAACCGATTGGCTTAATTAACTCAAAATAATGCTTTAAAAAGTTAAAATGAATAACCACAACGTAAAGTTTACGTTAAATATTAAAAACAGTAAATGTACTAGATTTTATTTTTATTTATTACATTTTTTGAAGAGAACACATTTTTGTTGTGAGGTTGCATTTTCAAAACATACTTCTGTGTTATCTTAATACAATATAAATGAATCAACTAGAGAGATATACTATTTATTTATTAAAAAACTATTTATCGAAAAAACCTCTTCCAATCCAGAGAAGCGCGTTCACCATTTCGCCGTAGAAGTCAAATACATTTTCGACAAATTTTGAAGTCATATTCTGTAATTTTTGCAATTTATATATCTATTATACTTTTGCTAAAATCTTACGCAAATTGATATATTAATAGGTAAACGTATCATCATTCCCGTCGGTTTCATATGTGTGAGATTTTGATTTCAATGAACTTCCATTCTTTTATCTATACTCCACAACTTTTCTCAACTGTCACCTGACGCCATTTCCAACTGGTTGGTAATTTTCCTCTTCCTCTGCGTTCTTCACAAAGCTTCTCCAAGCTATCTTCTCGACTTGCGAAACGCAAAAAATTTGAAGGATTCGTCTTAGGCAAATATTGTACTACTACATACTATTACCAGCGCCGGCACTAGACTGGCAGTATTTTGTTAGGCCGGCATTTTGAAACTTGCCCATTGGCGATTTTTTACCAAAATACGTTTTGAACACTAGTTTTTACTACAAATTATTGTATTATTAGGAAATAACTATAATGGTATTTATTAGATTGTGTATCGCACAGAATTACTCGCCAAAGAGACGCCATATAATTGATATGATAAGATACGTGTTAATAATTTAAAGGTGTAATCATCGGCGTGGTGCCAAAAAACATTTTAGGAAAACATAGACGTCTTATTAAAATGTCACAAGCGGCGGTCTTTCGCCGTGTAGGTACTTGCAAATATGACTATACGTATTGTTATGAATTTGAATAAAAACAGAGTATTCTGCTGGCGGAAGCCATTCTCGATTTTGCCGCCGTAGTGTGTTTTGTGCTTAATTTTTTCGACCTCACAATCATCTTCATCATCGCCGGTTGAAAGAAGCTGAGATCGGAGAACCAGCCTTGTCTACATACTTGTTTACTGTACGGAACAGATTGTTTATACCTGGATTATTTTTATTATACACAATTATAGTTTTTCAATTTTCATATATTTTTCGGCCGCCCCCATAATTTGGCCGCTACAGGAGGGCGCCTGTGCGTAACGCCGGCACTACTATCACTCAACGGTCTCGTGACCAACTCGGTCCCAGGCGTCTCTATACTGGGTCAACACACTTCACTCAGAGACAAGACTTCGTTCCTTTATTTGAGTAATTGACTAATTTTCACATTTTTACTGTAACATGCATTTTATCAAAGTTCACGGATTCGCACAACATATCGCGACGACCTTTTACAAAATACATTTTATCGATTATTTAACCTTTTGTGTTTCGTGTGAAGAATAACATTGGAATTTGCCTGGGAACTGTTTTCATTTCGGAGTCTTTTATAGTCTAAGTGTCATTTAAACTTTTTACACAACATTACTGTACTTTACGTAACAGTGCCGCAATTAAATATCAAAACCGTGAATGTAGGAGTATAAAATATTTCTTCCCAAGCAAATGTTTACAGGGATCATTCACATTTTATTATAAAACGTATTTATTACAACCTTTTATGTAGCGAACATACGAATGCCAATAAATTTGCCGAAATGTTAAATTTATATACGTTTAAGCATATCGAAATGACCACAGAGAAATATATGTTTCCCTCCGAGAAACAAAAGTGTTTATTGAGCCGTTAACCGCCTTGAGCACGTCTTATTCCGCGTAATTTATACGTTTTGAAAATGAAGATACCATCTTGTTCCAGAAATGCCACAAAAAATCTTTTGCACCTTGCAATTATTTAGGACGTGCTATAAATCCCGCTAGACGGTTCGGAGCACATACCGCTCTTTTAGGGTTTTATGAATGAGCCTATGGAATTTATTATGCTTAATAGAAATACCATAAATCTAGCTGGGATACCGAACTGAACACCGTTCCATTGTGCTTTCGTTTGCTGTTTTTCAATCGGATATTTTGCGCCAATCATAACGGTGTTTTATAAATCCCCTACGCAAAAATCAGACACATTTAGTCAGAGTCTGAAAAGATATCCTACAGAAGGCAAATTTTTGAACTGCTGTTAGTTGGAGACATGACCATGCATCAGGCTAACGGAAGGAACATACTAAACGTATCTATTTTATAAAGTGCTAACATTTATTTAAATGTATGTATGTACATATGTATAATACGCACAGCGGTTAAGACATCTGACTAGAAATTAGATTCTTGGGGGCGAATCCTGTCTAATTTATTTTATTTATCTAGCAAAGTCCGTCAAGTGCTGCCGAAGAAGGCCTAGCGGCGGGTATGTACAACAATATTATTAGAAAATATAATTGTACGTACAAAATAGAAGAACCTGTCTTGACATATAATTCGTATTCAGTATGGGAACAGTTTGCGAAAAACAATTTAAATAATATGTAGACATACGTAGATTAATCGGATTATTAATTTATAATACAATTCGCTTCAATTAATTCATCCTTATGTTTTATTAGTACTTAATGTTTCACGGCGGCATTTGATTATTACCGCAACACGGGTCATTTGGGAAATGGACAAGTTTCTTCATATTTAAACTAGTCGTAAAGGCTTTTATTGCCGTAAATATATGATTGACGTCAGCGTTCGTGAATTAACTGGCAGGGCGCGGTATTCGTCGTATTATTATGTTAATTTTTAATGTGAAAATGTCCTCGGCGGCATCTACTTACTGAATTTTTCTGCCTGGTGTAAAAAAAAATAAACGGAAACGTTTTCTTGCGACCCTGAACTGCTGTATCTATTACTGCTCTGCCTGATTTCTCCCACTTCCTATTTCATCACAAAAGTTTATTCGGTAGAGTGAGTTGCGGCGTGAGAATAAAAAGCTACTATTCAATTTTGATTGTAATTCTATTATATTGCTTTCGTTAAAAGATTATACATAACTCTGATATCATGCATTCTACCAATACTTTCATTAGAGTATTATGCTTGAACGCAACTCTAATATCATTCATTCTACCATTACTTTCATTAGAGCATTATGCTTGAACGCAACTCTAATATCATTCATTCTACCATTACTTTCATTATACATGAATGGAACTCTAATATCAGTTTACTTATAAATTATACTTACTTATAAATGCATTTGTGGTGTCACGTATGGACTATTATAACAGCATCTATGGTGGCCTGCCAACGTTTCATCTGGATAGATTACAATCCATTCTAAATGCGGCAGCACGGATAATATATGGAGTTTCCAAATTCTCTCATATAACATCCCTTTTACATCAGCTACATTGGGTTCGATTCCCTGAAAAAGTTGAATTTAAATTGTGCTGGTTGATGTGCAAGGCGAAACATAACATGGCGCCTCTGTATCTTCAAGAACTTTGTATCCCAGACAAATTGAATGGTAGACGTCAAACTCTCATGTCAGCCTCTACATCAGCCGCAAGAAGGGTTGTAGAACCGATCAAGTCTAAATTTAGTGAACTGGCATTTGCAGAGGAACTCTTTGCCCTCCGTCATAAGAAACAGTGCATCAGAGACTTTATTTAAGAAGAAACTTAAAACGCACCTTTTCAAAAAACCATTTTTTAAAATCATAAATTTTAAAAACAAAGATAATTTAGGACTATAAATGGTTTATGAGTAAAGCGCCCTTGAGGTACAAGTTTTTACGAAAATGGCGCTGTACAAATTATTCAATATTATTATTATTATTATTATTCATCATGACATTACTTTCATTAAAGCATTACGATTGAATGAAATTCTAATATCATTCATTCTACCACTAATAATTTATTAATTTTTTCAAGCTTCAGGTTTCACAAAAATACAGTGTTTTTTTTTTGATACGCTTAATCGATAAAATGAGGGAAAAAAAAAATAGAATCATTTAATAATGTGAACTAATTATATGTTAATGGTAGCTACATTACAAGTTTGATAAGAATATCAATATAGATATACATATATACTATATACGGTCACAAAATGGTGTCGTCACTGTTTAGTATAAAATGCTTGCGTAGGTAGACCCATATCTGTCTAGACACATGCAACTGTTATTATTTTTTCTCACTCCTGCCACAGGGGGATATAGCTCAGTGGTAGAGCATTCGACTGCAGATCGAGAGGTCCCCGGTTCAAACCCGGGTGTCCCCTCAAATAATATTTTTTATTATTATTTATGTAATTTACGCGAAATGACAGCACAATTTTCACTATCGCGTATTCAGAAATGATTTCAATGCACAAATTGAATAAGCTTAATGAGTAATAATTAGATGTTGAAGAATATGGTTCGCTTATTGTTTAGTACATTGTATGGGACAGGGGAAAACAAATTAAAGAAATAAAGGATATAAAAGAGTTTAAATAGAAACTAAATGAACACTTCAAAAACACATAATTGGACAATAAACAGTATTACAGTACACTTCAGAAGCACACAAATGAACAATGAATAGAACATGTAAGGTATTATATAAAATTATTGTAGTGTAACTCCCTCTCCGAGCACAAGAGCTGGTCTCTTTTTTGGAGAGGTAAGCGAAAGAAAAACCATGTATGTATGTAACCATATATTTAAAAATTGAATATATTTTGCCATTGTATTTACGCTAATTAAGAGCGGGCGGTCGAAGTGATTGAAAGATACAAGAATATCGACAAAAAAAAGAGGTTTTCACGCGTATTCTAAGTAACACTTCTTTGTATTTTGATTTTATGAATCAGTTCGACGAAGGAAACGACAAAAAACATGGAGTAATATTTCAAAATCGGTTCAATAGAACTAGAGATATAGCACCGGTGATGAAAAATCGTCACGCGCTCCAGTCAACACCGCCCGGGACAATTTCATGTCACGCATTGGTTCAACGATGGGAACAAAATCGGCGCGAATGTCGATGACGTAGCAGATTCCGAGTCGCACTGAAATGAATTTTATCTTATCGGTCGTACATCGTATTAAATTATTTTATTTTGTTCATTTAAATGACGACGACATAATAAATTATTATACAAAAGATCATAAAATTATTCAATAAAAAAAAAAAATTTAGAAAGATTATGTACTAACTAGGTGACCGTCAACAATGACGGGAAATTAATATTTTAAAATTTACACAGAATAGTTGGTTGGTAACCTACTGACATCAAATTAAATTACAATTGAATACGTGATAAGCGGTTACCTATCTAGATTGGATATTCAAATTTCGACCGATCACATTTCGCATGGTGTTGTTCTAGATGAAGAAAATCTTCATCGATGAGGTTTTCATGAGATCTTTTTTTCTTTAATCTCCAAATAACTGACGATTCTGAGCAACGTGGATGAGGATAGACGCTGCTCGATCTTTAATTTCTTTACGATCAAGGTATTCGTTTTTTCGGACCACGCCTTACCAGCACCCCATTTTCAGAACGTTTATCTCTCTACTTCTAGAATGCACAAGAATTGCCACGGACTGAAGTAAATAGCGACACATCCAACCAAAGTTCCATGATCACGACTGCTCTCAGCACTGTAGAGAAAGATAGGGAGGATAAGATCTCATTTTTGTTTTCCTGGTTCGGTTTTTTATGAGACAATGATAACACCACATTTCAAGTCTTACGTGGTGCCGAATAACGGTATTATTTTATGGAATGGAAGCATTCATGCAAGCACCTGAGAAATGATTGAACCATCTCTGAAATTGATAATGCCCTTACAAGGCGGAACGCGTCTCGAGTAAATTAAACGTGTAGAATCAAAAAACAAGTGTTTTATTTTCACATATTATGTGATTATGGAGATCTACAAATTACATCGGAAACAGTACAAATTTGAGATGTGAATCTACAGAAGAATGCTCATAATAAGGTGAATGGACAGAGTTACGAATGAAGATCCTATGTTTTCGATGAATAAAGAAAAATAAGAAGGTATTTAAAACAATAAAAATCCAAAAACTTCAATTTCTCGGACACGTGATGAAACATCCATCGAATCTTGCACCTCATGATGCAGATAAATATTGTTGGAGCTTGCAACTTGGAGTTGAATATAAGTCAAAGCCCTGGAAGAAGGAGAATATCATGGTTGAGGCAACTGATTGTCCAGTCTACTGCAGAGCTTTTTAAACCGTTGATAGCCAATATGATCGGTTGAACGGATAAGCAAGAGAGGAAGAAGAACACCAGATAAATACCGCAATAATTAATAGTTTTGGTACCGAAGTGTGTACCGCAATAATCGGGGTACTCTTGTAACGTTACTGGTGTTGTAAGTTGCTGGGTTGTATAAGAATGGATAATTGAATAATTTTTTAAACTTACAAACATAGATTGCCCAGGCACTATTTCCTGAAGCAAAGCAACGCGCTCGATCCTCCGGACTGAGATGCACACAGAGATGCGTTGACTGAATTCTCCAATAAATGACTCTGTAACAATAAAACAATATTCTTAAGTGTAGTTATAATTTATTTTAGTTACCTTATAAGTATTATGATAGAATAAGGCGGCACTGTACATCAAGTGTCGCGACTAGTTCATTTGAAGCATTTAACTTCCAGTAAATTGTCTAGAGGGTTGTTTATCAGAATATTTTACCCTTCCAATTCATGTATCAATATAAAATACATATGATTTTTATTACAATAAGGTAGTTAGTAAAAGTGTCAAAGCAATTAGCGCTGATGCACTTGTAACAGTAGATTTGGCGGTCTAGGCGCACGTAGAGTACTCAGAGTATCGTAGACTCTAAGGAATTGGAAAAAAAAATCAATTTAAACTGATCGATGTTTCATTAAAATCAGGCATATCGTGCATTACATCTTCAGATTCCAAGGGACACCACCATGAAATAATGGGTCAATCTGAATAATCAAACATCCATTAACCAAAAAAAGGGGATACTTAATTCATCAACAGCCGCAATAAAATGAACAGAAACACGAGAAACGCATACTGTTTAAAGAAGATAAAAAATAAAAACAACCAAATCCGAATAAGATTTCTTTTAATGCTTCATTCGAGATTAACATCTGTGTTTGACCCAGCGTCTGTTTGAAAGACACGCCCGTGTAACCAAAATAAAATGAGAATTAAATCATTCTCAATTCATTAGCGACAAACGGTACAAGAATTTAAATAATGATTATGCAGGTTGTAGCTTTTCAGGCGATGACAGAACACATTTTCTAAATTGTCCGAATGCTGTCAAGAGCTTGGATATGCATCATCAGTATTATCGCTAAAAGATAGGATTGCAAAAAAATCTCGATTCCATAACAACTGCACACAGTGACAGGTGCACACATAGACAACTACACGCACGGTCAGCTTATTACTCTTCTCCCGTGACTTTGTATTAAATAAGCTGATTTAATGTAACGTATCTTAATGTAAGCTATCTCTGGTGACTTATATTAATCGTTCGTGTGCAGTAGTATATGTGTGCAGTTGTCCTGGGTGCATTATCTAGTTACCGAAATCGCAAGCAAATAAAAGTCCAACTTTGTGTCTAACGCAATGGAACAATATTAAAGTACATACCGAATGTATTTCAAATATGAATTAAATATATTAATTAGAAAGATATACATATAAAATCAATTTTATCAAAAAATTTTGTTGTTGTGCCACCGGGATTCGAACCTGGATCTCTTTCCTAACCGGGGAAGGTGCATTATCCAACTATGCTACAGCGACAATATTTTTAGCGACAATTTTCGAACCTATATGTTACCTTTTTGATATTAATACATTTAATCGTTCCATTATTTGAAAGAGCCATCTACCTTATTTTTACAGAATCTCAAATATCTTTGAGTAAACTGATAGCAGACGCCAGAATTATCAATATTATTTTGTGTATTTGAATGTATTTCATAATATTAATTAATTTATTGTAGTATGTTCAGCATCAAATCATTAAAATATTTTGGAATATATATACTGAGCATGGTCGGGAATAATAACTAAAAATATATTTACTGTAGTACATGAACGGTAACTAAAATAAGTTAACCAAACCGGTTGATATTTTTTTGGGGGACATCATTCGTCTAACGCTTCGGTACATATGAAAGAAAATTAGTAAATTACATTGTAGAAAACTAAAATATTGGGGTAGTTAGGTGGATATGTGAATTCTATATTAAATGTTCTCTTTTTTAATTTTCTTCTTTAACTGATCTGCGTCCAGTGTTGAATATATGGCTTCCTTTTTTACAACTCCTTCTTTTAACAATTTTACCCAACACCTTGGTGTTATCTGACAGTCGCATCTTAAATTGGGTAAAAGGCTAGTAATTAATAAATGTATTAATAAATCATGCAGTTTACCTGCCGAATATCATATTTTTGATGAGAATTTTTTTTTCTTCTTTTATTCTGTCGTTTCCGCTTCCTGGCGGCTACTTTGGGTCTTGGTGAAATTTCACGTTTCGTAGTTTCGCAAAGCAGAACTGACAGAAATAAATCTAACCTTATCAAACCTACACACACCTACGTGCAGTCACTGCATTCTAGCACTCAATAAATTAAACAATTTTTCAATTCACTCATTTCTAAATCACAGTTGTTATTTATTTATATTTTCTTTGTTTCAGATGGATACAATCGCAGTCATCCAGAATCGTCTGCTACGCCTGGAACCAACTACATCAGCCCTATCAAATCTGGCCTCAGTCATCCAATCCCAGTACCGGGACAGGCTCCAAGGATGCCGACATTCTTCCAACATCATTCCCTGTCACAAGCACAGCTTCAATCGTTATCAGAACCAACCCAGGCCCACGCTTTTGCCCAGAACCGTCTCGCGACATCTTGGCTTCATCACCAATTGCATCTAGCGTCGCAAGGAAACCAACTACTAAAACCCAACCCGATTTCACCCTGGCAAAATGTGATGCTGTCCTGCAGAACGCAAGAATCAAAATCCCCTTACTTTCCTTATGCTACTCTGCCAAATCAAGAGGGCGTTTTTAACAGATTACCGAGACACACAAGTCATCTAGAAACGCCTATCCCCTCACAAATGGAAGCAAGTCACCAAATGAATCACTCATTGATCGGTAGCGACGATTCTTTGGATAAAACATCCGAAATCGATGACGACGAAGAAGTTCAAATAGTTCCCGCTGTAAAACCAGAGCTAAGCAACACAAAGAAAAGAAATCCTTACTCCATAGAAGAGTTGTTGAAAAAACCTTCAAAATTAACCAAATTATCACCTGAAAGAAACGAAATTAATAATTCTCTTTACCTAAGGCAGCCGTGTGGAATTTTGCTGACAAACGACAGCTCCGAAAGCGCCTTTGTAAGAATTGAATCACCCAAGGTGGAAAGGTCTTCCGCTTCTGATCACAGCCTAAGTCCGAGGAGTTATAGAGAATCTCCAGATAGTTGTTACGCTGAAAACTACCCTTCGAACACTAGAAGGAACAGTTGCGACGGAAGAATAGATCTAGGAAATAGTCAAACATCTTCTACAGCTATACAAGCGTAGATGCGATACCAGATGAATACATAATTGAATAATAATAATTCAAGACAGTACATTACTAACTGTACTTTACCGCGCTTATTTATCAACTTACATGATATATGCAATTCGAAATTGATTGTGGTAATCTTGTTTGTAAATAGATACATGTCTAATTGTATATAATAAATAATAGTAATTGTATTGAGTCTCCGATCGGTAATATAATTGTACAAAAATTGTACAAAATTAATGACCATACTATTAATTTTAAAAATGATCAGATTCACATATGTGCAAGCATGTTTGCAATTTTTTACATCACATCATATTTGAGATAAATGATTGCACGTATAACAGCGTTCCATACAGCTAATCATCATAAACAAATCAGAAGTTTCTTGAGAAGACTATGTATTTTTCACTTATAACGTTCAATGTCTCCTATATATATAATTTATATAATTTTTGCTGCTCTCGCTGCTCAATAAAATATTTCACAGATACGGTTTGTTTGTCACAAATGTAACTGCACCAATAAAATTGCAATTTATGATTTAATTATTATTTTTTTTAATTTTGGCAGGAGTAGCGTTGATTCTGAATTTTGTTTGCAATCCAAATGTTATAGAAATCAGTCATTATTTTGAATTTTCTCAACTATTTTAAAACGCACTTATTTGATTCTCTTCCTCTTGTCTTTTAAATGTTAATAAAAATGTGTCATCAAATGTAGGAAATTAATAATAATTATGATTGTTAAATTCTTCAGAAATAGTCAGAAATTAATTCTCAACAATTAAAAGTGCTAAAGTTTGAGATACAATTAAGTAATTACTAATAAGAGTGAGCTTTCATAAAAATCCCTTCCTTGTAGAAACATAGGTACAATGTATAATAATACAGGCGTCTGTGATGTTGTAATTTTTAAATAGCCACCATTTTAAAGTAAGATGGCAAATCAAGCTAGCTAACGAATTTAGCTGAGGTATTTATAAAGTCATTTTTTTTAGAAAAGTTTGATCGAAATCTGTATTAGAATTCCAATGACCCCCAATTCCCAACTGTCAAAGTGCATTGAAATTTTCCGAAAGTTACGTCATATGATTTTCTGCAGTAGGATCAAAACATGATTGTTAAGATAATACCGCAAACGATTTGAAGATAGGCTTGAATATATAGCTGCATTATTTTACGAGTAAGTCTAGTAGTTTACTAGCCATTATGTACAGAAAAGGCTATATGTAAATAATAACTATTGAGATGTTTCAATTCTTGTATTTATATAGCTAAATGTAAATTATTTAAAAGTATTCCATTAAATTAACAAAACGACATGAGAAGAAATTGGATGATTTGTTTAATTTAAAACAGGGTTCGGCAAAGCCTAGTTTTGAAATGATATGTTCTTTAAAATAAGCTAATACATATAAATAAATTAGCGTTTATCGAATAAGCCATAATATTTATTATACAAATGAGCCAGTATTTCAGCAACTTACCAGCCGTAATTTTATCATAGGAAATTGTATATAATATTTATATAGGTATCTACATGTATTTATTAAGTTAGTCTCGATGGAAAATGTGTAAAAATATAAAACATTAAACCGACACTTTGTGAGTTTTTACTTTATTTTAATAATATTATTACATTTTTACACTGATTTGTGAGCCCGTTCCCTTGAATGAGACAAGTATAAAAAGAGAGTAGATCCGCAATATATTATTTAGTGGAGATCTTTCTTTTCTCGGGCGACGAACATTAATTCTGTAGATGTCCTGGAATGTCGAATTTCTAGAACACTGTCTTCAAGCTTTAGAATTAAGGATATTAGAGTTTTAAGATCACTAAGGTCTACGCGCTGTGGAATGATGTCAGCGTGGTCCAATAGATCAATCCAAAATGGTAGGCTACGCGTTTTAGGTCATCTACAGTGTATGTAGGACCATGAACCAGCAGATAAGGTTTTGTATAGCAGCCTAGAGAAGTGGAACAAGATTGAAACTGCGCTGGCAGGAGGCAAGAACAGTGGAACCTCTTATAACGAGACTAATTCGTTCCAGAATCTTACTCGTTATGTGAAACACTCGTTAAGCGAAACAATTATTTCCATACAAAACAACTTAAATGACAATAATGCGTTTCCTGCCAAAAAAAATCAATACTTATGTTTTTAATGTTTATTCTAATTATATTACATTAAATTGTTAAGGAGTCTAACAATCTGGAATGTTTCGAATGTTATCGTTAATAGTGTCGCCTTGCAATTGCTTTTCGTTTATTCATATGAGAAGCAACCTTTGAACATCATCAAGAATAGATAACCGTTTCGTGGACTCTCTTGACACTCCCTTTGAAGCATCTATCTTCTTATTTTTGTCCTTGTTCAAGAACGCGCTAGATCAGCCACGCTCACGCCTCGTTTTCGCTTTTCAATGATTTTAAGTTTCATTTTTACAGTTATTTTTATTCTCTTATGGCTTTTCCTTCAAGGAAATTTTTGCAAGTGTTATTAAACTTTGCAAAAATTACAAATAATGTCTGAACACAAGTTTGCAAAATGTGTGATCACATGCGACACTAACGCGCTAGCGGAACGAGTGCTAACCAAAGACTGACGCACCGGCGCAGAAATCCCGGCTCACAAGTGAGTGATGTGAAAATGGGACTACCCCACTCGTTATGCGAAATGTCGCTCGTTAAGGGAGCGCTTTTTCTGTTTTGCTCGTTATGCGAATTACTCGTTATAGGAGGTGCTCGTTATGTGAGGTTCCACTTTATTAGAAGAATGTTGCTGGCAGCCAGTGGTATGAATATGATAATTTGAAGATCAAGAGAACTTTTCGACACAATTTCAGGTACAATGGAATGTTATAAATATGAATTAAATATATTAATTAGAAAGATATACATATAAAATCAATTTTATCGAAAAATATTGTTTTTGCGCCACCGGGATTCGAACCTGGAACTCTTTCCAAACCGGGGAAGGTGCATTACCCAACTATGCTACAGTGACGATATTTTTAGCGAAAAATTTTCGAACCCGTATGTTGTTATCTTTTTGATATTAATACATTTAATCGTTCCATTATTTGAAAGAGCCATCTACCTTATTTTTAATAAAAATTATTTTATATGTATATTTTTATAATTAATATATTTAATTCATATTTAAAATATCACTGACCTACGTTCTGAATAATTACAACTTCACAATAAGAATGTGTTCTCCTAACAATGAAATGTAAGCTCAAAATAAATAAATATAATATATAATAGATACGAGTACTCATATGAATAAACACATAAATAATAATGTAATTTGCCACCTGGCTAAACATCGATTAACGACAGCAGTTACAATCTAGCGTGGCGGTGTTCAGCGATCAAATCTAAATGGCTATGTTACATTCAGTGATGTAACTATAGAATTTGCGGCCCAATGCAGAATGGAAAAAAGGGGCTCACAAATAAGAGTTATATTATATACTGCGTGGTTTATCCCATAAATAATACAAAAGTATCTCGTCTCATGTAATATTTACATTTCCATTTCTTGGTGTGAATTGCTGAGAAAGGTATCGATAATAGTTAAAATAACAATTTCCAATGAATTGTAAGGTGCGAACATTTATCTCCCCATATAACGTGGTCCTCGATGCACCGTATTGGTATAGTTACGCCATTGGTTACATTATCTTATTTCATATATCTTTTGCATATTTTACGGGGCGTCTTGATATATTACGGTGACATGTCTTCTGAATATTTAATAAATAGCAGTTGCATGCGAGAGATCTAGCGGCAACATGCATTACTATTTTATTACTTTAACATTGACGCATAAAATATATTTTAAAATGTACACAGCTAAAAGTTTATAACATTATTACACAGATGGCAATATTTATCCGTCAATCAGGTCGATTCTCAAAATTGCAATATTGTAATGAAGGTGATTGTTATACCTACCCTCAAAAAATTAAGTACGAGTATAAATACATAATTGTAAAAAAAGATTTATTATACTGATTAGTAAATATCTCATAAGAAAAATTAAACGTAAAATTTGTAAGTTTTTTGTTTTGCCATCTATTGACAATCGACATCATTATTTTATCAAGATTAAAATGAACCTGAAAACTTTGTAGGTAAATGCGGTTGTATTTTACCTTGGGAAAAATAATTGTGTAGTTCCTTGTACATTTTGCATTCTTAGCAAAAGTATAATAATAATTCTGACCCTATAGTATAATATTGCGAACTAATAATTCAATTTTAACGTGTTTGTTACTGACTTAAAATTTTCCACTTAATTATACACACTTTACTTTCATAAGGTTTTAAATTTAATAATTTATTTCAAAGTTGTTCTGTGTCAGTGCCATCTAGCGTCGGCTTCTCGGTAAGTGTGCTCCATCTACCAGGTGCACAGGTGACCGCATATTTTGTCTGGCATTTTAATGTTACTTTCCAAACGGGACGGGCTGCGCTTGGAATTTAAGTGGAAGATATCCTATTCATTCCAGCGCAGGTGTGTTTTGTCTATTGTTACAGTAGCTGGCCGATAGAAGTGACATTATATTTAACTTGTGTAAACTTCATATTTCTCTACATGTCAAAGATAGTGGAAGCAGAAACCGGATCACTGACTAGTAAACATTGACGTGTGATATTTTGACGCCTTACGACATGTAAAAACAAATAGTTTTTAGGATGTTTCCTATTAAAACAGTGACAGTGTATTTTGATGTAAATACGTGACTAATTGCTGACTGTTTAAATCGCGTTTCATTGTGCAAATGGTGTATTTAAATTTTGTTTTAAACTAGTTTTAAAGTTAATATTAAAACTACATTATCTGCAAATGTGTCAATCTTGAACCTTGTTGTTTTCCAATTGATTAGTCATTTGTACGAACAATTTCATTGAACTTTATTAATAACAACGTTTTATAAAAGTAAAGATTGTTGATTTGTTTTAAAGTTGTATTAAACGTTTTGAAAATGGGTTCGAAAATTGAGTACGTCGAGCCGACCCACATGTACGCTACGAATTATGTCAGAAACGCCAAAGCGATCGGCGTTCTGTGGGCAATATTCACAATATGTTACGCCATTATTAGTGTCGTAATATTCATAACTCCAGAATGGATAGGCGACCTGGAAGCCGAAAAGCCTGGAAGGTTCGGTGTCTGGCAGTTCTGCAAAGTCGACGACAGCGGCGAAGTTTGCAAAGGGAAGTTGGAGGACTTCTTCTCAATCCCAGGGATGATCTTCCAGATTGTGACAGTCTTGGTGGGCTTCAGTGTCGTCGTCGCCTTGTTTACCATCTGCACGATGCTGCTATTTTTTTTCTGCAAGCCGACTACCGTCTTTCACATCTGTGGCTGGATGCAAATGCTATCAGGTAAGATATTTTGCTGTCTTTAGACAATCAACTTTACATGGAATATATTTTGGATTTGCTTATATACCGATCTACCTAAATAATAAAAATATTATTTTACGTATACTATTTCTGATTTCTGTATGTACGGTAATTTGTCATTTGTGTTAATCTAGCTATCTATACATTTTTGTTTCCAACTGTAAATAGCGAAGTCTTTTTTAAAACTTTTGATTTTACTTTAAGAATATGCACTTAATTGTTTTGGAACAGACCACGTCTAGTAAAGCGATGGTCTTTATTTTAAATGTATTATTTTTATGGTAAACAATTACATAAATAAATAAAATTAGTTATTGGATATATTTATAATACACACGTGCATTGTGCATTGTAAAAAATACGATGCGAAATTTGTATCTGTTATTGTCTATTGGCGTTAAAATGTACTAATATATACATGTAATAATATCCTTGACAAACCCACGAACTAAACAATCTTGTTGTAATAATTATTATTATTATGCATTTTTATCTGCTCAACTCACTTTTATTTAACGATTTGATGTGATTCAGTGAATCAAATTGATTTCATTTGAGTTGAGTGCCGTTTAATATCTGAATATTGACGTAAAATAATGTTATATCGCATATTCTTTCTATCGTGAATTGAGATCCTAAAAGAAGCTGGATATATTTAGTATAGTTAAGGTCCACAAACCCTTGATATGATAATGTTCCAAAATTGAAGCATCAGTACGATAAACAATAACAAAGATTTCATAAATGTAGGGGTGTGTTCTCTAGACTTAAAGAGCCATCGACCCTTTTATGATAATATCTATCTAAAATACTAATTTAATGTATTAATTATAAATAAATACATTAAATTAGTATTTAAAATATCACAGACCGTCTGTTCTGAATAATTACAACTTCACAATAAGAATGTGTTCTCGTTAAATAATATCTATCTAATAACTATATATATATATATATAATATGATTGCGGTTCGTCGCATCCTCCATCACTGTTATCGTCTATTGCCAGTAAGAAAATCAAATTAGCGAATATGCGCAACGTGCTTTTAATATCTATATATGTTAAGATAACTTAAATGAAGCGCACATTGTATTTATTACTAGTAAGAAAAAAACATATGTTAAGGAAATTGTATAAATTTTTCCGACTGGTGAGTGTATTGACCATTTGTCAGCTCGCGTCACAGCAGTAGTCAGTCATTTGTTAAATATATGTTTGTAATGTTTACGTTTGTTTACGTATTTATTGTAAACATGAACGGAGTTTTTACAAGATTGCGTTTAAATGGAATGACGAAGAATAAATAATTATATATATATATAATTACAAGTTAATATGTAAGAACACCCTTTGTACAATTTAAGGGACGGCAATACGTAATGTACTAGCAGGGAAGCAATCGGCTGTCGCCGATCTATATTTCATCTAAAGTAATAAAGTAAGGGTGCACAATGCACCATTGTTAAAGCAATATAATACGGGATTTCTGCATTAAAATATAGATTCTATGGAAGTCCTGGTCGCGTAGCGGCAACAATCAACTGCGAAGCGGCCATAATAGCCGCCCGCAGGGCTTAGCTGCAAACGATCGACGAAAGCCGATTGCTTCTCTGCTAGTGAAAATGAACGAGTGAATGAAGTGACGTAGTTTAATTTGACCGTGAGAATTTCATATTTTTTTGACAATTTTATTTTATAAGCTTTGCTTATTAACAACGTAATATAATACTTATGAATGAGACGTTGCTGTAGGCGCGAAACCTTGAAAAATGGTACATTTAGATAGATCGTACTTCTGAAAGTACACATCGTACGATGGACAGTGAGCGCGAGACGCTGAAGGTGACCTGCGCGATCAAATACAAAGAATTTTGAATGTGTTCAGACATATCCGGATATATTAATATCCGGATTAGACAGCAGGTATCCAATGGTGTAACGGAGATCGGGCGGCTGAGACCGTACCCCAAGGCCTGGGTCTTTCTGTAGAAATTCTTATGGGTAATGAGCGGTGTAAGGACCACTTTGGTTTGGATAGAGGCCCAGAGAGACTGAGAATATGAGACTGGTCTTGACACTTCACTTGTATGCCAACCCTCGTAGTTCAGTGGCGAAAGTTTTTTTATTTTTCCTATGTATGTATTAATAGGAAACAATCACGATTTTCAGAATAGACGGTCTAGCCGCACGTAGAGTACTCCAAGTATCATAGACTAAGGAATTGTAAAAAAGTATTCAATGATCAAGGCGTTGGCTTCTCATAAAGGGGTTTTGGGTGCGATTCCCGGTGAGGTCACAATACATCTACGTGATTTTCTGAAGCATAGGTGTTTATGTGATGTGTTTCGCTATAGTAATTTGATCTCGTGGCCTGTTGTAGGGTTAATTAATACAATTAAAATAACATTAAAAAAAAATTTTTTCACCGCACTATAAACAGAACATAAAAGATCACTAGGAATCCCAATAATTCTGTCTATTTATAGGTGGATACCTGACTAAATTACGGGACGAAAATGATCAAGGAATATGTGCAAATTCTGCACCGCTACGGAAAATATTATCGTTTCAATTTTTTTTTAAAATCATGTTAAGCTTTATTAAGTCTACTCATTTCGAAATAAATATTTACGAAATTTATCAATTTTTAGTTTAGACCCTAAATCATCTACCAAGAGTCCGGGCGTTTGAAATACGATGACGTTTAATTTATTGTATTCAATATATAATTTGGAATCAATATAATATTTCAATTAATCAAAATAATCGCATAATAACGATTTTTTTGAAATGCTGTATCTGTCTGTTACACCCTGTATATATTAATTTTTAAATAAATATATGTGTTAGTAAGTGGATTAAGTGAATGTAAAACGTAGACTAATTTTTATTTTCTATCGTGGACCTTCAATCCTGCCTTGCCCCGGGGGCCCGAGTGTGTGCCTTGTTACGCCACTGACAGTACTTCGGTTGTGAAATATAAATTACATTTCATTTATCATTTTAAATAATCTTTTTTATAACATGGTTCAGGGCAAGCGTTTGTGGAATGGTCGCGATTGTCGGTTTAGCTATTAAAAGGACTCTTGTTGTAAGTGTTAAGTGGTGCACTTAACAATTGTGCAATATCAATTTCAATTATTGTGAACAAGTATCCAAAACGTTACACAATAAGGTTTTTGAACTCGCCAATGTGTAACCAAAAATGTGAAATATTATATATTTTTTAAATGTGTACTTATAATCTACTTAATAAAAGCTTTCCTTTGTATGTCTGTAATTTCGAGTTCGCCTTCATATTTGATGTGTTTAAATCTATAATTTTTTCAATTCGATACTTATTCGACATTTTGATTTACGCTATCATCGCAGTAACACATATGGGGTTTCTGGACCCGACCCGACCCGACCTGGACCCGATCGGGTAATGACCCTAAAACCCGGGGTCGAAACCCGCCCGGTTCGGGTTTCAAGCGAATTGCTGCAAAACATCGGAAAACGACTGAACAATCGAATGTATTCGAATTTGATCAATTTATTTATTATACTTTTAAGGCTGTATTTTATACCCACCGGCGATGGGATTAGGACAGGACAATCGTTTCTGATGTCAAGGGTGTCCAGCGGAAAATTTAAAGATCATATTGTAATTACTCGTAAACCATCCTGGTGAGATAAGGGGTTATTGTTCGACGAGCGTGATTTTCCGATTTGCTAGTTGCAATGAGTTACTGGTCGGGAGCGCACCGCGCGTTTGCGGTTGAGCAATATTTAAAGTGCGGTGATTCATCGGTTCGTGCGCGTCGCGCTTTTTCTACTCACTTTAATATTCGATGAGTAAGTGATGGGCCGACAACGCAACTTATCTAGTGTTGAGTTCAAAAGTTTGGACAAGAAGGGACAATGGTTAACCAAACTCCTCCGGGACTGTCAGCGTCAGTAGCGATGCCAGAACATGTCAATCAACAACGCAATTCGCGAAAATCGATAAGGAAGATTGTAGCCTGCACTGGAAAAAAAAATTAACAGTGCACCTTATTTTGAAAAATAAACTACAGTTTCATCCATACAAGCTGCGAATCGTGTAGTTTCTTAACGAAAATGACTCTTATTTACGTGAAATCTTAGCGAGAATGTTTTGGAACAGCACGAACACTTGGAAACATACTGTTCACTGACGAAGCACATTTTCATATCGATGGCTATGTTAATTACTCGATAAGCAGGCTTTTCCAAAGTTCGGTTCCAGAAGTCAATTCTATGGACAGTATGAAAGATTAAATATTAATCGACGATAAGGGAAAGGTATTAACGATGGATGTAGAGTTAAATCTCATTTTAAAAGATGCTGAAACACTGGAGAAACAGGAAACGGACAATTTTAAATGTTTAAGGGAGGAATTAGGCCTGTTTAAAAACAATAAGAAGCGTACGTTCAATTTTGAGAGGCTCTACGACGTGCTTTGCACAGTGATACCAACTTCGACTGACAATGAGCGAACATTCTCGGTTTCGACTAATTTTTGCACGAAAATTAGATCAGCATTAGACCCTCACTGCATTAGTATTCCTAAAATATTATTTTATAAGAGATTCTACAACAAAATAACCTATAAGTGCGGTAACATTATTTGCAATAAACATAATAAAATCGTTTATTTTTTTATTCTTATGTTTATACTGTAATGATTTTGGACCCGAACCCGGACGCGAACCCGTCGGGTTTCAAAACCTCGGGTTTTCAGACAAATTCACCAAATTCCACTAGACGCACTTCACTTCGCCTGTAGATCTGTAGTCATGAAGCCATTTGAAGCTATTGAAGTATTTATCTTTCATTTAAATACTCAGTAATATGCTGTTCCATTCAAATTTGTATTTTATTTTGATAATAATATTTATTTATTTGTCGTGTCCCGAGGAGCTGGCCCTTATCTGGTATCTTATTAATGTGTAATTTTAAGCTGATTTTAGTTTAATTTGCCATACATTTTTAATCCGATTTTGCACAAAGCATAATAATGTATTTAATGTAATATTTTAAAATATATATATTTCCAACAAGAGAATATATTTTCTCTCAACAATTTCGATCTCACGATCGAGATACATTGCTGTATAATCATTTTAAATGGATTCCACTCACTTTTGCTCAGATTTATTTCGTCTGCATCCGCTTTTAATATTTGTAACCGAAGGTACCTAGTATATATTTACTTAATTACTTAACAACTTGTACGGAATTCGCTTCTTACAATGAATGTTCACCGTCACGATTTAGCCGAGTACCTCACCTATATACACTATACACTATACACTACAAGTGAGAAATGCTTTGTATCCGTAAACCTTTGAAAAGGCCACATCGTTTCAACACGTACATAATTAGTTCTTAGATCATTTTACCTTTCACATTTCATTTGTCCGTCGTAAATCATAACTAGTCTTTTTCCGTGTGTCCGAAAATAATTAATTTTAGTATTATCTTAAATAGTTTCCTCATCGTTTGTTCGATAGATTAGTTTCGGAACTTTTAAAGAGATTCGCCAATTTTAAAACTAATGCGACAATCGATATTAGTTCTTTTGGTATTTATGAATTTATATATTTGGTTGTGGGTTAAAGCGCGTGTTGAGATTTTAATCTGGAGATAAACTCGGAGATTGAGATTGATTAAGACAAAAACTCACACTCTATCTAGTCTAGATGATGTCTACGGCCGGTGATGCTTAACTTAGAATGTCGTTTAGCGGGAAAGCTGGTCTAGCACGTATAATGGATGTAATTGCACAAAATGGCACATCTAACTAAACCAAATAGCAACGCTTTCGTGAACATGAACGCTTTCTATACAAAAGTTTGTACTTTACTACTTTTGTCAACAAAGTGAAATACACAATTATCAGTTTTCATTTTCAAAAGGTATCTGATACGTTGCTGTGAAATGTCAATTTAATTTAAAATTCGGAATAAATTGATATCTAATATCACAGACTACCAAATACATAGACATAGACTATCGCAAATTCCTTTCCCAATATTTTAATTTTGGTGTCACCCATGTGATCACTTTGGTACCACTCACGCAATCAAATAGCTCCGCGACTTATTTTTAAAAATATGACTCGATTGGAACGAAAATTTAAACGTTGACAATATAATATGCATTAATGTAAAAAATACGTCTTTTTTACACAAAGATTTCATTTTCAAAGAGTAAATACTTTTACTATTGCATACATCTTTTATAAACTATCGGATTTATGTTTCCATCGAGAATGTGTGTAGAATGCTCCTGGTTCCGCAACGAATGTTCCAAACCCCTCTCCTATATGTACACTTTATTTCATGTTCATTTATTGGTCTGTGTCTAATATGGTTCTGAACATGTTTTCTATCTTTCTCAATTTGATTTTATACATTGATTGGAATGACAAAACATACAAAACCTACATTTTTGAATTGCCAATATTAAGCAAATGATAGAATTGGCGTTAACTTTGTTGAGTTTAATAATTATCATCAAAATTGATGAATATTAATAAAACACTCACGAAACTCGAGTAGTGCTAATAAACTCAAATAGAGTTATAACAGTGTTTAGTTCATATCCATCCATTTTGATGATAATTTATACCAAATGTATGATAATTTGATGTTGCATATTATATATCATTGCCACGAAGCATGACCTGTGTCGGCGGTGAGAGTGGCAGGATAGGGAGGCTTTCTAGAAGCAGATAGATAATATCTGATGATGATAATGATATATATTATCGACACGATAGTTGATCGATAAATAGATCAAAAGCGTTATCGATCGTCTTTTGACAAAACAGTAGAACAACTATCGGTCGACAACTATATGTACATTGCCGCGTATTGGCGTGCGCATTCACTCGAATAAACATTCGATCCGAGGTCACTACCTTTAGTACCCACTTCAATGGTGTCCGGCAATCTGTCAAGTGTTTTGTGATTTATTTGAAAGAAATCATTAGACGTCGGCGGTGCTAATGGATTTGTCGTGTTCAGTGACCGGAGCTCAATAAACAGCTTGTGCACCTACAGATGCCATGACGAGAGATCTCACAGCGTCTATGCTTTAAGGATATCTGTAAAATAGAGGCATGAATTGGAGATGGCGTCGGCGATGGATCAGTATTGCCAGGTTATCAGGTAGCCAAAGAAACTAGTGATGAAACAATATGATAGTGAAGCAGCAACCTGCACGAACATTCAGTTCACCCTGTAAACTGAAAGGTTACCAAAATAAGTAACTATCTGCTTTTAGCTATTTATTGTTAGTGTGTTATTTTGTAGAACTGTTTATTTTTAATTAAATTTTAAAAATATAATTATAATAATAATAATTATTATTGAGTTCTGTTAATTTGCGTAAGCATTATTTAGATGTTACAGCTGTTTCGGCGGTTAAGGCCATTTGCTTTTAGCTACTTGGATGCATCTCCAATAGTATCACGTAGACTGAAGAAGGCCGACATCAAGATCTATGAAAAATATAATCATCTTCAAATTCCACGAAGTTATATCCGATTTCGTATCTAAATTTAATAAAAATGGATTAATAAATTTAATTCTGGCATGTCCTAGTGTCTTTTACCGCAATATGTAAAGTTAGTTGCTTTTAAAAATGGAATAATAAACGTGTCAAATGGAAAGATTACAGAATATAACTTTAAAAATTGTCGAAAATATTCGATTGCTGTAGCGAAATGGTGAACGCGCTTCCCCAAATAGGAAGAGGTCCAGGTTCGAATCCCGGTAGCAACAATTTTTTTTTTTGATAAATACATTTTTTCTGTATATCTTCCTAGATGATTAATTTAATTTGTTTTACAATTTATTATAGCTATAGGTGCATTTATATACTCGTATACATGGTTCACGATATTTTATATATAAATAAACGAGTCAAATTTGTTTAAGCGTATGTACAAATTCTGTAACGTTACGGTAAATATTTTTGTAAGAAATTTCTACAAAATCATTTTAAGCTTTACGTATACGTAGTTCGAAATAAATATTTGCTATTATTCTATATCTTTCTATCAGGACCTAGATATTTTTTTTTTAAATTACATAGTTAAGATTAGGCTTGCGGAGTGAATAATTTCGCCATATATTTTTAATATGTAAGAAAACTACCCCAAAAATGTTGTGGTTACTAGGTGTGGTTACATTTAGTATTTACATATCGACATTATATGTACTATATATGTATATACTTAGGTTCGTATTATACAATTTTAGATTAATAACATTTTGACAATATATATAAAATAGAATAGAAAACTCACATAGACATGAAATAAAGTGTACATACTGGAGAGGGGTTTGGAACATTAGTTGCGGGACCGGGAGCATTCTACACACAATCTCGGTGGAAACATAAATCCGATAGTTTATGAAACATGTATGCAATAGTAAAAGTATTCACTCTTAGAAAATTTAATCTTTGTGTTAACAAGACATATTTTTTACAATGCATATTATAGTGCCAGCGGTTAAATTTTCGTATTATATTAAAAAAAAAAATGTTCTCCGTCCCAATTAAATAAAATTGTATGCATTTATATGCAAAATTGTACCCCGACTTAACGCGAATTCGAGTCAAGCGATTTTCGTCTGTCTCACCTATCGCGTAACTTTGGCGTATTACTGTATTTAGTGGTTTGTGAGAAAACTATCTGAAAGGCAGTGCGCATAGTGAAAAAATATGCGTTACACGTCGTTCCTGCATATTTTTTCTTCATAAAGACACTGATAGCTGAAATGGGTGGCCAATTAAAAAAAATATCACTCTTTATTTATTAATAAATTTTAATTCAATAATTTATGTTGTGTGGAGTGAGGAACTTTGGAATCTGATTCTTCAAAGGTTTATTGCATACGATTATAAGATCGGTCACGTTTATGATCTTTCATCGAGTACCGTTTTTTCTCTGAACCACTTAAATGTTCTATTTTTTCTCTCTACACGCAATGCACGATTTAAATATTGATTTTAAAATTATTTAAAAAAAAAATAAACTCGTGTTGTAATATTGTGTAAATGAAACCTTTCACTTCTTTTTGATTTCGGCCTTATAAGACCGTTATTATTAAAAATTACTAAACTTATGGACATTTGACTAATTCATATTTGATTTCATTAATGGGTCAGGTCTTGCATATAGAGCCGGTTGTGTGATCTTTTTACTAACGCCTGTAGTAAAAATTCCTTGCGGGTTGTTGATACATCAAATTTACTACTGTCAAAGCATAGATGGAAGATGTCTTTAGGCGTGACAAATAATCTATCTACACTAACTTACTCATAATTTGAGTGAGCTACGAATTACCCCGAGAGTCGTATACTCGCTCGCCTTTAATAATTCAATATTATATAGGAGTGAGTAAAATAAAACATGTAACTACAGTTATCCAACATCACATCACTGGAAGGCAGTAATTTTATCTGTTTAAAAGAGAAAGTAGGAAAATTATAAGGGAAAAGGTAGTGTTTGAATGTCACTCTAAAGCCTTTGGCTGACGCTTATTATGGTGTTATTACGCAGAAGGTTTGCGGCGGACTATCAGTCACTTTCCTGTACATAAATCAAAAGTATCATTACAGAGAGAGAGTCGTGCAATCATTGTAGGTATATATTCTAACCCTACATGTCTTACGTTCGTTTGTGTCCATTTTGTCACATAAGATGCCGGAATAATAATAATTTTACTGAATTTTCTAACCGGCTTCTAGAGACAATCCAAATTTTTTTAAAAGAATACGTATTGTAATTCTACACATAAATTAGATTAGATAATTTAGATATTAAAAAATATATAGTATAAATAATAATGCATTTTTTAATATATCCCTTATTTCAGTGTAGGTATATCCTTCACTCACTCCCCCGCCTGACAATTGATTTCTTTGCATATTTTATTTTATAAATTAGTTAGTGTGCACCCGTCCTGACGAAGATACAGTAGTGTCGAAACCAGTCGACATTATATGAATACAGTAGTTTATTTTTAAAATTAACAATAATTTTGAATGTGGAACAACGACAATCAAAATTCATAGACAGAAGAAAAAATGTGTTATTTGTAGAGGAATTGAATACTTAAATTATTTTGGTAAATGTTTTCATTAATTTTTGAAAATAAATTATGGTTATAAAAACCCGTCATTATTAATGTGCTATTTCTAATACTAATATTAAAACAAGTTTTTATTAATAAACATTTGCGCGATTTGTGTCGGAGAATGTTAACCTCGCGTTTGACGCCAATATGTCGCTGAAAAAATACGAAGCTGCCACCGGGAGTTGAACCCGGGACCTTTATATTGCCGGTAGTCGGCTCTCCCGGCCGAGCTATATTGGTCAAGTTAACCTCGTCAAGTTTGTTGTCTGACGTTCATTGAACTGTTAACCATTTATGCGACTACGTATTGGTTATAGGTTTAGAGAGGTATTCCAATTTAGCTCATGAAGTGAATCCTCCTCACCCAAGGCCTCGCAAATAATCAGTCAATTCAGTAATATTATAATACCTTGTAATATTAGTAATTTTTTTTAAATCGCGTTAATGCAATTGGAACTCTCGTGTTGCATGATGGGTCGAGTTCACTGGGAAGGAAGGAAGGAATGAAATTTTATCAAATTTTAAATTTTTTTTTTAGGAAACGTAAATACTAAATAGGCATGTGTTAGTTTGCAATCACATTTTAGGTACCGTGGATTCACAAATAATTTCTTTACCTACCTACCGGCACGTAAAAATATTTTAATTTTCGAACGTGCGGGTGTTGTGACAAGTGTCAAAACGTAATTTTGAAGTTTTTGAGTAGGTGCAGAAAAAATAATTTATGAAGTCGGAACGTAAGTTTGATGTTTATGGGTACTTAATAACTGCTGTCATCACCATGGTAACGAATATGACGTATTTTTCTGAAATTACTCCAGTACGAAATCTTTGGCGAGGTGGGGGGAAGCGCGAGCTTAATATGTCTTCTTATTATGTTGTAAAAGATCATTGCGGAAATTGTGTCTTCCGATGTATTCAGTTTTTAATAATTTGATAGTTGTTATCTCTCTTGACTTATTCATGCGCCTTAGTACAATCTTCATCGGTGGTATGGTCAAATAACACTCAAATCAGTATTTCTTTACATACGACCTACGTGGGTCAAATAATAACAAATTAGAATCCTCACAAATAAACAAAATAATTATGATGAATAGATATAAATTAAACTATTGTTTGTTATAACTTTACTTGAGTTTCGAGAGAAAAAGTAACTCATTAACAGGTGAAGTATTAAACCTGTCGATGAGGGTTACCGTTTCTCTCGAAACACGAGTAGTGCTAATGCACTCAAGTAGAGTTATAACATTGTTTCATTTATATCAATATAAAATAATTCTGCTCGTTGCATCGAGCATGTTACATTTTATAGATTGAATACTGTTCCCATGAGACAGAATATACATCTGATTGCTTCCATCAAAATTAAAGGACGACTTCTGATTGTCGATTTCTCGATTCATTTGCTAGACCGCAAAGAACGTGTGAACGGGAGCTCGTTCTCGCCGTCTCTTGCGTTCACGATTGATACGATACAAATTCAACGATTAGAAGCACGAACAGCATGTCGTGTCAGCTAGAAATCGAGGGCGACAATATGTATTTTCTTCAATATCATATGGGAACGCTTTCTTCAATCGGTATGAGACGTGAAATTTGCTTACATACAATTTTTAATCTTTCCACTATTTAATTGTACGCCAAAAGGCTATTGGATCGTATGGAAGTGCGCATATTATCGACACGATAGTAGTCCGATAAAAAAAACAAAAAACTATCGGTCGACACCTATATGTACATTGCCGCGTATTGGCGTGCGCATACACTCTACTAAACAGTCGATCCGCTACCTTATTTTGGTACCTTGTGATATAGTGCCCTTGCATGTTGTGTCATGCCGTTGTATATTTGGACCGATAGGTGAAGTTATTTCATTTGAACTGTTCACTCATTCTATAAAACTTTTCTCGATATTCCTTCAGATTAGAATGTGTAACGTGTGGAATTTTCCATTTAAAATCTGTCGCTAATTGCCGAATGTAAATAGTATCGGCTTTGCCTTTTTTTTGTGTACCGTATAAAGCAAAACGCAAACGAGTGTTTTTCCGTTTATATTTTTGTAGGGCGAAACATGGGAGTTGATCGGCTCATTGGCATCTGATTTTTTATATACGCACATCTAATAATTAAACAGTTTAGTCAGATAGTAATCGAGGAGTTCATCGATTTCCACTCGATAGTTTAGTCGTGGTAATAATCGATTATATGCACCTAACCTTGAGCATTCTGTCTATCTGATCTAATTATATCGCGCTTAAAACATTACGCTCGCTCATGGTATCCCCTCCATTATAAATACTATACATAATATAATATTATTAACCATGTCTGAGTGGTCACTTTTGGGACGCATGATCGAATCTCTCGGATGGCCAGCTTTTTTCAACTCTAATTTTAATTTAGCCAAGACACGCACCGCTTTATTTAGTGCTGCCGATAGAAGCCTAGTGGTGACAACACGATCTTGCTGGAATCGCAGTTAAATTTAATATTATTTTCTTTTTTTTATCGGATTTTATTGATTTAATTCTTAACATAGTGCATACATAAGCACTCCTTATATATGTTCTAATATATATACAAGATTAAAGTACTTTCTTTCAATAAAACTTATCTTTTATATATTTAGTCAGTTTAATTTTAAATCTATTCAATTTCTCTTCCTTTCTTATGTTTTCTGGCATTTAATTAAAAAATTTCATCGCACTATACATCATCGATTTCTGAGATTTGGCCCTTTTCCTGAATGGCAGTCTCGGTCTATCCCTTCCCCTTGTACGATGCTCGTGCTCATGTTGATTTGCATCAATTTTTCGTGTGAATTCCGCTGATATTTTCTTATTGATGATTTTGTAAATAAATACCATTGTATTATAATAAAATGAAAGTAAATGTATCTGATCGCTTTATGCTAGATCAACAAGATTTAGATATATATTGCTTCTTGCGATATTTCTTATGTTACCGACACAGTGAGCTAGGGAACGGCCTTCCAACTCAGCTGCAGTCAAAAATATTTGTCAATACACATTGAACCAAGTTGATCGAATTTATTAGTAATATTTAAAGGTCATTTATTAAAATACAATTGTTATTCCGGTAACAATGATTGATACAGTCTAAAAGTAAATATTTCAAATACCAAATGAAAAAAAATGGTTCACCTTGATTTTAACACACGACTTTTATATATAATGTTATATGTATAAGGTGTATGTATATACGTTTGTTATACATAATGATCAGTGGCGTGCAGTAGGTATAGATTTAGGTTATGCTGTTACCAATGATATTATACAATCATATATAAATATATGTAATATAATACATGTACTTTCGTTTAACCAACGTCTTTGGACAAAGTAAATCCGTCGTTTATACGACCCTATCATGTATTTATTTATAATTTTAGAGTACTGTTAATAGTGTTTTTAAAGTTTAAGTTTTAAGGTAAAATAATATTTTCTTACTCATATTAAATATGTATGGACGTTTTTAAGAACACTTTCTATGACGGAACGTGATTCATTTATTGTTTGAAAATACTTCACCTAATAACTAAAGGAAATAATAATTTTTATTAAAGGTTAACGTGGGAAATAGTTATGCCAATTGCTTTTCGTTTTTCTCAAATCAAAAATCAATCCATGCGCCAAATTTAAAGAACAATCATGAAATCAACAAGTTAAAAACAGTAAGATAGTAAAATTCGCGAATTAGTAAAAGAGGAAGTAGACACTTCAATGATTTGAACGCAGTTGTAACCCTTTCTAATGTTATTCTGTTAATAAACAGCATATGTAACGACTCCATACAAAACAGTTCAACCGAAAGGAATTTTCAATTCAGTAAATAGCCATTTATATGACTTGAGTAATTCACTAGCTTAAATACATAACTGAGTAATGTAAATAGCAAAAAAGAGCGCCATGAGTATAGCGGTGAGTTTTTATAAATAAACAATTAAAGTCTCTACTAGTACACAGATGTAATGCGATGTTAATCCAATTTTTTAATTTATATTTGTTTCCCAGAATTTTTAGTTATGCACAGCTTTTTTGCTTGCATGCACTGCACGCCTCTGATAATGATCTACGGTCAGGCTTGTGCAGCTTCTGGCGCATTCAAGGATCGTGGACAAGATAAGAGAGAGAAGCGGAAGCCATTGAATTGCAGTGTTGAAGACATGGCGTACCATGGATACACAGATGTATACATCAACGGTAGACTCAACCATTTGCCCAAGGCGAATTGTTCCATTTTGGATATCTTACGAGCAGAGAAGACAATTTGAGTAGATATGCTCCATGACATCTACATTTTTTTATATGTTTTGTAGCACTTTCAATGCATTAATCCACTTATTTACAATTAGATTTATATTACTGTTTAAATTCGAAAGTTTGCGCACACTGCACAAATGTTGTGCAAGTGTAAAAACACACGTGTTGAAGAAACAATAAATATATAGCGTGTAATAGAAAAATAAATAATATGAATTCAATTATAAATATGAGAATGATACGACCTCCGTTTCAAGAGTAATGGACTTTTTTTTACGCTTTCACAACAATGAGGTATAGTTTTTACACCCCGCTACATATATATTTATTAAATACAAATTAAATGTATGAATTAGAAAGATATACATATGAAATCAATTTTATCGAAAAATATTGTTGTTGCTACCGGGATTCGAACCTGGATCTCTTTTAATCCGGGAGACGTACATTATCCGATTATGCTATACCAACACAGTGGACTGACGACAAATTTTCGAACCTATATGTTACACTTCTCAAATTAATACATCTATCGTTCCATTATTTGAAAAGTGTAACATATATGTAGGTTCGAAAATTTGTCGCCAATCCATTGTGTTGGTATTGCACGTCTGGCTTATCCTGAAGGTCACCCCAAAACCTTGAACCTTGTTCACTGAATTCCACAAACAAAAATCCTCTCTTATTCCAGTGGATCCAACGAATGGTCCAGTTAGAAAACCACTTCCGTTCCAAAATTTCGACGAATTTCACACATACAAAAACGAACTAGCCGAACTGGAGAACGAGTGTAGACTGATTGGGAGTGGGTTAAGGGGTAGGAACAAAACTAAATACACTACATTTAACAATAATAATTTTGATTTGAGTCATTGAATATATGTAAAAATGGTGTGTACGAATGTGGAACAGACATGTTCTAAATCTTGAGAATTTAAAAAATAATTTAACTTCCATTGAAAAACCGGTCACCTTATGACATTGCCAACAATTAAAATGAATATATTGTTACTTATTACATTTAGACTTTTTCTTATCCACAGCTCGCATTAACGATGCGATTAATAAACTCTTTTTTTAAATCTTTTGAAACATAATTCAGGCTTAATTACACACAGCTCGAAACGAAAAATAGCCCAAGTGCATGAGAACTGAATGTTTAATTATTGTATTACTAATTAGTTATTCAAAATTTCATCAAATGAATCCATTCTGTTATGAAACAATAACAATTTGTGTAATGCCGGCCGTTTTAAAGATGTTGTGCAAAATTTGGCGCTGGGAATATTTTCCATACAAATGTTTTCATTCATAAATCAACGCATTATATCTACACTGAATAGCTAATACATGTATATAAAATTGAATGTCTTTTTGTCCCTCTGTAAGTAATATCAACTTTGACAGATCAAAACCAAATCCGAGTTAATATCTGGTCATTAAATATGGATACTTTCAGAGAGTGTGATCAAGAGATACAGGCTGCCGAAATGGTATATCGTACATTACAGTAATCCAATTTAAGTGTTAAGTGTCTTGCTTTATGTTACAGTGGATGTGTATTACCAGTGAGAATATATTTTCACTGACGTTTCAGTGAAATCATATCCGAATACGTTTCCACCAGTGGAAATATATTTTTAATATAATATATATTAATATAATATATATTATTTAATATAATATATATTTTCACTGACGTTTCAGTGAAATCATATTCGAATACGTTTCCACCAGTGGAAATATATTTCTACTGGTGGATATACAACTTCACTAGCAGGTTTTAGCAAATTTACATTCTACCCTAACCTATAATTGAACCTAACCTAACCTAAAAGGAAATAAAAATGGCCGAGATTTTAAACACGGTAGTTTATGCAGTAAATAATTTTAATTAATGAAAATACTATAAGCGAATAAAAGTGACAGTTGTAAACGCCACCCACGCCACCAAACTATCTGTTGCCACGCTGTAGGGCGACGCATCGACACTTAAGGCCAAATATTCCCGCGCGGCGTATTCTCGCTTCCCAACGAATACAAACTCACTAAATGTAACCAGTGAATTTGTATCTTCATTGTAGATATACGTCCACTGACCGGCTTAGCGAAAATATACTTTCAGCAGTGAAAATATATTCTTACTGGTAATACAGATTCACTGTAACATATATATGAAATTGATCATTGAGTATAGAAAAATAACCCGTCAATAATGACGAGAAATTACTAATTTTAATTTATTTAATAAATCAACATTAATACAATTGCAAAATAATTTACTTTATTTGACGTGATAACTGCACACTTTCATGTGATATAATTGACAGTAGTTCTTTTTTTATGTTGCTGGACGGACGGGCGGACGGACATAAATCCAGAATATGTAATAATATTTTCATACAAATTAAATTAATCAACTAGGAAGATAAACGGAAAAAAATATTTTAGTTGCTACCGGGATTCGAACCTTTGATAAATGATTTTTTCTGTATATATATCTTTCTCGTTGATTAATTTAATTTATATTAAAATACCACAGAACTATATTATATATATTCACACAATAAACAAATAAAAATATTTTTAAATTCCGATAAATGCACTGTTGATCTTGTTCACAGCAGCCACTCTAAAGTTACTTCCCAGATACACTAATCTCTTTGCTTTAAGCATTACATTAAATCTCCAATAATTATGTCGTTATTTCATATTTCTCAAACACCTTCACAATATTCAAAAAAATATGTACATATAACTAAATATTAATTCTAAAACAAACACACAATATTATTAATAAATAAACTAGTTAAAATCATGTGTAAGTAGGTAGGTACCGTAATAAGAAAAATTTTCTGACACATTACATATTCTAAATGATCGGAGAAAGTTTAAATGCAGTAATTGTGAAGGTCGCCAGCATCAGCAGAGTGGCGCAGCGGAAGCGTGCTGGGCCCATAACCCAGAGGTCCGTGGATCGAAACCACGTTCTGCTAAATATATTTTTGCCTTTTCTTTTTTTCCATACTGTATTTATTTTTAAAAAATTTTTTTTATACCATAGTTTATTTGTCAATTAATATTAAGATTTTTTTGTTTTTCTGTCAACAACCGATTTTTTTTTTGGATAAATTTCTTATTATTTTAGTCTTGTAACAGGGTATAAATATAATATAATACTTATCAGTATTGTTTACGTAAATACCACATGTCATCATTATTATCACCCATTTTCTATCTATGATACTGGATAAAAGCCTCCCCGAATGTTTCCCAATTTTTCTCTATCCATTGTACATTCAATTCAATTATATCGATAACTCTTGTCTGCTCTCTTATTCACACATACCTCATACCTCTTAGCTTTTCTCTAAATTTCGGGATCTCTCTTTTGTTGATCCAATCTATGTTTCAACTCTATACAGAGTTACGGAGAACACCGAGGCTTCTGACCAATCGCGCTTTTGCGTTTCTTGAGATGGAACATTTCTGTTACAAAAAAAACTGTTCGCGTGATATCTTCAGTATCGAGGTCTTATCAAAATTGATTTTAAATTTACCACCAATCACTACTGCTGTTCCACCGAACGGGAGATTTTCCGCGAAAAATTAATCGCTCCATATTTTGTGCTTGGTCAAGCAAAATGAGCTTCAATTACCAGACGGCGATAATAATTTGCCACGTTTAATTTTATTTTGTCCACTTCACGTCTGCTAATTATCCATTGTTTTTTTTACATTTCCTGGGTAGGTACCTCGGGTAAGTCCGAGGTACCTACGTAAGTAATAAGTTCCATGAATTTATTTGCAAAACGTGCCGTCCGCCCGCAATCACAATGTGCCACGACAAATTGTCTTATTCGACAACAATAGTTTTTTTTTTAAATACAGCGATAATGTTGTAACGCGCATTGTATTCTACATAGTACACAATTCGTTATATTTTATATCGCACCTGTGTATCTGTGCAAAGAGGCAATAAGTATCTATTGATAATTTTCACATTAAATTTATAAGGTAAAATTACTTGAATAGTATGCATATTGATGAACATGTATGTATTCTTTTATACTTTTAAAATTAGCAATATTAACTTTGTGGTTAAAATTCATATTTTTATTTATTATCTTTGTTTTATTAACCACTTAATTGAGTTTAAATACATCTGCCGGTTTCGAAAAATACCATTTTCTTCTTCAGAATGTCATAACTAACTAAAACATATATTATTGTTTCTTTACCAGAATCTATTTTAAAAAAAAAAATTTTTAGTACCTAACACAAATCGTTACTTAATACAAATTTACTCGAATAATTTTTAGGAAAAAAATTTAGAATGGGACTCGTAGTTAAATTTAGAAACCGGTAGATGTATTTAAACTCAATTAAGTGGTTAATAAAACAAAGATAATAAATAAAAATATGTATTCTTTGTTCGCAAAAAAAATGTCATTTTAAATAAACAGCAGCTTATTGGAGACCTCCTTTTTATATGACTAATGATTCCAACCCCGAGCCATAATTACAATACTTTGAAGTTCAGGGATTAGAAAATGTCCATTTGCTTATTAATGCTAGATTTATAAAAAAAAGTTAGAAATTAGAAAGTAATTAATCTTTGAATGAAACATAACTTAAATAATAATGCAATATTTAAATAAAGCAAATAATTTTAATTTTATTATGAATATATATGAATAAACCTATGACCGCAATAGCAAAGCATCGAGTATTCCATCATCTGGTCTTGGTCTAATTTTGGTACCGCGAAATTAATCCAAAATACTAAATTACATAGATCTGTGATGTTTTAAATACTAATTAAATGTATTAATTAGAAAGATATACATATAAAATCAATTTTATCGAATAAATTGTTGTTGCACCACCGGGATTCGAACCTGGCTCTCTTTCCGAACCGGGCAAGGTGCATTATCCAAATATGCTACAGCGACATATTTAATGACGGCAAATTTTCGAACCTATATGTTACCTTTTTAAATTAATACATTTTAATCGTTCCATTATTTAAAATATCACAGACCTATGTTCTGAATAATTACAACTTCACAATAAGAATGTGTTCTCCTAATAATATTTATTTTTAAAACAAATAAAATGAATCAATTATAAAGATATATAGAAAGAATCTAATTATCGAAAAATATTTAGTTACCACCGGGATACGAACGTGAAACGCGTTACCATTTCGCCATATCAACAAATTAAGTTTTTAACAAATTTGAAACTTATATTGTGTAGTCTTTATTAATGGTACACCTATTATTCAATTTTTAAAAGCAATCACGGCAGGATTAAATAAATTATTTTGATTACATTTGGATGAACTATGTTCTGAAATTGCAAATTCATAATAAAAATTTGTTTTCATTAAAAATGTTTATTTCTTATTGGACATCATTATATTTCTTGTCGGACGTCATATATTATTACAGGTTACATTTGTGCTCATATAAATATTGGTGGTATACGATGCACGGCGATAATGGTGATGGCGTCTGTCTTCTGCTCATTCTTGATATTTTGTTTTATGTGCATTATGGGGATTACACCATAATGCACATAAAACGATACATCTGCATACGTCAATGAGATATTTGTACACTGTCGTTTGTCGCCGTTTGATGTCGCCTCGCCACGTAATAATAAAATAAATTGGGTAGCTATTCAAAAACTGTAATGATTCAAAATTTACTAGTTTCTTTGCGATGCTTAGATATGGCTTGTAAATTACTAAGTTATACTCGTACTTGTATAATACTACTTGAGCCATTTGATTAAAGTGTCGCCAGTGTACAGTACCTATACAAAATCTCTCTGAAATCGATCTAGATTCTAGATCTCTGCAGAGGCAGCTTTCTATTATCCATATTTGTAATTTATTAGTTGCAGTCATAGAACTACAATTACAGAATCATACCATGGTTCGCCTCGTCGTCGGTCAACTCGGAGCGTGCGACTCACCTTTTGAAAAGTGAAATAAATATTTTAAACATGAATTAAATATGTTAATTAGAAAGATGTACATATAAAATCAATCGTTGTTGCGACACCGGAATTCGAACCTACATATAGGTTCGAAAATTTGTCGCTGTAGCATAGTAATGCACCTTCCCCGGTTTGGAAAGAGATCCGGGTTCGAATCCCGGTGGCGCAACAACAATATTTTTCGATAAAATTGATTGTATATGTATATCTTTCTAATTCATATTTAAAATATCACAGACCTATGTTCTGAATAATTACAACTTCACAATAAGAATGTGTTCTAATAGAAATAAATATTCTTCTATAAACTGTACAGTCCGGATCATTACCATATTTTTCAAGGCCGCCATGTTTGTGTTTATTGTAACGGTATATATATATATATATATATATATATATATATATGTATTACCTCCTTATTCCTTCTTCTTTCGTCCTTCAAGTGACAGTGAAGACATATAGTGGCTTCATTTAGATGAGACTCTGAATACGTTATTATATAATACAAAATACATTCGGAAATGAATCACATCTGACCAGTCTACCGTAGAGCTTTTCCGGACCGCAGTAAACAAAGTGACGATAGCCAACGTCCGTTAAACAGATAAGGAGAAGAGGAAGAAGAAGAAGAAGAAGAATTAATATTAACTCAACCTATTACTGTCCTTAAGCGGTTTTAGAGACAAGTCCCAACTAATTCTTTATTGAATTTAATTATTTCATTTTAATTGTTAACACTACAACAGGTTACTAGGACTAATTAATGTAAAGAAACAGATAAAAAACATCCAGGCTAGAAAAAATCACATGGATGTATTGTGTCTTCACTGGGATCGAACTCAGAGCCTCCAGTGTGAAAAGCCGGTATCATGCCTACTGGACTAAAAATTTTTATGTACAGAATTTAGATGATTAAGAATGTTTTAAAATACATTTGAATTCTATATTAATAAGCATTCTTAAGTTGTATCAATGTGTCCAAAATTTAATAAAAATGAATTGTTAATTCTGGCGTCTCCTATCGGACTACTCAAAGGTATTTGAGATTCCGTAAAAATAAAGTAAATGGCTTTCAAATAATGTAATGATACACGTATTAATTTGAAAAGTGTAACATGTAGGTTCGAAAATTTGTCATCAAAAGTGCTGTCTGCCGTGTCATAGTTGGTTAATGCACCTTCCTCGGATTGGAAAGAGATCCAGGTTCGAATCCCAGTGGCGCAACAACAATATTTTTCGATAAAATTGATTTTATATGTATATCTTTCCAATTAATACAATTAGTATTTGATAATAATAAACTGTTGGATTTGGAAATTATTGGTAGGTACATAATAAATGAGAGCTTGGAATATTTTTAAAATTAACCGATACAAAGACGACTGACAAGTACGTACTGGCGCCATTGCAGCATTGGTTTCTCGACGAGTGATATTAATTTACTGCAGATGCATTAATATTCACGCCAATGTCCAAGGCCGTCATCTTTTTTGCAACATCGCTTTCATCAGAGGACAGGGCTGGAGTGCTTTCAAGGGGATTCTAAAATAAAACGTTATCAAAGAAAATTGTGGATGAATATAAATAAAACAATGTTATAACTCTGCTTGGGTTTATTAGCACTACTCGAGTTTCGAGAGAAACAGTCACTCATTAATTGTTATGTTTAAGAGTAGTGCAAATAAACTCAAGTAGAGTCAATCTGTTATAAGTACAATATACAATAATTTATGTTAAATATGAATTAAATATATTAATTAGAAAGATATACATATAAAATCAATTTTATCGAAAAATATTGTTGTTGCGCCACCGGGATTCGAACCTGGATCTCTTTCCTAACCGGGGAAGGTGCATTATCCAACTATGCTACAGCGACAATTTTCGAACCTATATGTTACCTTTTTTATATTAATACATTTAATCGTTCCATTATTTAAAAGAGCCATCTACCTTATTTTTACAGAATCTCAAATACCTTTGAGTAAACTGATAGCTGACGCCAGAATTATCAATTCATTGTTATTAAATTTTGGACACATTGATACAACTCTATTATTGGATAATGCACCTTCCCCGGTTAGGAAAGAGATCCAGGTTCAAATCCCGGTGGCGCAACAACAATATTTTTCGATAAAATTGATTTTATATGTATATCTTTCTAATTAATATGTTTAATTCATATATAAAATATCACAGAGCTATGTTCTGCATAATTACAACTTCACAATAAGAATGTGTTCTCCTAATAATAATTTATGTATTTTTTGTTCTACACTTCATTACATTAGGAGGATTACATATGTATTAATAATTATTGTTTATAATAAAATAAGATATAATAAATTAATAGCAACGATATACAAATTTTGGGGTATCTTTAAAGTGTTTTTTGATAGCATTGATATTTATTTATTTTCTTTAATCTTCCTGGTATTTTCGGGTAAGCTGTTAAATATTTTTTTTCTTATGTGCGTATAGTGGTGTTGTGCAAATGATGTGTTGATTGATGAAAACACAATTTTAAAACTAGTACGATTTTCAGTGATAAAATTATATATTTCTTTTAATTTTTTTAGTATTACTTTTATGATAAGTTTTTGTACATTTTTATTTATATTCGTCCATTTTGATGATGAAACTCTACAAAATTAACGCCGATTCTATTAATAATATAAAAAAAATTAGTGTAGTTGAATACATTCTGTGCATTATTTAAGCTTCCAAGCTGTGGATGTATCACCCGGCAGCACAATGGGATAATGCAGCATTTGCACAATATTTGCGGAGGTAAAACTGCCTAGGGAAGCACTCCGTTGTATATGTATTCCATTTTTACGCACTGATGATGCAGCAATCGCCGTAAAATTTATTTTGCTATAATTTCCATGTTTCTTTCTATAATATTTGTACATTTGTTGATGTTTAATAAATTTTTTTAAATACATATTTATATAATATATAAATTAATTAAAAATAATTTCACAGTAAATCAACTACGACTGAAGTAAAATAATGTCTAATAAATTACTACAATTATATTTAAAAATGAAAATTTATCCCAGCTATTTTAAATACCTAATGCGCGTGTACACGGATGGGACTTGTCTTTGAGACTCATCACGAGAGTGCATAAAGGACAGTACAGAATTGAGTGCAGAACGAGTTATGACTTAGTATTTTTTAAAGAGAACATATTTTTGTTGTTAAGTTGCATTTTCAGAACATAGTTCTGTGGTATTTTAATACAAATTAGATAATATATTCACTTAACTTAGTCTGTTTATTTTGTACGCAGAGTACCGTAGAATAACGCAACTCATAGATGACACTTTACCGAAAAAACTCGGAAGAGCAGAGATCAAAATCTCAACCGTGTACATGCACCTTAAGAACTAAAAATCTCCACCTCTGTAATAAAATTAATATTATGTAGTACTAAATTTGATCCGTTAACCGATGGTCGCAGGTCGGCATAACGCGTTTGCCTTTATCGTTCTGTAATCCGACCCTATTGTAAAACAACACTTCTCGTATTTATTTACTTCAATTATGAGGTCGATTTCTACCGCGAGTGGTCAGAGATCATAACTGAACCGCAAACGGACGTGGAAGTGCGATAGAAGACTTGCCCACCGTCAGACCCTGACGTCACGGTAAACTGAAACGGCGCATCTTTCATTTATATTAATCTCTAATCTTTTTGTGCGCGTGAGGCTTGACGCTCCCGAGATGTATTTGCAAGAAGGTTTGAAAGTGACGGCGACAATTGACACAAATCTATAAATTGGATCATTTCAAATTTTACCGTACAAATAAATATACTCACCCGATTATAAATCACAGCCACATCTTCTTTTTCTTCTTTTAAATAGGCAATCCACCCTTCGAGAGTGATTTGTGCCATTGATCAAGTTAAAACATTATTTTATAGAAAAAAGTACAATAATATTATAGAATAGGAAATATTATATTACAAGTCAATACCATTGTCGTTCAAAAAATTTGCTATTATATTGATTAAATGTGGCGAGTTAAGGGAAAGAAGATGACACAAGTTAACCGGGAGTTGAAAATTACCATTGACGAGATTACTGTAAAAAAAACCTGTGATCCGCAATGGACAGGCAAAAAAGATATGGTCAAGGGTTTCCTCCTCGGCACCACACTCACACATTGGGGAATCTATTAAGTTCAATCTGAATAAATGTGAGGTTACCTGGCAATGCCCAATTCTCATTCTAGATATATTTGATTTTGTTATTTTGGAGACTTTTCTTTAGGAGAACCAGTGAGCACAGGGAATAGATCTTTGAATCATTTTAAGCCGATTACCCTTATGATTATTTGTATCTATCCATTGTGCAGTCCAGATAGAGTTCGTATATTTTTTTACCATATTAAGTCTGTCATACATCGGAATATGGAATTGATGAGGGAAAACTCCGGAAATAGTGGCCTCCTTGGCTAGTTTATCAGCACATTCATTTCCATGAATTCCCTTATGTGCAGGAATCCAAACGAATGACACCTGTTTATTGTTGCTGATCAAATTACATAGACATCTTCTGATGGAACAGATTATCTTATTGTCTAGCCAAATTTTCATATTAGTAGAGAGGGATTCAAGAGCCACTTGCGAGTAGGAGAATATAACAGCCTTATCGATGTTCCGGAGTACGCAGATGACCAAGGCCTCTTAAATTGCCCAAAATTCATCTGAGAAAACCGATGAATCCAGTCACAACTTAAAGCAACGAGAAAACATGGTCTTCTTGTTATTATCCCCGAAATTATACAATGTACGAATGGAATAATTGGAAATTGTTCACTAACTGAAAAATTATTAAAATACATGTAGCGATCGAAATTCAAATCCACCGCCATCTCAGTCGGCATCGACGCTAGCGACAGCGCTGCTAGTTGCTGCTACAAGCCTGGCTCGATCATTCACCGCCAAGCAGTCTCTCCAGTTTCATCGTTTCACAACGGCGATTTTACCGGCTCGCGCTCGCCGAGCAAGACCGCCAACTCGCTTCATTTCATCTCATAAGACACGTGCACCTTCTACATCTTCACTCATTCATTCCTTTCATTGTTTTTATCATACTGTCACAATAAACGACACACGCCAAACAACATTTATTTCACATATCATGTATGATGCAGATGAGCAGAGATTACTCGGAAACTATTATTATTAAAAATTTAACGTATACAACACAACATCTTTAACGTGTGTATATACATTTTATTTATAGTATATAAAATTATATTACAGTTAAACCTGCCTAAAATGGAACGCAATCGTTCCGGTATTTTTTCCGTTTTCACAGATTTCCATCTTACATAGTTGTGTTTTAATAAAACAAAGTACAAGGCACTGTTACTGAATTACGTACACAGATACAGTTAAAAGTAAATTTAAAAATCACTCAAGTTCGCAGTTTTTTTCCACTTGTAATAAAGTGAGAATGGATATACAGTGCCACACACTAGTACACTACCGTGACAAGAGGAGGGTTGGAAGTAGTGACGGTGCATTGCTTTCACTTACAGATGTTGCCCCATGTAGCGTACCTGCTGCGTCCTTGAAGAAAGATTAGAGTTAATGGTTCTTAGTAGTGATGAGCTCAAAATCACGAACTGTGAGTCAATCACTGATATTTTTAATACTAATTAAATGTATTAATTATAAATACATACATATAAAATCAATTTTGTCGAAAAATATTGTTTTTGCGCTACCGGGATTATTAACACATCACAGACCTGTGTTCTGAATAATTACAACATCACAATAAGAATGTGTTCTCCTTAATAATCACTGATATATTTGAGTCACACTCACTACCAGTGATTGAATATCCGGTAATATCATGATTCATTTTATTTATATTTAGTTGTGAACAGAAATTGACCCGAAAAATAAACTCACATTTTTTTAATGGTTTTCATTCTCTTTGTGATGATATTAAATTAGATATATTTTAATTATATATGCTAGAATATGTTTATTTATTTATTTCGTATATTGTGATATCGTGCGGCGCACGCGTATAAGTAATGAGAAACTGTGATCACAGTCACAGTTTTCAATCACTGACATTATGGAATATCAATCACAATCACACCAGTGAGTCAAGAGTAGCATTTTTTCTCATCACTAGTTCTTAGAACTTGGGTACAAGTATAGTCATGCTCGAAATTAATGCATTATATAATCCGTCTTAGTCAAGTTATTTATGCAAACGATTCCCGAAAATTATTCCATTTCCGCATTAGGTAGTTTTCTGGTATTTGTTTTCCGTTTGTTCAGGTTTCCGGTATATAGAGGTTCCGGTTTAGGCAGGTTTCACTGTATTGATGTATCCGCCGTTTTTTTCGCGACGTTTTGTTTTTTGAATTTGACGTTTAATTGCCATTTGCCGTAATATAATTCTTTAATAGGGTTAGGAAATTAAAACGCGCATCGGAAACCATACGAATATACGCCACTTGATGCTGTACCACTCGGATAAGGGGTGGAAAGCTGCTGAGTCATTTCGTCATCTCAACGATCTTTTTGGGATTTACTTCCCCATCCACCCTACTCTCCCAGGCTGGCAGAGTCTACGACGATTTGGAGAAGTTGGATGGAGGATGTCGAATCGTGGATTGCCTCAAAAAATCAGTGCTTCTTCGCCCGCGGAATCAACCGTCTTCCAAGTAAACGGGAAGCAGTAATTGACATTTATGGTGACTACGCCCACAAATGATAATTGTATTAATATGTTTTGAGTTTCTTTTCGTGTTTGGTTATGATACAATATATTATTTTAAAACGGCGTATAATTGTGCATCAACCTAACAGTAACCCGCAATCGGCTACCGCTATGCAGCCACGGTCGGTATTTCCGTAAAAACTATTTTTCGAGTGATCTGCCGCAACATAACGAATTCGTATTTTTTTAATAGACATGCGTACACGGAATACGTATAATATCACAATATTCTTACTATTTTGAGACTAAGCTAAACGTTTATACTATAAAAATAGAACTAACTTGGTAGTCTTCTGGAATAAGGCTCGAACCCTCGACCTCTAGATAGAAATTACATTATTAATGGTTAATAGTCGTATGAACGTGTAATACGTGATCGTAAACCAACTTCGTATTATTCGCTTTTAACGCCAAGGACTGTCGCATATCGTGCGATTAGATTTCGTTGACCTTGAAACTCGCGTATTTCTGTGTATACTTATTGTTCATTGTCGCTAATTGTCAATTTTCAACTTAACCTTTATTTTAATTATTGACAGCGTTTTTAATATTAAAATATTATCATTCTAATTATGAAATTAATCGTATAAGAGTGTATTCTGTAACATATTGTATCACACTAGGGTTATCTATCAAAGCCATTAAGGACTTGTTAATAATCTATTCATAAAAAATGAATTAAAAAAAATTGTTTGTGTTAAGCCATTCAGAGTAAACGGCCCAGCTTCCATCTGTACCTTTTCTTAAGTGACAGAAATGAGTCACGGTGTTTCAATAGTAACACGATATGTGACACTATAGGCTCGCGCTGTAACGTGACGAGTCTCACAATGTCTCGGCTACGGTTTCTAATGACGCTCGATGTCGACACCGCGCGGCATTCGGGCGGTTAGCGGAATTAATTACTCGCAGATTTACAGCTTTGCAGTTTAACTGTGGAAGCTGGTGGAATTGCGACAGTCTGCGCTCCATGCGGATCCCCGCGTTCGGGTCCTCGGAAGATCGCGTGATCTGGCGACACGGCACGCGGGTATGGAGGTAGGTGGCTTTGGAATTGGCAGGAGAATGTTGAAATTTATAAATCGGCCTTACACGAGATGCGTCATTCTCTCCGAGATTTGCTGGAAAACGTGACGTGCATTTATTATTCTTCCAAACTGCTTCCACATGATTAATCTGCAAAAAATTTAGCGAAAAAATATTCGGTTACCACCGGGATACGAACCCGGAACTTTCTCTTGCCGAAAGATTGCGTTATGATTAAGGCACATTAACCATTTAAATTTACGACAAATTTTTTAGACTTATGTGTGGTTCTTTTAATTAAGACATCGTAAGATAGATATAATAGACATAAAAGCTATCAACTTTATAATTATTATTATTATTGTTGCGTACATCCAAAAGAAAATAAGGGTGGTTCGCCGATCTTCGCTTCTCTCAGCTGGCGATGATGATGATGAGGTCAGAAGAAATGAAACACAGAAATATGTTCTTTCTAGGGATACTGCGGCGATAGAATCGAATGCGTTCCCACTTGCAATGTGCTTGGTTTTATTTCAGATACAAACAATAAATTCAATTAATTATAATATTTCCTACATTTCAGCGAGCAGGCAGCTACAGGTGCCAGAAAGACGTATTTTATCAAAAAAATAACAGTCTTTGTTTGCCGAAATCTATCGCACGTTTTTATGGCACCTCGCCGATGATTAACCTAACTTAATATATCAATTTATTGGCGTCACTTCGGCGACCTCTAAATCCTGTGCGATATAATTATTATCATTATATTTATTATTTATTAAAATAATACGTACGTGTTGAATATTATAGTTGCTTTCTTATTGTTAGTCGAGCGTCGAGATTAATTTCATTTATCATAGATTATGAGATGGTAGCTATTACTACAGTAAAAATAATTGATATATATTTTATATCTTACGGTACGTTCTGGGTGAGCTTGTAGTTGGTAATTAAAATATTTCACCGCACATATAATTTTCCTGAGATAAAATCTATGGCAATCAACATGTTTTGGATATCGGTTGTGAGAAGTTCTTCTTAAATAAATAAATAAGTTAACTCTCTTGCAAAGTGTTTAAATAAAGTATAACCTCAACACTACGCTTGTGTGAGAAATATAACTGCTCTAAATTTCGAACGCCCATTGTTCCGTACAGGAAACAAGAATGTAGACAAGGGTGGGGGTGGTTCGCCGATCTCAGCTTCTCTCAACCGACGACGATGATGATGATGATGATTATAAGGTCGAAAGTATGGAAAGAATAGTAATGTATAGTCGAATGGCTTCCGCCAGCAGAATACTCTGTTTTTATTCAAATTCATAACAATACGTATAGTCATATTTGCAAGCGACGGGCCGCCGCTTGCGACGTTTTACTAAAACGTATTTGTTTTCCTAAAATCTATCCCACGGGTTGTTTAGCGCCACGTCGATGATTTACACCTTAAAATTATTAACACGTGTCTTATCGTATCAATTATATGGCGCCTCCTCGGCGAGTAATTCTGTGCGATACATCCATCTTTAGGCCAAATTGCCCACACAGGTATCTGTTACCGTACCGATAGTTAACTAACTGGAAATTTACGCACGTATTAGTTCAAACACGAATACTCACGAGGTGTCAATACAATTACGATACGGGCGACTACGCGGGCGTTCCACAAAATTAAACTGTCAGACCACGTTAATAAGAAGGCTCCAAGCCCAAACAATGCACCTAGACCCACACTTTTCCTGCATAGTTAACTATAACAAGTTTGTCGAGAAAGTCAGAAATAATCGAGATTATTTTATGAATTTTCTTTTCGAATGAGATCAAATTATTTTTGTACATTACTTCGGTAGTCTATTAAAAGACGAATACCCCGATCTCTCACGCTGTTCCGCTACTTTAACCCGAAGATTAGCCGACTCCTCGTTTCTGTGTTCCCGTAGACTACCACAGGCGCGCTGGTCACGCCAAGTTTCAAGGTCCGCGCGTAAGCACGCTCCGCGGAGCCGCCTAGTTTGCCTCGTGAGGTAACACAATCTGTTCAGTGATGCTGCGTCACGTTGAAAGTAACGCACAATGTAGAGAGAGGCTAATTCATCTATTATTTTTAAATGATCGAATCTCGGTAATTCTGAGATCCGCTTGAGGTTGGTAGAAAGAGATTCTTCTAAATAATGTTCGACTTGACAGCAGCGCACAAATGTCACTAGATACCGAAAATTATTTATTATGAAAAATTAAACAAAAATACATTATTAAGGAGAACACATTCTTATTGTGAAGTTGTAATTATTCAGAACCACAGGTCTGTGATATTTTAAATACTAATTAAATGTATTAATTATAAAGACATACATATTTGGGGGTTAGGACGGTGGTCAGATGAAAGAAATGTGATTGGCACATCAACATGTGTTTATTGTGATGGATATAACAATGAAGACAGATAAAATGAAAGGAATGAATGAAGATGTAGAAGGTGCACGTGTATTTTGAAATTAAATGAAGCGAGTCAGCGGTCTCGCTCGGCGCGCGTGGGCCGGCAAGACCGCCGTTGTGAAACGATGATACTGGAGAGACTGCTTGAGCCAGACTTGTAGCGGCAGCCGGCAGCGCTGTCGCTAGCGTCGATGCCGACTGAGATGGCGGTGAATATGAATTCTGATCGCTACACATATAAAATCAATTTTATCGAAACATATTGTTGATGCGCTACCGAGATTCGCACCTGGATCTCTTTTCCAATCCGGGGAAGGTGCATTACCAACTGTGCTAAAGCGACAGTAAAAACAATGTAGATGGCTTTCAAATAATGGAACGATAGATGTATTAATTTGAAAAAGTGTGACATATAGGTTCGAAAATCTGTCGTCAAAAATACTGTCGCTGTAGCATAGTTGGTAATCCACCTTCTCCGGAGTGGAAAAGAGATCCAGAGACCTTTATGATGTGCACCATTCAGAGGTATGCGGTCGCTGGTCCGACGGTTTTCTGCCCTTCGACGGTTCCAAAATCATCCGAGCGGTCGGCGGTTGTCCGCACTCCTTCAATGCATTATTTTGTATTGGCATTTCATTTGCATTTGACACATCGCGTTTATTGATTACTAACATGAATATTGACGCAGAAAAAGTTTGTTACATGCGTACTTATATACATTTTATCCGATATTTTCTTATTATCTTTCATTCTCCGTTTGTCTTGTACAGTTCTTTCTTATTGTTTTTCCTTGTTCGTCAATACTCTTTCAAACCTATCTAACACCGATTTGTAGAGGATGTTTGAAAAACTTATCTTAATTTCCACAGATCCCAATTTTTACAAACTTTGACTTGATAAGTTCTTGTTTCTAAATTTATCGTAAAATATAGAATGCCATAATTTCAATTATTGTCTCCAGAAAACGGAATCTTGACACTACCTTTCTACACCTGATATAATCTCCTTGTTCAGGAAGTGATGTTGAAGCAATTATTGGTATCATCGCGATTTCTCCTACTATATTACATATTTGTTATGGCTGTCCAGTGCGTGATTTCAAATGGTTATTTAAAAATTAGATAATATTACTTTACCAAGAATGACTTATTGAATGTGTCATTATCATTTATATTAAAAAAAAAATTAAAATAAATTACTCAAAAGGTATTTGAGATTCTGTAAAAATAAGGTACATGGCTCTTTCAAATAATGGAACGATTAAATGTATTAATATCAAAAAGGTAACATATAGGTTCGAAAATTGTCGCTGTAGTATAGTTGGATAATGCACCTTCCTCGGTTAGGAAAGAGATCCAGGTTCGAATCCCGGTGGCGCAACAACAATATTTTTCGATAAAATTGATTTTATATGTATATCTTTCTAATTAATATATTTAATTCATATTTAAAAAATTATCAATAATTAAGTAGTTGGTCCACAATTTAGAAAAAAAAAATGTTTTCATTAGATGCAGTAAAGTCAATTCTGTATTCTGCCAAAAAAATAATGTCGCTTTTAAACAAAAACGCATATTAATCAAATTTAAAATCTAAAAAATTTCATTAATTGCAAAAACACCAAAATTTTTTCATAAATCCCCGTAAAAATCACATCAAATTTATCTATAGTTTAGCGCTTTTTGATGGTCATAAACAAAAATGTACAACTATAGACAAACGTTCTGCATAACCAATCATTGAAATTGATCCTTTGGTTCCAAATCTCCCAAACGTACCAGCGGTGTGGTGTTATCACAAAAATTGGGCTCCAATGTAAAAAAAGCAATTGACCCCAAAGCAAAATGGAAGGGCCTCTGAATATGTACTGTATTATATAAGATATCAAAATATTATTAGGCTATTTATCTAGTAGAAAGCAAGAACAAAATAAATGAAAAGAAATATATGTGTTAAGGATTTATATAAATGAAAGATGCAACTAAAAAATCATTGCTCCTATTCGCGAGGTATCACTATAGACTTGCTGGTACATTTTAAAAATGATTGGTTCATATTAGAACTGGGAAAAGTATCAATACCAAAATTATTATAGGGCGCGCAGACCTTTTGGACCCCTACCCAGCGCGGGTCGCAATGCACCGCATTGGCTGCATTGCCGTAGTTACACCACTTATACCGCCAACAGATAAGAATAGAAATTTTAAAAGAAAATGACATTTAGGTATTCACTTATTTCAGTTTGAGTTTTCTGTAGATGGTGTGCAGAACCGCCACAACGTGAATGTTTGGTTCAGGTTAGTTCTCACCACCCGGATCCGCGACTAAATTATTATATTTATTGTTTCAGCTATCACCTTAGGGGCTGGTGTCGCTCTCTACCCAATGGGATGGGACACCCCGGTAGTCCGGGACACGTGTGGACCCGAGGCTATGCAGTACGGACTTGGTCAGTGATTTATATTATTTATTTATTAAATTGATTAGGTTTCATTAACACTACCTACTGACAAATTAAAAAGGGACCTAATCAAAAAGTTGCGTTCTGAGATTATTGACTGAATAACTGATTCCAATGTTTACTTAATCACTTAGATTTCAAAAAATATTCAGGACTAATATATTTTTTTTTTTATAAAATCGAGCCTATTGGTTATGTGGAAACATCGGGTAGGTATTTGAGGTAACGCCAATGGGAACCCAAAAAAGAAATGGGCATCCCTAAAAGATTATTCGTTTCCACAAAATACAAATAAATTCCCTTTAACCCTTCCCAAACCATGCAGTGACACAAGTCTACCATCATAATTAAGCCAGTAATATTTCGGTAAATATATGCAACATAAAATTCATATTTTAGAAAATCCTGAAGAAAATAATAGCGCTTAGGAATGACTAGTAAAAAACCAATTATGAAAAGGGAATCGTACAAAAACAATTATTTTTTCCATTCAATCCGTTGTAAAATTAATACGTTGGTAAAAATACAATTTGTGATATGAAAGACAGAGATTACACACTATTTTCACAGTGAAAAGAACAACAAACATACAAATATAATTGTCTCTTTCTCACTAATTAAATGAAGAGATATAGGAAGGAAGGACATATTGTATACGACTTAATGAAAGCTCCAAATTATGATTTTAATCATTTAAAAAAAAAAAAAGCTCAATATTTAGAGTAAATTCGTGCCATCAAAGCCATTTAAGCTAATAAAAATATTTTTTCTAACAGTTATTTTCGGTAACACGAGTTGACAGCATGGCTGCATTCGGGTATTTTATGTCATGGTATGGTAAAGGTTAATTTACTTAAACGTTCAACGTCTCTGAATTACACGATGACACACCCGGTGCCTTCGTCCACTTAGCCTTTCAATTATCGCATCTAATTTCTCAAGCGCCGTTCGTGTTATTCTGAAACCAGGACCGGACTGAATAATTCAGAGCAGAGTTTGGCGTTTTAATTTAAACTTACATCTAGGCCAATATTGACCACGTTTCTTCACGCATAAAGGACTCAATTTAAATGTTCTTATTTATTTCCCAAAAAAATAGTAACGAATGGATGATTGATTGTAGAATATTAAACAAGCTCCATCGCTTTCTGAGTGGATCGCAAATCACACCAACCGCCATCATTTTCAACACTACTAAATGATCCGTGACAGGTATAAAATTAGAACATGGCTCATTATTAAATCTCGCGATGAATGATTGAAAGGTATTATTTTCACAATACCTTCAGTTTGTTTTATTCCTATATCTACTTTAGTTACGTTTTAAAAACGAATGATTGAAACTAAAGTGCCGTTTCCGTGACAACTGCACGTAAGACAGGTGCACACGTATACAACATTGTATTAAATAACCTAACCTAACCTAAATTAATGTGACTTAACGTAACCTACATGAATGATATGTTAGCTGTCGTAAGGAAAATATTAAACCGTTATATGACTTGATTGTGATGTCTGTTGGTTCTAGTGCACCAGCCATAGCTAGAATCAGTTACCGATCGAACACAATCACAGTCACAATAACGGTTTAAATAACAATTTAACCATCATTAATATTAATCTACCCAATATTATATTATTATGTATGCAGTTGTCTATGTGTGCAGTTGTCTGTGTGAGCACCTGTCTCGTGCGCCCATGAAAAAAATACAAATTAATTTGAGGCAAATGTGATTCTTTATTTCGAATCGATTTATTTCATGTATTTTTTTTATCATAATGAAATTTGACATAGAGATTAAAAAATCATAATTTATAAAAATGATTAATTTCGAATGTGTGTATAATTACATCCTGACACCGTCCTCAGCCGTGGCTTGCACCCCTCGCTTCTCGGGCTGGCCCTGTATGATGGTGGCGAGCCTTCTTTCTTCACTGTGACCAAACGTTCTTTCATACACGTATATAGCTGCTTACCACAAAAGATTTTTGAATGGCATTATTTTTTTTTGCAATGGTGCCAACAACCACATAATGGTTGCTCAATTTGATTTTTAACCGTTGACGCGTTTGTCAATTCCGGGCGGGTCTGCATCCATTGCCTCTATTTAAATTTGCGTTTTACGTAACACTACAATTGCGCCATTTCGGTGCACTTTCTCTCGTATTGTGGAGATTTTTGAAGAACAATTATTATTATCCGAGTTGAATAATGAATTCGCGGACAGTTTGGATGATGAGAACGCGAAACTGGCGATGATGTGTTATAACGTAACAGGCGTATTTTGTAATTAAGATCAATTATGGACAGATGACGGACAAACTACAATAATAACGATCTTTTGTTTGTGTGATATCGTTGAAACGCGCTACGTCCAATACTGGTTGCTTGACCATTTAAATAATTCTCATCTTTGATGTGCAATCACCCTAACTTGCTGGTAGTTTAAAATTACCGTTATTTTTGGTTTTTGCGTGGCGGCCATATTTACTTTACGGGGCATAGCATATTGCGAAAACTTAAATATCTCAGCCCCTATTTATCCCATCAACATGGGGTTAAAAGCAATTTGTTCAGAAAGAAACGGGCTACAAGATTACTTTGACACATTTTTACTTGCATGCATTCCTACAGTGTGAAGCTTCAAAACTTTCGTTTTCAAAAAAGCCCCATCTTCACGGGTATGTTTTTGCAGGAAGTGTTAGAGTATTTTACAAAGAGGTGATTGCACAAAAAATATGAGAAATTAAAAAATACTCAAATATGAAACGACTCCCTAGGAAGTGAAACTTCCCTACGCGGCTGTGCACTGAGATGTGTTTCGCGCATAATTCTGACAAAATAAATAAATATCTCCCCACAATTCTCCGAAAAATTTATAACACAAAATATGATAAAATCGTTTTCAAGTATTTTATGTGCGAGTGTCTTGACCCTGGACCATAATAATTGGCATTTATTTCGAAATATTTTAGGGGTTCGGTACCTAATTATGTCTGCTATTTATTTTACCGATAAGTTGAAAACCACCCCCAAAACATGTTCACTCATTTTAGATTTTATTCTACGCAGCCAGTAAAACAATTAGAGGGAACGTTGTTTGGGGGTGTAACCGACAAACGTTTCATCGCCAATAACTTAGCTGTGTGGACCCTGCAACGGGATTCGAAACGTTGATCACAGAGGTCGTAAAAACGCAAGGCAGAGTAGCCCAGAAAACTACAGAAGATTCTGAACGGCATGAGACATGCAAATGGAAAGGAATGTCTAACATATTGAACTACGACTGCGTTATCCGGGGGTCACCCCTGTTCAAGAACAGTGCTTCCATAACGCCACAGAAGAATTACAGACGTAGTAAAATAGTGCGGCGAGCACGGTTCCGAGAACCTGCAGAGCGACTGAACGTATCAAGCCACCGGTTACGCCGTAACGTGTAGGACAGCTACGGCGTGAGCGTTGGCTCATTCCTTCTCCGGCTCCGGACTCGACAGCAGCATTTGTTGATAACTCCGTTTCCACCGCGTAATTTCAAACGGTAAATTTCAACCAACCTTTGTATTTTAACTTAAATAAATTCAGCGTAAATCGTAAGTACGCGTTTCTGTACTTAATGTCTACCCACAACACACAGTAACCAAGATAGACTTCGCAATATAAAGGTTGTTTTTTTAGAGGTTTGTTTTTCGAATTGGCAACACAATTTGACGACAGCCAATTTGATTTGTGCTTTGCCATTTCACCGTGAATAGACTTCCGCCAGAACAACGCTTGCAAATTTATTTCGAAAGTCGTGGTTTAGTTCGCGAAACTTACCGTGCGCTACGTCCATTTTACGGTCGATATAATCGTCCATCCGAGCGAGTAATTCGAATAACCATGGATCGTTTTCGCTCTACGCATACTCTAATTGATAATACGCATCCGCAGAGACGTCGTACAGTGCGCACCGAAGAAGCTGTTGTTTCTTCAAAAATGATGCCGGCCAGAACGTTACAGTCAATGGAGAGCGCTACGGATCCATGATTACTGACTTTTTCGTTTCCCAATTTATTGGCATTGATTTAGAAGAGCTGTGGTTTCAACAAGACGGCGCTAGATGCCACACAGCGCGCGCCACAATCTATTTATTGAAGGAAACATTCGATGAGCGCATAATTTCGCGCAGTGGACCTTCAAGATCGTGTGGTTTAACACTTTTGGATTATTTTCTGTGGGGATATGTGAGGTGGCTAGTCTACGCCGATAGACGACTTGGAAGCCAACATTCGTCGCATTATTGCCGATATACGGCGCCGCTGCTCCAAAAAGTGGTTGAAAATTGGACTTCCAGATTGCGCTTAATTCAAGCTAGCCGCGGCGCCCGTACGCGCGAAATCATATTTAAACATTAATAGCATAAAATTATCTTTCCAATAAAGGCAATACCATGGCCATAACCACGATTTGTATGTGTTTTATTTCATTTTAAAGTTCTATACCTCTAAAAAAAACATCCCTTATGTGAACACGAGACTGGCTGAATTTGGAGGCGGCTTTACTGTTACACAGTCCAACATACAACGCCGTTCGCCAAAATACTCGTAGTATTATGTTGGTTACGTTGTTTTGGTCGGAATGTATGCAAAATGATGCTTTATACAAGTACCACCAGTGTAATCATATCAAAACCCTTTCGCCTTTCGCTGCCACCGCGCGAGCTTTAATGTCACTAGTTTACCTTTCGCACTGTTCCTAGATTAAATACGTCACATTCACTAGATGGTGGGTGATTGCAATATCAACATCCTCATAAAATGATGCAAATGATCATTGACAAAAAATATCAACTGTTCAATACAGAGTATTCGGAAACACGGTGTTAAAAAAAATTACGATTACGACATGTGTAATTACAAAAAATTACGATTACGACATGTGTAATTACAAAAAATTACGATTACGACATGTGTAATTACAAAAAATTACGATTACGACGTGTGTAATTACAAAAAATTACACACGTCACGAGAGTCTCAATTTCTGTACCGATTTGATGTGAAACATTCAGCTGGTGATGTGTGGTGCGGGAGACACACGTGTCGTCTACGAATACGAAAGAGGGAAATGAGAAGTCAGTGGTGAACTCGGCATTATTGATGTCGTTTGATACATAATACTGAGAAATTAAGACGGTTTTACTAATTGGCCTTTATACTCGCAGTCACACCGTCGGACAAATGTGCGATCGCCGTGGATGCAGTGTGTACTGATGCAATTACGTCATTGCCCCCTATCGCCCAATCAGCTGTGACAGCGCCTACCAGTCTACGCCTGGTACTGATTAAGTGTGGAGTGACTTGCCGAAATCACTTTAATTTGCGACTCAACTCGTGTTCTACAGGAATGATATGAAAATTTTAATAAAAAAAGTAATTTAGTTATATACAATAAATCAACTAAAATTCAAAGCTCTAATAAATTGTATTTTTTGGTCTTTATATTTTCTTTGTATCTAATTAATAACTGAGCTACCTGTAAGGATTTGTCACCACTCTTTTTATTTGTGACAGTCCATCTACCCTCTTTCCTACGCTCGAGGATCACTGAACAAAACTTACTTTGCAGGTTCCTGGTCTTCCAAGCGATACATGTGCATCTTCCAATTTAAATTGATCTGACCGCACTGACATCTACATATATGTTGTTTATTTCTGCATTATATCTTTGTCTCCAGACACCATTGTAAATTCTACAGATATTTTTCTTTCAAGATGTCTATGGTAATAATTTAAAAATCATTTATGCATTCTGAAAAATCCCCTAAACGACAAATATGTTTTTTTATGTTTTACACTGTTGTCAAATTATGTAAAAAATAATAATTATATAATGTTGATCGCTTCCAGGACGCTGTACAATCCGGTGGGCGTACCAGCTGTCCATCCTGGCCACGTTAGACGCCCTGACCCTGGCTGCGCTCTCCTTCATCCTGGCCACCAGGCACATCCAGCTGCAGCCCGATTCTTCGCACTACCACACCAGTATACACATGCCATACCAAGGTTTAGTCGGAGTACAGTCACTCTGAGGTGTCAGGGGGGTGGCAGGCTGTGGAACCTCAATCATACTTTTCACAACACTCGCTTTTATCATTTTGCATTTTTATTTTATTTCCTCAATTATTATTATACATCAGATGAACATAGCTATAGTTAAAGAGTTCTGTTTTCAAATCTGTACTTTAAAATTTAAAAATATACGTACCTATGTTAACTCGGTCTCGCGTCTGTTGGATATTGATTTCGATAATGACGTCTAGGTTGGAATGGTGATTCCGAATCCAAAATAATATAATCTCAGATTCAGGTTTGGGTTTAAGTTACTGAGAAATGCTGCATTCAGATGCAAAACCTGAGCAGCATCGTCAACAGCACATAGAATAAGTAATGTTTTTTTTCTTACTCGCATTTAATATATGCACATACTTATGGTCCTCCAAACACCTACTACTATTGCTTGTCATCGGTTTTAACATCTGGATGATCGATCTCTTGCTCTTTGTCTTTCCTCACTTCTAGTGACTTCTCCAGGCTCTTCTTGCATTATATCCTTGTCCAAAATACGCAACAATCATTTTTCTGCACACGTATTTTGAATAGCCTTTCTTCAATGAGTACATCCTGAATAATGGAGATATTCATCTTACAATCCAAGGCATACAAATGTTTTACCACAAATATTAGGTATATGTTAGTTGTGAGTATTGTCTGTGTTGACATATCACAATATCAAAAAAATCACTAAGAAAGTTGTCTTATATTTCTTGAAGTGATATTTAAAACCCATCCTAGGACGAGTGCAAAAGACGTACATGGGATATAATTTAAATAATTACCTACCAGAAATTTGTTTTTGGAAAAAGTCCATTCAGAAATTAACACATCCACCTAATTCAAAATTCATGGGAAATTTAACGCTTTTATATATATTTTGAATTTTGGACATAATTTATGAAATAATAATTTATTTGTTAGAACTTGGCGAAAATTAATTTCATTGATGTATTAGCGGAGTAAAAGAGCGTGGTAATAAAACAACCTTATTATAATATGGTTGTTATTTTTAGAACTGGATTATGTGTAAATACTTTTCAAAAAGGATTGAGGTTCTACAAAAATCACAAAGCACTCACTGATTTCTTGGAGTTGGTTGTTTTTCATTTGATTTGCCAGTGTTATAAACAAATTATTATTTATTTATTTTAAATTTGACAAGCCTCTCGTGTTGAAAATACTACAAGTAATTTTTTATGCCAATATAATTTGCTTTAAATAATGGCAAGTCAAATGAAACAGTGAATATTCTTGAAAAAATAGAAATCTCCTCATCACCATTACTTCCATTGTTACTGTTGAATTTATAAATTATTTTGTAATTTTTTTTACGATCTTTTGTGGTGAATTTTTCTATTTTCCCAAGAATATTCATTAATTGCACAAAGCTAAAAGCATCTTTGTATTAAATTTGGTTCATGTTCATTCATCCGCTTAAATTTTGCCATTTTAATGTGTAAATACTATTCTTAATATATCTACCCTTGCATTTAATCGGTTTAAATCATATTATTATATATGTGTATCTGTATGCTAAAGGAAAAACAAGATGGCAATAAAACGGGAAAAACAAATGTAGTATTTCGGTGGTACATTTGTTTGCATTTGGCAAAATCCTGTGTTTATGACACATTTGCACGTTTCATGTGGCTGTGTTGTACAATTTGTTGAATGCGCAAATATTAGTCAGGTACTATGGCAGTATGCAAAGTTGGATTCTATATATATATCCAGTAAAGAAAACCGCAATGAATCTATCGAAATACGTTTTGGCATGATATTTATCTGAGGAAATGTGTTATTATCCTATAAGCATGAGATCTGTCATCAGTAAAATATGCATGGAGTGAATTTGACCATTTTATTTCAAAAAAGTATCTAATATATCATTCAGATAGCAGTATAATGTCTGTGTTGCGGCTAAATGTATATCTTCATGGATAAAAGCCGGAGACTTATCATGTACAGCTAAACTCATCTGTTTCTTCTGTTGTCTTCTGAAAAATAGTTTTTCACCCTTTGTCAATCAAGATTGTTAATATTTGCAAACACAGCCAATTCTCTAAATCATGTTTTATGGCAAAATGCAAAAAACTAACTGTAGATATATACATTTTAATGACGAAAATACAAGATGAAATTAAGATTTTTATTTAAAATTTTAATTCACAATGCAGTCGCAGGCTAAATATAATAAGTTAAGTTATAAGCTTCGGTCGCTCAGTGCTCTACTTATAAGATAAGACAACCTAAATAATTTAACAATAATAAAACACTTTTTGAGGTTTGTAATGTTTACTAGTTAGAACGGTGATCTTGCATCGCTTTGCTATGTCTAGCAAGTAATGACTTGTTCAATTTTAGGCATGATTAATTTGCATTCATGGAAGAAAATGTTTATTTGCATATATAGATTCTGAGAATGGCAAATGCTAATTGTTTTATTGTGTCACGTGTTTAAGGCAAACTATTCCATGCATCAAATAGATGACAATATGAGCTAGAGTTGAAGAGTCGCAAATGCCTATGAAAAGAGCCGTGGTCTGCTGACCCAGGCTGACTGAAAGCGAGAAACATTATGCAATGCATTTTTTTACTACTGCACAGACCGTTTGAAACAATTCCGGTGTTTTTTTAATTTTACACTTTTCTCACTGATAACATAGCGGGTTGTCAAATTTAATTGTAGTATATATTTATTAATTATTATTATACACGCTCTATTCAGGCATTAACATAATTTGTAAAATAACAGAAAATTTCATCAGTACACAAAGAAAAAAATTATAAAATTAATGTCAGCATGTTTTTTCATAATCAAAATTAAAAATAAATATAAAATATGAAGTAAAGCAATTTATCCATCACTATTGAGTTGAGATGTGAAAAAAATGTAGTCCTATAAAGAGTTACAGCAAAAATATTGACTACCTCTGCATATTCATTCCCCAAAAAATGCAATCTGGGCACTGCGGAGTTAGCTAATGCATGTGTTCTGACATTACCACTGTAATAGAACAATGCATTGTGTCTCGATGACCTCAATGGTGCATGAAAGTCAAGCGGACTAACAATCTGGGGGCAGTCTATCACTGATAATTTTAACAATTTCAGATGGCTAAGAAGACGATCATAATTGATATCCTCCGAGTGTATATATATAATTTAAAATTAATGAATCTTAGAAACTTTCTCTGGTGTGTTTCATTCATTCCACGTATGCACAAATTTTCTTTCTGAATAGAAAGTTATCATTCCTATCACGTACGTACACGATTTATATTTTTTGCCTTTTCTTTTAGATATTTCATGATGAATATGCGCACATAATAATTTCAAGTCAATTTTAAATAAAAATCTTACAATATTAATGATTATTGCTAAATAACGAAAACTATTCAAAGTTATTTTCCCACGACAAGGCAAGGCTTTGTTTGAAACGGAATGTGTATCAAAAGGGAATTAATCATGCACAATTACAAAGATAAATATTTTCCTACAAAATTTCAACTGATGTAACTAATGCAGTTTATCTGTGAAAGTCTTCTTCAATTTGACGGTAGAAATTTGTTTTTGTAATAGGCATGTCATTATCATTTAACTAGAAATAACTTATCAACAATCGATGGGAAATTAATAGTTTATATTACATTAATTCATTTAAAAATACAATAAATAAATAATTAAAATTAATGACTTCAAACTGTTGTTTATCAATTTCTCTATAAATTACCACAGAATAGAAAACGATATGAAATGTATATACATACATATATATATATAGGAGAGGGGTTTGGAACAGTATTTGTAGGACGAGGGGCATTCTACACATATTTATCCAACAAAACATAAATCTGATAGATTATGACACATTTATGTAACAATAAAAGTATTTACTCTTCGAAAATTAAATCTCTGTGTAAACAAGACATATTTTTTACATTAATGCATATTATAGTACTGAGTGTTTAAATTTTCATTCCAACTGAGTCATATTTTTCCAAAATGTTGCAGAACTCTTTGATTGCGTGAGCAGCACCAAAATGATCACGTGGATGCCTCCAAAGTGAAAATTTTGGGACAAGGAATTTACGTTAGCTCATGTCTATTTATTTAGTGGTTCGTGATAAATTACGCATTTTTTCAGTCTACGAATTTTAATACAGTAAAACCTCGATATAACGGACCTCTATTTAATGAACTTCGGATATAACGGACAAAAAATCCGGTCAAATGTAAAAAAATTAAAAACGTCCTGTTAATATTATATTTGCTTAAATTCAAATGTCGCCGCATGTAAACAATTTTTAGCGGTCATGATAATCACGTCATACGTCTTTTACTGCCGTATAATTTATGCTATGCTGTGCGATACGCATAGATGCTGAATCGTGAACATATGATCAATTATACATACAAAAATGTGCAGTTGCGTTCATTTTGCGTACCGTCAACATGCTGATTAGCCTTTATTAAAGTCCCGTATCAAAATATTTTAAGTCTTCCTACTGTAAAAATAAAATTTCTAACACGACTCAAAGCATTATAACATTAACATGAACATTTCTGCAAAAGTAAAGATTGTTTCAAGTGGTTTACAATCAAATAAGATATTTTTCTGTGATTTGTAATTCAATTTTCAATCAAGCAAATCCAATAAGATTTTTCCTTCAGTGAATATAATACAGCATAACTAGAGTCACTTTCATTGTTCTCTAACGACTGCAAGATCATTTTCCTATTAATTCTTTTTGAGTATTGCAATCTCTGTGTTCATATTGTGGTATTGTATCATTACCATTCATTTTCCACAATATGCGTGTCTAAAAAAGAAGGAAGATTTTATCTATTCTTCTGAATGAAGTAGTGATGTGATTGTGACTGTTGTTGTATGATTGGTGTCCAATTGTAATGGCGATCGGTAAGTGTGATTTAAAGGTTGGAAGTTTTGATTCTAGTGTACCGGTGATTGTTCGTCGAATTATCAATACTCACAGTTACCAATCATCGTTATAATGAAACATAAATCACACAATCACAGTTTATCCCATCACTAGAATGGAGTCAATAGTGAAAATATTTGACTGATTAATTAAAAATTTCTTTGACAAATAAACAGAAGTCAAATAATCATCATATGAAATGTACCTATGTCCGTTTTGAGCAGATTCGAGTTATGAATCCCGCAACGTTGTATATCTTCTTGGGCGTAGAATGGTATATTAAACAACTATATGAAATAAATAAAAATATGCACCATTAAACACAATTTCTAAGTGATCTTACCTGCAACAACACTGTATATCACCCGACACTCCATCTATCAACATTTAAAAAAATAATCAATATACAGTGTTGTTGCAGGGGAGGTCTCATATATAACATATGTAATACTACAATAAAATAGGGAAAACAATAAGAATACCTAAAACACTATTAATTATACAAGTTATACTGTGTGATAAAAGATCTAACTCCCGGTAATAAACCTTGTTGTTTCACTTGCAGTACCGTTGAAGTATTTCACATTGTAGCACCCAAAGTGAAGATCACTATTTCAATTTCCAACCTTCGAAAGAATAAACAAAAAAGAGGAAATTAAAAAGTACTTTATAATGAGATAAACATATAAAAAAATATTATTATTTATGTCCAAATGGTGTATTTAACACGCTCTATGTTGGACAGCAAAGAAAGTAAAATGATGTAGTTAATCATAGTAGCACTTATAATTACATGATACCATGCATGATAAATTAATTGCGCTGTAAATTTTTCCTCTGGAATCGCAGACCGTGTAATTGCGTACAGGTAGCACTTGACCATCTAGCGTTTAATTGCTGATCGCGGAGTAGGTAATTGTGGTAACAGTATTACGCAATACCGTCTGTCTGTTGTCATTACATCTTTTATTTAGGGTTACCATGTTTCCAAAAATAAAATTGGTCTAGTCAAGACATGAAAATATCTGTGTTATTTTGGACATGTGTTAATCATTAGTTTTATTTGGTAAAACAATGTTTTAAATAATATGTATTTGTGTAATTACTCATGCTTGTATGGATGCTCACATTAACTCTTCATTTTGTTTATGAAAATAAATGTAAATGGGGTAATCAGAGAGGATAGAGCGCCACACAATTCACACTGTGGTACACAATTCTCGCTTCATCCACATTCATACATCTTCTCATGTAAGCTCGTCGATTATTGAAGCTTTTAACAGGACCATCTTCCAGTATTTGGTTTAACTGGTCATGTCAAATCTTATACGGACGTTCTCTATTTCTGGTGCCATCAATACTTGCATCATTTATCATTCTTAATATTCTCTCCTTATTCATCCATTCTATATGACCGAACCACCTAAGGGATCTTTTTTTAATCTTGCTTTACATTCTCCAAATTTCTTCAGTCTTTACTCTGTTATAAATGGATGTGCCACATATACGCCTAAGTAATCTTATCTCCACTTTTTTCACTTTTTTAATTGGTTAAAAAAATGAGTAAATATGAAAATAAATTTTGTATTTTATTAAGACAGTTAGTTGTGTAAGACTTCTGATCGCCGAGTTGTGATTTGTCTTTGACTTAACTTCTCTACGTGTATCTGCAGTTGGGAGGGACAGCCCTTTCAATAGGTAGTCCAAGGGTCAGCAGTCCGCGACTCGCGAGCCGCATGCGGCTCTTTTCATAGGCATTACCGACTCTTCAACTCCTGTTCATAATTTAATATACAATCATATCTGATACATGCAATAGTTTGCCTGCAACATATGATGCAATAAAATAAAACTAGCATTTGCCACCATTCTCACAATCTTTGGTTCTACCTATTTATGCAAACATTCTCATCCATGAATCAAATAAAAAATAAATTAAGAAGCGAATTTACCAACGATCATAGATTTAAAGTCATGCCTAAAATTGAACAAGTAGTTACTTGCCAAATACAGCATGCAAGGTCACCTTTCTAACTAGTCAACTTTACATTAAAGCCCAAAAACTTTTTTATTAGTGTTTAATTATTAGAGTTTTTTTTGTCATAAAAATTTTTGATGCGGTTTGTAATGATCCACATATAACAAACTGATAAATAATTAATATTTAGCTCTTCTTACTAGAAAGTATGCCGACCCCTGGGATAGACAGTAGTATTGTTGATCTGGTCAGTTCATTATTTTGGAGATCGATTTCTTCCTCTTCAGATTTCCACCTTTTCAGTCACCACCAATTTTCCTAGGTTATCTGTGGACAATTTGTTTAAAAAATTGGATGATAGAAGAGTCATAGATCATGAACAATTTGTCACTGATCTAAATTGTTCTAAAATTTAGTCATTTAAGGGATTGTAAGCATTCGCCTCCAGCACAACATATCAATGGCGTCAAGTTTATTTCTCTCATTTGCTATCAATGTCCATGTTTGCTATTCATAAGACAGCTTCTGTTCCTTCTCCCAAGGAATCCCATTCGGGACATACGGTCAATGGTCACCCAATATTAGTTTCAATTTCATAATCATAATCGTTGATAGAAAGCACGGCATTTGTTGGTTCAGATTCGCAGATTGCTTTATTAAAAGTGTTACAGATTTAATACACTGGAAAATAGTTTTATTTGATTATAGAAATTATTTATGTCCAGTCATTTTAGAAATGTGTTTACTGTTATGCGTACAATTTTTTTGTATCATCATTATTTTGATATTTGCTAACAATAAATATTTATTATACTGTGTTTGAAGTAGGCCTAAGCACTTTATTGTAATCTTTTGATACATTTTCGACCTTTAAGCAAGTTTGCATCCACTTATCCGTGTCACTCTTTATCACATATATGACCTACGCTTTCAGTAATGTTTATAGTTGTGCGTGTTAAACGCCTTCGATAGCAATAATTCCTGATTCTGGGTTTTCTATTGATAATAAGACCGTTTCATTCTAGTAAGACAGATCACCACTAACCTGGACTGCTGGCTCGTTGGTGGATGATTCTTGATGATTTCTGATGTTGTTTGTTCTTGATTGGTGTTCCGTACAGGAAACAAGAATGTAGACAAAGGTGGTTTGCCGATCTCCGCTTCTCTCAACCGGTGATGATGATGATAATGAGGTTAAAAGAAAGGAAACACAAAAGATGTTCAATATAAGCACACTACGGTGACAAAATGAAGAATGACTGCCGCATGTAGAATACCCTGTTTTTATTCAGATTTATTACAATACATTCAGTCATGTTTGCAAATACCTACTCAGTGACAGGCCGCCGCTTGTGACGTTTTACTAAGACGTCTTTATTTCCTAATATGTATCTATCTTTTTTAATAGTATAAATAATAAAATATAATAATAAAAAAAAAGATTACATACAACAAATAAATATTTTCATACTGTATATTTGACTGCCCCTTGAAAATTAATACCTCTTAACGCTAACAAAATCTTTCTTTTTCAGGTGAAGTCAACAATGCATACGTGACAGATGCCGTCTCCATATCGGGGTCTCGCAAATCTTTGGCACTTCAGCCTGTGCTTTTGATGCATCCTCACACTGGATCAGGACAACACCTGAATCTTCAGTCCCCGTTGGACGACACCTATTCGCAGTTCTCCAACAGAACGGGGCGATCAAAGCACTCCAGCAGGGGTGACTACTCCACCAGCACGCACAACTTTCAGCTATAAACCGCTAGTGTACTTATATTTATGTAAATATTTAAGTTTAAGCCACATTGTCAGTATTAGGTTCAAATTGTGGAAACAGTTTAGGCTCGGTTTCGAGTCTTCAGTCTTGTCTCATCATCTGTAATAGTGCATGCAGTGACTCGCAAAATCTATTTGAATATTGAGTTTTTTGAGATGCTTCATTAATTTCAATGGCATCCTTCTCCACGTCTTTCTCAACCATTATTTAATGATGTTCACAAATGTTTTTAATGATGACCGCGCAAACAACTTGCATTTGAATGTACATATATAATTTTATGTTTATATAGTTATCTGTGAACCGAATCCATCAAACAATAAAATATTTATATTTCATATATATATATATATATATATAATAACACATAAACTACTAAAAATGTATTTTTTTAGTTAATTTAATTTAGCAGATTTATTCATAGTACATGTATCTCATGAGTTTGAAGTTAAAAAATTAACACAATGACACATCATCTGATGCATTGCAGTATTTAACTCTTCAGTCTATTTAAAAGAGAAAATATAATTTATATAACTATTTTGTTTATTATTATTAATTAATTAAAATCAATCCTCAATATTGAAAAAAACTTGTTTTCCTCTTAAAAATTTGACAGTTTTTAGATAAGTTTTTGTGTTATTAAGCCAGCATATTATAATACTTTATTTTAGTTTGATGGATATATGATGTGTGTAATGTGAATATTATTAGTTTACTACATAATAAAATACGATACGTATCTTGGAAAGTTTTACAATTATTTACAAAGACATAACATTGTTTAATTCTTCTGAAATACCTTGTAAATAAAAATAAAGGAAGGCTTAAGAATAAATAAAGGAAGGAAATAAAAAAACTATGTTAATGTAAAAAATACATAATTATATTAACTATTTAATTTGAACTAGTTTATTTTAATTGTTATCACCGACCAGTTTCTATGACAGTCAAAGTTTATTCTAGTTAAACACTTAAAATGCCTAACCACAAAATTACTGCATTAAATATTAAAAACATTTTTTTAAATCTTGTTTTTTTTTAATTTTGCTTTAAATAAATATAAAAAATTCTAGACTTGCACATGTTTGTGACATTTTTGCATAGTTCTATAACAATATCTCCTCTACTCTTGATTTCTAAATTCTATGTAGGCTTCGGTGAATGTCGGTCCGGTTCTTTTTTCTACGACCGGAATGCATTCCGGCACGATTTGTTAGAACGAAACATGTGTGTGTGTGTTTGCAAACATTCCAGGAATTGTGATGTCACTGTGCCGGTTCTTATCGTGACGTTTTTTGAAGAAAGCTGAACCTGAATACACTTCATATTTACTACTTTACACTAAAACAACAGGCAAATTTCATTTGAAATGTACTTTCATATTATATTGTGTAGAATCTGAATGTGAAGTTTAACATTGATTTGAGTTTGGGGAATTGATTTGTCATCACCTACATAGTTTTTTAGTCTTGCGCATTTTTATATTTTTGACATCTATGTTTTAAACAACGTTTTTGTGTTACTACTGTATTTGTGCTAAATCATTTTAGACTACTGAGAAGTAAGGACTTATTCATTATTTTCTGTGGACTAATTTTTATGAAAGATATAGGTGTATTAATTAATATACAAAAAAATAACTAATCATGTCCGAGAAAAGAAAACAAACATTATTTTCATTTAATACCGAAACGCTACTCCCGTTCCGGAATTTATTTTTTTGCACTACACTACTGGTAGGCACATATTAATATATTTTTTAGTTTTAGTATTGGTTTTAGATATCCTAACAACACAAGTATGTAGTAAATTATTATTTATAACTAAAATGATTTTTATTTGTAATGCTTCATTTTACTGTTGTATGTTTGCATTTAACATAAATTAATATGTACGTACTTATAAAATTAAGTAATGTCATCTTTTCTTATGGGCATACGAAATGTACTTATTTATATCATTTGAAACCTATCTGTATTTTTAAAACAATATTGGTACGATACTATTTGTAAAAACTAAAAATAATTAAAAAATTTATTATAATTAAAATATATCATTACTGTTTTTACCAAATTTTAATCTGATTTATCACTTTTCTTTGTATTAAAATCGAAATATCTTTGAACAAGTCGAAACATTATATTTAGCTCAAATGAAATGTAGTACTTAGCCAATAATTTGCCATATGTTATGTTTTACAAAATTTGTAGTTTTCTAAAATAAAATATGCATTAAAAAACCTTATTTTATTATTGTCCAGGATGATATTCCTTTAAATACAAGTGACCAATGAAAATTTAATTATCCTTCATGTATATAACAACCAGTATAATATGGACTTATCGGAGTTAGGATACTTTGTCCTAATTAAGTAACTAACCTAATTATACAAAAAGATAAAATATTACAAAGAGTTGGAAAGTATTAAAAGGAGATAAATTACTATTTATTGAACAATACAAGTGTGTACGTTTGAATATATTTTTGTACAAATATTAAAAACAATAAAGGTGTCTGTCAAACGAGCATATTTCTTGAGAAATTTATCGAGTGTATCTTTACTTTTAGACTGCAACTGACCTAAATCAATTCAGAAAAAGGACACCTTCCCCGGTTTGGAAAGAGATCCAGGTTCGAATCCTGGTGACGTAACAACAATATTTTTCGATAAAATTGATTTTATATGTATATCATTTAATTCATATTTAAAATATCATAGATCTATCTATGTTCCGAATAATTACAACTTCACAATAAGAATGTGTTTTTCCAAAAATAATAATTGTTTAAAAATTACAGAAATTTGAGGAATATATATGAATTTCTATTGACATTGTGTATATCCAAAAATTAAATAAATTATGGCAAATTGTCTTCAAAAATATTAATATATATATATATATATATATATATAGGTAGTCATAATTAGATTGAGTTAATTATAAGAAATTTTTCCCGCGAATTTGTATATATATATGTGTTGTAGAAAATAAATAATCTGTTTTAAATATTCACCTGTTCCTTTTTATAACTATAGTACAATTAACGATGCGATGAAATAATCGCAGAGCGAAATATTATCGGAGTGCGTATTTAGAGCATCTCTAAATACATCGTCAAACCCGCTCTATCAGTATTTTGTACTGGTAGCACTATTTGCAGAAAAATATAATAAATTGTCTATGGCGTTCACTAAAACCATCTTTATCTAAGGTTCGAACTGTCAAATTAAAAAAATGGCGAATCGGACGGTGAAGGACGCGAAGTCCGTCCGCGGGACAAATCCGCAATATTTAATAGAAAAGATTATCAGATCGCGAATTTATGACTGTAAATTTTGGAAGGAGCAATGTTTTGCCCTAACTTCAGAACTCTTGGTCGACAAAGCTATGGAAATTCGCTTCATCGGCGGAGTGCACGGTGGTCACATACACCCCACGCCGTTTTTATGTCTTATTTTGAAAATGTTGCAAATACAACCCGAAAAAGAAATTGTAGTGGAGTTTATTAAAAACGAAGAGTTCAAATATGTGCGTGCATTGGGAGCATTTTATATGCGTCTGACTGGTAGTTCAACAGATTGCTACAAGTATTTAGAACCCCTCTACAATGACAACAGAAAACTTCGGCGGCAAAAGCGAGATGCTCATTTCGAGCTAGTTCACATGGACGAGTTTATCGACGAATTATTGAGGGAAGAAAGGCTCTGTGATATTATATTACCGAGGATACAGAAGCGACATGTTCTGGAAGAAAATAATGAGCTGGAACCTAAAGTTTCTGCATTAGAGGATGATTTGGAAGAAGACGTACAGTCGGAAGAAGAGAAGGATATCAATGACAGGAAGGAGAATCACAAACCATCTAAAATAGCCGATAAATTAAACAGGTCCCGTGACAATAAAGAGAGGGATAGAAGACACAGGTATCATTTTGCCATCTTGAGAAATCTCTTGAACATTGCTTACACCCAATGGTTCCAGATTAGCATATGAATTACATTCCATAATGTAATTTATTGATAGTGTCTAATATTTTCACAAAAATTGACAATTTTGAACCCCACATATTACAAAATGTACCGTTTTGTATTTTCCCTTTGCCGATAGTAATTTTTTCTAAATTTTGTACTAAAAACATTTAAAAAGTAGCTATCTCTTTTTGGTTAATGTTTCGGAATCCGTTATTAGGTCCACCAGCACCTAAGACTAAAGAGGTCAAATGCGAGTAAGATTCTGTATGAATGTGAAAATCCAGGAACTTATCAATTCTTAGCTTATTGTTATGTTTGAATATCTTAGCTTTAATAATAGACAGATGAGCGCAAGGCAGGAGTAGTTTATCAGGACAGAAGAGTATGGCATTCTAACCCTCTAACCCATTAACCCTCTTAGGGCCGGTTGTGTGATCAGTAATAACTTTTTACTTTAGTAAAAAAAGTTACTAAAGTAATTTTTTTTACAAAAATGGGTTGTTTGATCGTTGATAAAAAAATATTTACTTCTCGAAAGTACATCCCATCCCATAGTCAACTAATTTTATTCTCCGATATTCAATAGTGAAAATTCACAGCTGTTCCAAAAGTCATGACACATTGATACTTTGCAAGCTGCAATATGACAATTAATCATTCAATATCTCACTAATTTAGTGATGAGAGTTCGTTCGATGATGATTCCGTTGTTTAATATACATTAGCATATAATCGGAAAAAAAAATTGTCACCAAAGTGACAGATTTCGAATGTGAGGCGAAAAAATCCATAGATAAAGCATATTTCATTATTTGTCGCGCTTATAGACATCTCATTTATGCTTTGACAATAGTAAATTTGACATTCAATCAACCTGCAAACGATTTTTACCATGGGTGATAGTAAAATTTACTACCGATCACATAACCGGCCCTAAAACATAATTTCCATAAAATGTTAATTGTTTGGCTGGCAATGTGTGTGAAATGTATATATTATATATTATTATTCTATTACCAAGTGGATATTGTTGGATCCAATTGGCTCTCAAAATCTCAGGACCATGCAAGAGATTTCTCGGAAATTGGAAGTGTTATTTGCTCCCGTTTTATTATATTGAATTTTCTAAAGCTCAAATGCTCCAATCAGGCCCTGCATTTTGGTATATGTTGCATGAGGTAGTCGAAAAAATAAGGTTCTGTTTGTTATAGAAAGTGAATTTTTCAGGTCCAGAGAAAAGGAACGAGATAGAAGACCGGATCGGAAGGAGGATAAGGACAGAAAACGGGAGCGGTCACGGAGTAGAGACAGAATCAGGGAAAAAGAGAGGGACAGGCGTCACAGAGAACGAGAAAGGGAGAGGTATCACAGGCCCCCGGTAGATCGATATGACGGTGACCAAAGAAGAAGGGAAAGAGATAGACGATATTAGTACTTTTTAAAATTAGAATGTCTGTGTGTATATTTTTTTAATTAATAAAATTTCATTTGTATATCATTTATAGTTTTTCATTTTTCCTTGTACCATTTGAAATAATTTAATATAATCTGTCGCTGATGTCGCTAGGTCATCCAGAAAGGTCTCACTGGGTAAATTTTAATGAATTGAATTTTCTTCAGGCGTAGGTCCACAGATGGAAGGATTAAGGCACAGAATTAGTGCCGGGTCGTTCATTGCGAATATACACTAGGTGAAATGTTTTAACACATACTATCAGGGTCTATAATCGATAGGCAGTAGGAGAGGTATTTTCAAGGGGCAGTAGATTTAAGATAAAAGTAATAAAAAAAAAACAAATACTTTTTTATTTTAATGTTTGAAAATTCTTGATTTAAAATGCAATGTGGATGCAATGCAAACAATAAAGAATGTTCAAAGAAACCTAAAACATGTGTTGGTACAGTTTAATGTCGAGAATCACGTAAGCTTTAAAAACAGCTTACAAAAGTTTAATATTTTATGCTAATTATTACATTGATAAAAATATAAAGATGGTATAAAAAAGGTGGTGCAATGTCTAAGGACAGCCCTGTGTACTGTACGCAATGCTCTTTCTAATTTTTGGAATACTGTGAGATAAAAATATTTTGTGCAATTTTGAGGTCTAGTTAAACTAATTGGGCACTGATTTTTTTAAAAAAAAAAAAAGGTTTTGACAAACTGATTTAAATTGAAATAAAATAGAATGTATAAACTGAAATATATTTTTAATGATTACAAAACTCATAACATACAATATGAGTACAAAATAATTACAAGGCTATAATAAAATACCTTAATGTAAATCTTTGGACTGAGTCCATTCGCTTGTTCCTTCAACTCAAAATGATATCTTTTGAGGTACTTATTTAAAGATGGATCTCTTCGTGTTTTTAGAAATTTTCTCACTGGTGTAAAACAATTTATGTAAACATTTGATTATCTGGCACTTCATCTAATGACTAATAATTACATTATTTTGTTAGTATAATACAGTAAAACTCCGTTAATTCGTGTACACATATTTCGTATTTTCGAGAAAAAATTTTAGCCCCGAAAATAACATTTCATATTAATTTCTACCGATAATTCGTAAAATCTTATTATTCGTAGTTCGTATACATTTTTTATACCCAAAGTAAATAATTTGTTCACGTAATTCGCATATTTACGTTTTTAAATCCACACTCGCGCGACTACGCATTCATCATCCCTTCGTAAACATTTGTAGCTAGCTCCACCCCCTCGCCAATCACGGTGCTATTTTCCTTATTCTCGTATCCCTTCCGTTAATTTTAACGACCGCTAAAATAATATCATTTTAGCGGTACGCTAATTTGAAATTTGGTATTCCGTATCGTTCATAAAAAATAATCTAAAATAATAATTGTTGACTTATTGTATGATATCAATTACATTATTCTTTTATTAATAATAGCAGAAACGTCAGTTACAGAATACGAAATCGACGACACCGTCGCTAATTTTTTTTAGCGGATGTTAAAATTTAACGGTTTGCCTACAGAATACGGGTCTGTTGTTATTTCGACAATTATTGTCGGCGCGTTATGAATTGTATATATTGAACCTCGTAATGTATGAATTAATTGTGTGCAACAGTTCTATTGATTTTATATCCGGTTTTTTGTTTATGGAATGTTGCGATTTGTTTAATGTAATAAAGAAACTGAAACCTTTGTGTTTAAATACATAACCTATTTTTTTCCGTTTTCTAAAATGGCACGAACATCTTGTAATTTGTGTAAATCCTTGACCATTTTAAAATATTGAACTTATAAAGACTGACAAAAATTGATATCAATAAAAAAATCAGCGGGAAAATTTTGATTCCGTCTCTCAGATGAAAAATCATTGGAAAATAATAAGCTTCAACGAAGTATGAAGATTTAAAAGTTTTTCATTAATTTTCACGGGTTTTTTAATATTTCAATTTCTTGCCTAATTTTGAAGGAAAAATGGCAAGTTCGACCGCTAATCAAATTAAAATGTCCGTAATTTTCTTGCCTCAAGCACTCGTGAATCGTTTTAAGAGCCTGTTTTTAATATTGGACTGTGTGTCGCCACACACCTTCATTATTCAGGAGAAATTAATTAAAATATAAACATAAAAAGCTGAAATAATAGACAGTTGCCATGTTTTTTAGTATAAGAATCACGATGTTGACAGCGACGGCGCGCGTAAAAAAGCGGACGCGTAAACTGACAAGTTTTCTAAAATTTCTTTCTAATGTTGTCTTCAAAAAAAAATGTTTTCATTATTCGTAATTCGGATTTTTTGTCTAAATTTCGGTCCCGTAAGTTACGAATTAACGGACTTTTACTGTATACATTAAAAGTACATATAATAGAATTTCATTAAAATACTATTAACTTTAAAGAATTCAAAGTATTATGAAATCAATCATTCATTTTGAAAATAAGTCACCTTTTCTAAAAATTCGGCATACGAGGACTGACAAATAAGTTTGTGGAACAATTTTTTGCGCGCATTATCTGGCAACACTGCGACATCGGCAACAAGCTGACTGCGGAATTTGTTCTCGAAGGGCAAACTGTTAATAAGAGGAGAAAAGACAGATTGATGCCTTCGAGAAGTGTTGCTGAAGACACACATTGCGCATACCATGGACGGTGAGATACATGAATGACTCCATTCTGCTGGGACTGAAGATCAAGGACAAACTCTCAACCATTTGTGTGAAACGAATCCTTCAATTTTTTGCGTATCTTTCGAGAAGGGAAGATAGCTTGGAGAAGCTTGTTGTGGTGGGCCATGTCGAAGGATGATGAGGAAGATCCCCACCCGTTGGACCGACCAAGTGGAAAAGGCAACATGCACTTCTCTGGTGATAGCCTTAAGATTTACAGGATGCCGACAAGAGTGGAGGTGCATAGTCAAGAGAACGAGAGTTCATAGAGATTGCGATCCTCAGTCATGAGGGACCGACGTGGATGACGATGATTTTGAAATAATGAAATAGTTAAAAATGCGAGTGAGGCATGTCCAGTCACAATTATTAATGAACGAAAGCTGGATATTGCATCAAGACACAATGCTCCAGCATACACAGCCACTGTAGTGAAGATTTTTCGACAAACATCGAATCACCAAGTTGGAAAAACTCCTGATTTTTTTCTATTTCCCGAAATCAAGACACGAAGAATCATCGTTGGGAGTCACAAGCGGAGGCGGAACAGATTACGACGCATGCTATTATGAATATTGCTTCCTGTAATGGAAAAAATGTTGGACCAAGTGCATTGCTTTAGGAGGGAACTATTTTGAAGAAGACCGTGTACCAGATAAACGAGTATGTTTTAAGTAATTGTAATAAAAAGAATTCTACAAACTCGTCAGTGTTCATATATTGATTTATGCACATTCAAGGCCACCCTGATGACAGAAAAATGAATTGTTTTAAAACAATGTGGAAAGGGGTATTGAAAAATTTTATCAATATTGTTGGTGAACGAATTGTTTTACAACAATTAACATTACAATGCTTGAATGTATTTAAGAAAGTAAAATGTTCTCAAATCACCAAAATGTTAAATGCGAATTCAATGTAAAAAAAATCTGAGCAAGTACTAGTACTCTCATGGTTACGTGTGAACATCGCACATGTGTGTGTGTTATATGTACAGTTCACTGGTAAGAAAGGAATGAAAATTTATTAAACATTTAAAAATTAGCTTTGTTAGAAAACGGTTGCTTAGCTTTGTACTTTGTGTAGGTAGGTACTAGGTGTGTGATTTTTTAATTCAAATTTTTATATAGGTATTGTATTCACAAAGAAGTTCTTTACATGTTTACAGTTTCCGAGGTAAGTTTATCGAACTTATACTTAACGAAATATCTAGTTACCATTACAACAAGAGTGATTTATTTGTTTGATCACTTTTTAATTACATATTTTTCTAGAGATTACTTTAGTATGTATTACATAATTTTTTGTACATAGACATGTAATTTTTGGGGGGGAGACGCAAGTTAAGATGTTTACATAACCTCATCGAGTTGTTTAATTTCAATATGCATTTGTTTAGTATTATTTGTACTTACTAATCTGCCACCTATAAACAAAAGCAATATTGTTAATTTCTACAGTCGCTCTTGAAATGGTTGTCCTATTGGTTGTTGTACAAATTAGATTGTTACCAAATTTTCTATTAAAAAAATAAACCTTCAATAAGATTTTTTGTAACAGAATGGAATTCATAAATCGAATACTGTGTTGCTATGAAATAGACGTATAATATCCTGACCTATTATTTATCAGGAGGATATTTTTGTCAATAAATTTTATTAACATAGATTTCATTATTTAAAATTATTAATGAATAGTAGAGAAACTTTCATCCCATTGTGATACTGCGGGAAGTGCCGTCAGATTGGAATTTAGTCACCGAAAGAAATGCTGCCCGCTTCAGCTGCTTTCTACAATTCTTTTGTCTTACGTAGATAAAATGAGAAGAATACATGATATAGGCACAGACCAGTAAATGAATAGACATGAAATAAAGTGTACATATAGGAGAGGGGCTCAGAACATTAGTTGCGGGACGAGGGGCATTCTACACACATTATTTGTGGAATCATTAATCCAATAGTTTGACACATTTGTGCAACAGTAAAAGTATTTACTTTTCGAAAATTAAATCTTTGCGTAAATGAGATATATTTTTTACATTAATGCATATTTTATTGTCAGTGTTTAAATTTTCATTCCAATCGAGTTATATATTTTAAAAAAGTCTCAGAGCTATTTGATTGCGTGAGCGGTACCAAAATGATTACGCGGGTGAAACCAAAATGCAAATATTGAAACAAGAAATTTGCATTAGTTCATGTCTACATATTTGGTAGTCTGTGATCCTTACATACAATCCTTGATATCATCTCCATGGCCCAGTCAGATGGGCACTCACCTACTTATTTTTTATAATATTACATAATACTAAAAATTTCAGGAAGAGTAAAAAACTACGACATCAAGATTTTTCCATCTTCAAATATCAGTAATTAATTGACATTTTTGCAAGTTTAATATTTTGATGTATTTCTATAATTGTAACCAACCAACCATTAAAATTGGTAAATTAATTAGAAATTAAAATATTGAAGAAAAGAAAAACATTTGTTAAATCACTTAGAAAAGTACCCAGAAAAAAATCTTTCTATCTAGAAGGTACTGGGTTCGAGTCCCGGTGATCGATATATTTTTTTGGATAGATAGATTTATTCCAAGTGATTTATGTAAATTTGATTTAATTTCATAGAATTATGTTCTTCTACGGCTAATGGTGCGATGATCTCTCGTCTGAGATGTTTATCTGCCGGTGATGGTCCCGGTGGTGTGTACCAGTTGTGTCATTTTACTCTGCGTACATAATACGACAATGAATCATAGCTCACTTCGCGTTCGACTCTGTATTGTCTTTTACGCGTTCTCGAGACGAGTCTCTGAGAAAAATATACGTGTAAACACGCCATCGCACACAACAGTATAAATCTGTTATGGTGTTAAATTGTGCAAGTGTCACTGTCTGCATATAATGTAAATATGACTCAATTTAATGGCAGCACTGGATTTTTTTATAGCTCACTTAGAAATTACTAACAGTTAAGTACTCGGTTATAATAATTACTGGAAATGGAAAACCAGACTAAAATTATTAAATATTATGTAAGTAATTTATTGTTAACAAAAAGTTTATTTTTCGGTAGATCACAGAGCATATTTTTAAAGTTGAAAACTACTAGAGCAAATGTGTACATACATACATATAATCTGTTTTTACAATCGTTTTTGATCAATGAGCACATATTTAGTATTTGAATTATTTGATATTTAGCATTAGAATAACTTGAGCATCACAGATTTCACACAAACCATACATAATTGAAATTTTTTTTTTTGTTTTAGTAAACCATTTTTAAAGAGGTTAATTATTTTTTAATCTGTTAATAATTTACAATATACACGTAATTACATACTTATTTATAATTATAAGCAACAATAATATATTTAGAAATATATGTACATAATATTTATACAATAATAAAAATATGTTTTTAACATTTCAAATATAAATTCATTTCGGCAAGCGCTTGACAAATAGCTAGGATCTTGTATATTTTTCTAAAAAGTTTTAAGCAGCTGTAGAAATTTCATTAGGAGGTAATTCAATTTTATGATACAATATTACTATATTGGCCTGGATATAAAAGTTATGTTTTTTAACATCCAAAATTTAAAAAAATTACATTTATTTGAGACTTAAAAAATTATGTGTTTACTTCGCACATTGTTTTTGTCATTGAGGTGTTTGCCGCGCTCACTGCAGGCAGTTGAACCATGGTGTAGTATAGGTAGTTGGCTGCGTGTCCTCGCAGTGTTCACTTCAGTTTGTACTATTGTTTTTTTCAATATTTTTAACACTTAAAATGAATCCAGGTATTGATTGCGTCAAAATTAAGGATTAATTGAGTTTAGAAATACGGTAAAGCACTAGACATAGTTACAACATAAATTTCAAAATCATGGTAGCTAGAGAAGCAAAAAAAATGAACAATTTATAAGCTTTATGAAAATAAAACGTATCCAAACATACGTTTACGCCACATGCACTCAGATAACATTGATGTAACTGAAGACAAAGTACTGTGGGATGAAGGAAAACAAACCAATTTTGACTAAAAATAAAAACTATTCAAGCAGTAAGATATAGACGAGAGTGACACATAACATGTGACATATACCTATATATATGTATATGTTAAAATGTTACATCTAATTCAATTTATATTTAGTTATGTTTTGTTTAAAATAAACTATATAAACTTCTTTTTTATAAAACATTAGGTTACAATTTCAAGGATCGCATTATATTCGGGCCAATACTTATATTATTACAGGGAGAGTTCAACTAATAATGTAATATACAATTACTGGTCTGCATTCATGACTTTATGCAAATCTCTGTAATTCCAAAGAAATTTAACAACATTTCTATTTTTTTATTGTATGTGCAAATTGCTTCATTATGTTTATAATTTTAAAAATTTCTCTAATAGGATTCGACATAAAGAGTGATAGAAAATGCTTTTTCTATCGCAATATTAAGTATGTACATATTTATTTATAGAATTATAAACAATTCTGATTAATTATAACTTTTATAAATTCATTTATGAATATAAAACAATGAATGAGCATACCATCAGCTATTAAACCTATCAATAAATAAGGGCTTAGTTACAAGATTATACTCGTAGGCATCTTTTCGCAGCACAATACCCATTAGCCACACGGCTTCTAAGTACATATATTGATCTAACTGCATTTTTGTCCGCTTTGAGTCAAATGTATGTAGTCTATTTTTTAGTGGTAAGACTAAAATGTATAATGGTGTAATTTATAGGTTTACAAACAAAAGTTTAATCCAGGATAATTTAAAAATATACAACTTAGAATTTAAAACTAGAAAAGGAGGGATTTATATGTAAATACATATATAGGGGCTGTCGAAATGTTTTTCCAATGTACCTATATGAAAAAAAGGCTTAGACACCCATCGTTATATGATAGTGGATCATTTTTAATTTTAATATACAATATAAAAATAATAATACATACATAAATATTACAAAATAAATAAAGAAACAATGCCTTAAAGAGTATCAATTGTTTGTAAGTAAGCCCTTATTGTTTATCACAATAAAAGGATACTATGTCGCTTCATCAACACTAGAACTTCGACTTATGGAGTGTTTGATAAGATTACCTAAAGACGGCACTCCGAACCTCGAATGCTAGAATGTAGGAGCATTCATAATGAAGATACGATCTTCTTCTTTCTTAATCCACCGTAGAAGTTTGTCAACGGCTGCTATTGCCTGGTTCTTTTCGATTAATGGATCAAAGGTAACATATAACTCGAAGCCTGTAGTAACCTGAAAAATATGTGGAATTGAAATGGATTCATAACTATTAAATAACAATTAACAAACAAAAAATATATTATTTTGTGCTACGAGATAAAATTGCTAGCAGAAAAGATCCTAAAAGAAGGGGAATACTCTGGCTGAAGAACTTAAGGTAACTGGTTTGATAAGTTCACGGTCCATCTGTTAGAATGGAGGCAAAAAAAAAATACAATCACCAACACGATAATCAAAAGAAAAATGAGGTTTCTCAATTTTTGTACTTGAAGTTGATCTGTAAATATTCAGCTTTGATATACTATGTAAGAATTGTATTAATTTATATTATTATATATGTATTAACAAATTTAAAATACCAAAGTAGGCATAATATGCATAGGTCTTGCTAGCAGGGACGTGCAGTGCATTACAAAAAAGCTGTACATTACTAAAAATTCTGGGAAACAAATATAAATTAAATAATTGGATTAACATAAATGGAAATATTATTTTATAATTAGCGCCATATGTGGTACTAGTAGAGACTTTAATTGCTTAGTTATAAAAACTACCATGACAACTCATTACTGTACCCATGGTGCTCTTGTATATTCGCCGCATTGAACTATTCATATTACTCTGTTCCATCTTTAAGATAGTGAATTACTCAAGTCATATAATTGTCTATTAACTGAATTGAAAATTCCTTTCGGTTGATCCGTTTTGTATGGAGTCGTTACCAATGTTGTTTTTTAACTGAATAACATTAGAAAGGCTTACAGCTGCAATCAAATTATTTCTTTCCTCTTTTACTAATTTGAAAATTTTACTATCTTACTGTTTTTAACGTGTTCATGGCCGTTCTTTGCGTTCAAGGTGCATTTGGTGCATGAATTTGTTTTACAAACAATAAAAGAATCATGTTCAGTCATAGAAAGTGTTCTTAAAAACGTCAATACATTTTTTATATTATAGGGTCGAATAAACAATGGATTCATTTTGTCTAAAGACGTTGGTTAAATGACAGTTCATAATCCTATGTACAACATAGATGTGTGCTTGATTAATATATAATTGGCATTTGTTAATGTTTCAGAAAAGAGTCCGCAGTCAGTGAGTTAATCTCAAAGTACTAGGCATATCTAAAGAAGTCAAACAATGAGAACAGATATTTTGTTTAGTGGAGGACGGCAGATTCTGAATTTCTCCGGCATTTCTCTTCTCCTCTTCATAATTTCACTTTCTCAGGCACCGCGAGTATTTTTTCTTATAGTTTTTATTGCTCCTCGCGATGCCTGATAAGTCTTATCCGGGGCGATGGCCCGGGGAATTAATTATCGCACCTCAAACTTGGAAAACTCGTTTTCAATACCCAAATGATTTTTGAGGTGCATAATATTATCGCCGGGCGATCGCCCCTTCCATTCTCTTTTTATTTTCATTACATTTTCATTACAGATAATTTCCTAACTCTAATTATTACTAAAATTAAAATGCGGCATAGTCTGCGCGCCGGCGGGGGCGGAGTCTCGCAGCGGCCCGCTACCCCCTCCACGCGGCGGTCCGTTGGTGCAGTGACGTGGAAAATCCAGTGGTGCGGAATGCCGGGCGGAATGTTTTTGTGACGCGGAAAAAATGGCCTTTTTTGTCCATACATTTCTCGGCCACTTTCTACCGCGTCCGTGGTTAAATTTAAACAAATAGTAATTTATAAAATGACTTACCCATGCTAAAACAGTAGATTCTGTGTTGACTCTGTAGATAAGATTAGCCGGCCTTGCGGAGGAGTGAATCTGCCCGCATATTTTTCTATAACTATCCAAATAGTTTGCTTCCGGAACTTTTAATTCCTCCCCGCTTCCGCCTGGCAGGTTTATTTTATTAGAATTGATGATTCCTTTGGAACTCACATTAGAATTATTTGTTTCGGATGAATTTTCTAGGTCGGTCCTGTATGAACTGTAGTCAGCAACGTCTGAACTAAAGAGCTGGGCTGTGGATCTGCACTTGTATAAGAAATGACGCATTTCGGGAATTCCGATGTGCCGCAGAGGTTTGCTGGTCGGAAGGGTCTTGCTTTGTAACATTGCTTCGTTTATGGCTTCGAGACAATTTGTTCTTCTGAGTTTCTAAAAAATTAATTTTTATTATGTATTAGTAGTATTATAAAATGATGGAACTTGACAATAATAAATAGATAAAATAATACTCGTTGTCACGCACATTTCAAATAAAATAATGATATAATTAAATCGCCACTTGACTGGAAATAAAGAAAATATTACTTTCTGGAGATTCCATTTTTTCAAATTAATCAACTGAGCTTTGTGTATATAATCTAAGTAGGTACCTACTTCTTACATGTTCGTTAATAATTTAATTCGATACTAGAAAGTACATTTGAAAAAAACAACAACTACATATTTTGTGAGGATTTAAATATTTTTATTTATTTATTTAAGGTCTTTCACTCAGCACATACATAAATTAGTATTTTTAACTAATTTAAGGAATAGAAAAAAAATAAAGAACAATCAAAAACACTTTAAACAAAGAGTTTCTATTATATTTACCATATACTGGAACTATAATGTTTTGATTATAGATTTAAAAAATAAAAAATTAGACTATTGAAACTGGATTGAAAATTAATCTCCCATACAAACCATTTTCATACAAAGATATAGAAAGATACACTAATTAATGTGGAATCAAAGTAGACAATAAAAACTATATCTTTTAATTGATGTCGATCTATTTGTATTTAATCGAACTATTGTTGGAATTGATGAGATTGACAATAAATAGCAGTTTACATAACAGTCAAAATTTAACTAAATGATAATTTTACTTCTGTGATTGTGTGTTTGGCTTGGGACAGTGGAAAGAAAGCGTCTCTTTGCACGGTGAGAAGCATCAGACAGGCCTGGCAGTCATCCGAGAGATATGACACATGACCATGGAGAAATCCACTGGAAATATATGCGTAACAAACAATGAAATTGTCAAGAAAAACAGAAATGCCATATAAGATTACCTATACTAAGATGTTCTGATATTTTTCAATCATGACATATAGAATATACAATAATTTTCATAAATGGGACATTTTCATCGCTTATTCAAAATATGCATTACAAACTTTTTGTCCAGACATATACGATTTGGAATGATATAATTAATTTAATAAAATAATAATTTAAAAGATGATAAAGAAATTCACACATAAATAAAATTATTGTCGATATTCAATGTCAATATATAGAATGAGTCCTATAAAAGTATTACGCGAGTGAATACATAAATAATGAATTTAAAAGATATTTTTGAAATGAGCAAAATTAACATTGTGGTTGAAATTCATTATTTTTATTTTTTAACATTGTTTCATTAACCACTTATTGAGTTTAAATACATCTATCAGTTTTGAAAAATACCACTTTCTTCTTCAGGATGTCAATAATAACTAATTAAAAAAAATTGTTTAGGACACAAAGATTTTTAGCCAAATTGTAGTTTCATTAACATGAAAATAAGTATTCTGTAAAATAAACGGTCAGTTTACAATAATACTATTTTGATCAGTACTTATAAATAATAAATAACTTATAAATATAATAGTATAAATAATTAAATATCATCATCAAATTGAATATTTGGTCAATATCTACAAATAATAAAATTATTAATATTACAGTAATATTTTTTATTTAGAACATTATATTGGTTACATACTTTATTATTTATTATAAATGCTGATTATCTATTTAAAATATTGATCAAAAATGTTTAAAAATACTGACCCAATAAATAAGAATTGAGATCTCATCATAACAATTTTTCTAGTAGTGTAAAATTAAAAACCACAAAAAAATGTTAAACATTTTACCTTGGGTCAAATTTCGGCAGACAAATCGGCGTCCAACTCTCTGCAGTCTTGAAGGATTCAGAACTTTTGACTAAGTTGAACACCAAGTGAATGTCTGAAGGGTGCAATGTATATTTCTTCATTCTTACTAGTGTTATTAATTGGTTTCCAGCCATAAGAATGGCGAACACCAAATCCTGAGTAAAAAATACACAGAGAAATTAATGTTGTTGCTTTGTGCATCTAGTTCCTATCTAATGCTAAGAGTTTTGAATATAAATTGGCGAGAAATAGAACTAGTCATTAAGATGTTGGGGCGGTGATTCGAATCCATCATCCCAGCTGACTGAAGACACAGGCGACATTCACACTTAGGTCGCTCACCCTGATAACAGCCTTTAACTCTTCATACTCTTCTTTCTAATACTTATTTTAATATACGGTTAAACAAAAATCCGCTTTTCATTCCACCACCAGCCTCTATAGACACATACTTTATTTTTAAAATAGTGTTGTCTAATGTGTTCGCACAATTTTGGTTTGAAATAGTAAAAGAGATATATATTTCACCTTAATTTTACTGCACGCTGATACAATTGCACTAGTTATATTGTCTCTCATGTTTGGTGCTAGAGGTAAACATCTGCAGAAAGGAAAAATAATTAATACTATACATATATTGTTTAATTTCAGTAGAACCGCGTTAATTCAAGGTTCAAGGGACCAAAAAAATTCAGGTCAAAAAGTCACGAAAAAGGCCGCTAATTTCATGAAAAGCATACATATTTTGCGAAATCAAATTGAAAATGCAGTATTTATTATACATACCAATATAAAATCCAGATGAAATTTATTATATGTACTACTGAAACTAATTAGGGTGAATATTAGATCTATTTCTCACAATAAGTAAAGATCCAATCTCAAAATGTTCTCAGGAAATTAAACAATCATAAAATAAAATACACAATAATTAATAACTATAAAACTAAATTAAGAATAATAAAAACAAATTTAAACATTTTTAATTGTCAGGCAAGTTTCGGCTTGAAAAAATCATATATTTTTCCTTGTTTCATATTTTGACACTTCCGGAATACAAATTTAACCACCACATCAAATGAGCGCATGTGTCTCGGGATGACTCGAAAAATTTTACGCGGAATATGTAATAAGATTATTTATTCAAGAAAAATGAAGATTATTAACACAGCAAACACAGTTATTAGAAATGCAATCGTTCATAAATACGTAAAATAATACAAAAAGTCAATCTTTCAAAAAAACATTTTAATAACACAAACACAGTTATTAGTATAAAGAATCAAAAGAGGAATCGAAAAAAAAATTTGAATGCGACCAAGTAAAAGCTATGCCGCACAGGGTAAATGTCGCTAGGCCGCGATACGTCACAGCCCTGAAAAATAACTTTTGGGAGCACACAATCTTTTTTGTGCGCGGAGGCGCCACTCCGCGCCCCTAGAAAGCGGTTGCGTAGTTTTTTGACCATAATATGAATTCAATTTACCTCACGGCACCGAGTAGAAAGGCTGGATCTCTTTCCATAAAGTTCAGCAAGTGATCTATTAATCTTTCCACACCGGAAAGCAGTCTACGCAAATCATAATTGCGTCGCTGCTCAAAAATTCTTGTTAGTTGTGATAAACTCAGTACAGATACAATTTGATTAAATACAAATCTGAAATAAAAATGAGAATAAGAGATACAATGATGTAGTAAATACAAATGTACCATAATTTTTCATTTAAGTTTCTGTGGAATTAGATTTTTGATACATATTGAAGAATCTGAATCATACCAAACCTTACCGAAAATAACAGTTTATGTCAAAATATACAATTTTATACAATTTATGTCAAAATTTGCTGGCCTTGTTTTAGTTTCATTCAATCAGATACTAAAAACCCACAATTTAAAAACATAATTCTCCAGAATTTAACACTTTCCAAAGACAAAATGTCTAAAGTATAATTTAATGTTGGCAAAGGTGAATCATGATACTATGAAATGGCTGTACATATAAATATTCAAAATAAATAGTTTACTACAATATTATATTAAGCAGTAGATAAAAGTAGGATTAATATCTATCCGAGGCGAGAGTTGAATTCTATTCCACATAGGGTTGAAGTCGCGTGATGTTCTCTATTTACGGCAACGTATCTTGTCAATTTGCAAAAGGTGTACTTCGTTTTCCAACAATTGGTGATTTATACATGTTTTTATATGTACCGAGGATCCCGCGTGTATAGAATATCAAATGGCAAGTTAAAACGTATTACAAGCTACTTAGAATATTGTAATAACTTATAAAACTCGTATATTAACAAAATTTCCATGGTGCTGTATGTAAGCACATTTTTGTTAGCAGTGGATGTTTTAACTAAATGGCCCCATGCTTTGTTTACAGAGCGGTTCAAATATTAACTAAAACAATAACAATATATTAACATAAATAAATGGAAATGATAAGAAATAAATCAATCAAATGATAAGATGATTAATATTGACTGTCATCTAATCAAATAAAAAAAATAAAAAATTAAATAATAATAATTATGCATAGACTGCATTAGTAATAAATTTAATTACATAATTCGTTTTTTTGTATAGGTAACATAATTTAGTATAGCCTTAGAAAGTAACATGACTATGGGTGGTCAAATGACAATATTTATGAGAGATTCTGTTTTTTTTTTAAATTTTGTACTGCTGTTCCGATCACCATTAACTATTGGAAGAATTGACATCTTTCATGGTTTTCATACCACAAGTCATGCTAAATTATGAGACACACAAATGATTTAAATATCATTGGAAGATCAGAGGTGCCTATTAGGAATGCACTTCTGAATCTTGCGTGAAACACTGACAAAGATATCATCAATCAGATATCATCCTAAAAGCGAGTGCCAGCAAATTAGCAGAATTATTGTGTGTAGAGAAGTTGATATCTTTTTTATTGTAGAGGCCATAATACAAAAAGACAAAGATAAGGCGCAGTTAAAAAAATAGTCAGTAGTCTAAAACTTTATGTAAATTTTTGAAAACGGACTTTGTATACTTTTGCATTTTCAAATATTTTACCGACACATATGTTCCCAAGCGGAATGGGTAGAACATAGTCTCTGTAGTCTGCATATTCATACATATTTAAATATGTACTTATTGGGAATATCAGTCTCAGTGTAAGGTCTGTAGAGTTAAGTTTGTTCCGTTTTTAACGCGATTATTGCATGACCGAACTGAATATTTACATAAATTCATTTTCGTTTGACAATTGTTTTCGTGTGAACTCGTCAATAATACAAATAATTCTTTAAAATACTTTATGGACTATTTTTTGTGTTTCTATTAACTATTGTTTTCGTGTGTTTACTGCTATGCATACTAGTGTAGTGTAATTTATTATTTAAAGTACATTTCATAATATTTTGTGAAACCTTAAAATGGCTTCAGTACGTGATAATTCCCGCAAAACTTTAACCATGGCACAAAAAATAATGATATTGAAAGACATCGACAACAAAGTGGACAGTAAAGGCAAGATAGCCGTAAAATATGGTATTCCGGTTTCGTCTCTCTCCACAATTTTAAAAAATCGGAAGAAGATTGAAGATGCGTTTGATAGATGTAAGGCGAGCGGTTCCCAACAGCGTGTACGGCCTGCCAAATATGAAGAATTGGAAGAAAAACTGTTCGAGTATTTCTCCCAAATCCGATCAGCGAATATATCTACTTCTGGTTTAATGCTTATTGAGAAAGCAAAGTCGTTGGCTCATCAGATGGGAATTGATTTTAAGGCATCTAATGGGTGGTTAGATCGCTTTAAAAAGCGACACAACATTGTTTGCCTCGCGGTTTGTGGCGATTCCCAAAAAGTTGATGAAGAAGAAGTTTCGAGCTGGATAACAAACAATCGGCATATTTGGGAGAAATACGACGCAAAAAATGTTTATAACATAGATGAAACTGGTGTGTTTTATAACATGATGCCAGATCGGACACTAGCTCTTAAAGGAGAGAGATGTCATGGAGGAAAACGTAGTAAGGAACGCCTGACGGCCGCGTTATGTACAAATATGGACGGATCCGATAAAGTAAAGATCACAGTCATCGGAAAATATAAAAAACCACGATGCTTTAGAGGCCTTACTTTTAGCAGTTTTCCCGCTGTTACTTATTGCCATAATAAAAAAGCGTGGATGACGCGGGAAATATTTAAGAGCTTTGCTATTACGATGCAGAGAAAAATGGCAGCACAAGATCGTAAAATATTGATGATTTTGGATAATTGTTCAGCACATTACGCACCGGAAATTGTTGCGCCAAATATAGAATTTCTGTTCCTACCTCCTAATACTACGAGTGCTCTCCAACCGCTAGATCAGGGAATAATACAGAACTTCAAAAGCCATTACAGAAAAAGTTTATTGCATTCCTGTATTATACAGGTAAACAATGGCTGTTCTGTAGAAAACTTAAGAAAATGGACGGTATTGGATGCATGTCGAGCTATGAGTATAGCATGGCAATCGGTAACATCTACAACAATCGCGAATTGTTTTAAAAAGTGCGGGTTTTCTTCGCTGCCCGTAGATGAAATTGACGCCCCTCAAGCGAGTTTAACAACGGGTGAAAGAATTTTGTTGAGATCTACAAGTTACGATGATTTTATTTCTTACGACCATGAAGTGATAACGTCTGCTTTGTATGTTCCCGCGCCTCGCATTACGGTATCTGAGACGAGTGATGAGGACAAAAATGACACATTGAATGAGGAAAGCAATGAAATCTCATTTGCTTCGTTACCGTCAACTTCCGAAGTTTTTCATGCCTTAGATGTTCTCCAACGATACGTATCGGGAAGACCAGAATTACCGGTGGATGCATTTTCCCACTGCGATGCATTGGCTAAAATAATTATACGAGACAGTGAAAGAAATGTTAAAACTAAACAAGGGAAAATAAACGATTATTTTAAGTGAACAATGTTAAAGATCATTTTTAAGTGAACAATTTTATCGATTATATTTTGAAGTGGTTGCAGCCGTTACCGGTAAGTACCTTCGTAATTTATATACGACTCATTTTATAAAAATGCCACGATTCAACTGTAAAATTTTTATTTTTGAATTATTTTTTATGTTTCATGCCCAAAACTATGTTTGAAAGTATATGAAATATATATTATATTGTCAAATTATTTAAGTAGGTATTAATGATTTTTATTTTCATAAAAAGTAAATTTATCCATATATTTTTCATTTCCTCACTTTTACACTGTTACACACTTTTACACTGCCATTCCCAGGAGAAGTGTAAAACCGAGGTCTTACTGTATATATATGATAGCTTCCAAAACAGATCTAGTGCAGTAACAGGTTGATATTTAAATTGAGGCTAGCTCCTTCAACAAGTAATTTGACTTATCTTGTTTCAATTGTCATAACCGATAACGATGTAGGCACACAGATTACAACAATAATGCAGGTGGCCAACAACAGTTACTTTGGCTTCTGAAAGCCCACTTTGAAGTCCCACTTGTCGAGAAGTGAATGGTTATTTGGTAGATTATCAGGGTTACCAAATGTTGGCAGCACTGAATCAATTAAATGATTTATTATAATTTAGATTCACTTTTTGTATAGTTGTCCTCTCTCTGTTAACACTCCGATACAGGCAATGTGAAATTAAAATTCATGGCACCATACTTGGACACGAATACCACTACACATTAATATTGGCATGCGTACCTACATTAGTGTGTTGGAATATGAAACTATTAAGAATCAAAATGTTCTTTAATAATACAATTTTAATGCTATTTTTTTGGAAAAATTGGATTTTGTATACTACAAAATGTTGAGATGACATATAAGTATTATCCATATATTGGATTGCACATACAATTTTGCGTATTTATAATGAACTTACGTTAATTGTAACACCACTTGTGTTTCATTCTCTTTTGTTTTGGAGACGGCTGCCAGAATAAGCGGACCTTTTATCAGAAACACGATCATGCAGGACGGGGTGTGGATCGATCTTATTGTATCTTTTCCTGACGCATTAACGACACTCACCAGTGCTTGGATGATACCGCAGAGCCCAGCTAGCTTGTCTTCATTTCCATACCTGGGTATACAAATTAGTTTAATCATTAATAGAAAATAAAAAAGTTGCATTGGGAGATTTCAACCAGTCCTCACTTAACAATCAGGTTCCTTTCCACCGACCTGGTCATTAAGCAAATTGATCGGTAAATTATGAACTTGAAATTTTCACTGTTTCTCTGATCCTATCTATGTCCTTTAGAATAGTAGACATGGTAGAATAAATCACATGTTATAGTCCTCATTTTCCAGAAATCTAATATCTCAAGATTTACAGCCTTTCTTTGCTTCCTTCAGGAAAAATGGTACTCTATTTTTTGATCCTATGCTATGGGGTATCAAAATTTTATGATATCTATTTTAATGGAAGATGTTAAGTTTTATAAATTATGCATGGCGTGCGATACACTGCATACTGATTACATATAGGTAATGAGCATCATAAATTAAGGAAGGGGGTCCTTGATCAAAATAGTTGGATGGTAGCTCACTTCGTGCATTATTAGAGGTAGACAACCCGATACATTTTATAACGGTAAATGTGTCTTCCTTGCTGACGATGATGGGACACATAGATTTGGTTGGTAGGTGTGATAACAGTTGTAAGTATGAGCGGTCGTTCAATAAGATGGCTGTTAAGCGAGGAGTGCCTGTATAATATGTTGGATATAAGATAACTGTTTACCAGAGCAATCTTAAAACTATTTTTTACTTTATTTCCACGATCCGATTCAAAGGAAACCAGGAGCAAAACCTTAGGATACTATTCAGTGCCAAAATTTAATACTAAATTTGCTCAATGAACTTTTTTATTTTGTGCTCTGAGAATATTTAACTACACCACTACTAGACCACTAGACCTTAAAGGGTCTAAAATGATTAACTACTTCAAACCAAAAATAACAAAGTGGTTGCTTGATGTGGGTAGAAAGCAAAATGAAACTAATTTGTCATTTGTGCTAACCTAACTACCTACACATTTTTGTCTCACACTATTGTATATTACTGACAGTAATATTTTTATAACTTTTTTTCAATATCTTTTCATAACTTCTGATTATACTTTTTTCACATAACTTTTCATAACATACTTAACATTATACTTATTTACTTCTTAACATTTACAACTTTTAAAAACTGTACAGGTAATTGCTTTAGAACAGACTACGTCTAGTAAAGCAATTACCTTTATTTTTTCATATGTATTATTTATGCTACAAAAATATATATATACATATGTGACGTAAGCATACATCTATATAGTCTGTTGCCAGATGGTGTCAGAACTGCAGTTGGCTTTTGGTTATAAAACATGGTTTGACATGTTACGGTAGCGTAACATTGAGAATATATCTGATAGGGTATTTATGTGTATTAATGATTATATTAAGAGGTAAAAAATTGATAAAAATTTATGTTTTAATTATGAAAATCAGGTTTTACTGGCTGTGCATCATTGCAGCCGCCTTTGCAACGAGCAATCTTTGTTGAATTATTATTTATTATATTTCAAACTTTATTAAAATATATTTTTTAAATGTTTTACTATGACGTACATCCTGTTTCAATGTAGATACATTATATTTGATTCAGTAACTATGTGTAACTTGTTAATTTTTATATATAAAAAAAAAACAATTAAATATAAAATGAAAAATATATTACTTTTTTTTAAAAGATTGAAAAAAATATATTAGCCACTCATTTATATTTTCAAGTGAAGTTATGACAATAATGATTAATTAACGTTATTATCACATTATTGGTTGACTGGGATGACCAAGCTCTGAATAACATTTGCACCCTCCTCGAAGATCCATTATTAAGATTTTTTTTAAAAAAATATTTTTTCAAAGGCAAAATTTGAAAATACCAAATATTCATAATGACTGCCATTGGTTACCTGGAGTATATTGGTTTTCCTGCAGAGCTGAGGATAAACACATGTTTGTATTTACTCAACCACTCCGGATTATGCAGATAGTCATCGTCACCATTAATACTTGCTTCTAATTCAGTCTTTTGTCTCTCTTCAACCGACTGCAAACTGGTTTCGCTTACAGTTCTAGATAAATTTTCCTAAAAAAAACATATACATACTAGTGTTTAAAACCTGCCCTAGGTGTCAAATTTTCTGAACTGGAGGTTCTTCCATATTAATGAAACACCGCAAACACTTTTTAATAACCAACATCTAGAAAAACAACAAAACAAAATGTACAACGATTACAAATAGAAGAATATTATATTATGGGTTAAATTATGTTCTACAAATATTTGTTTTAGAATGATAGAATGTATGTTTAAAAGTAAAGACTGGTTGAGTTAGGTTAGGTTAGGTTAGACAATGAGATTCAGGAACAGTGACAAGGTGAGAATGCCTATTACTGTTTATCAGTGCAGACACCATTTTTACCACATGAATATTGAGTGAAATGAAAAAAAATTTACTTTCGCTTTTTGTTTTCACATGTTTGTTAATATTTTTAAAAAGTTTAATACTTGAAATGTGTTTTTATATTTACTTGTAAAACTCAATCCATTCAAATCATGTAAATATTATTTACCTACCTACATAATATAAAGAGTGTGAAATTAACGCAAGATTTGAATTAAACAGAAAACACAGTTTTTAGTCTTTAGATTTTTATTTTTTTATTGAATCATAAAGTACATGGGATAGAGTTATTTATGGAATAACACATAGGGCAAATGGCCTCCATGGCTTTGCTGGCACATACGCACTCTTTTGTCGAAATTTTCCATGATCATTTTGCATAAATGTGACTGAATTTCGTTGACGCAGTGTTTAATTTCCTCCTGCAATGCACAGGTGGTTGTGGGCTTGTTGTTGTTGTGTGTTGTTGGACGACCAGTGTGTTTAGCGTCTCCAACTGATCCAGTCTCTCTAAATTTTTCAATTAATCACTATTCCGACCATATTTTGTATTAAATTTTTGAAGACGTTGTTGTATCGTGTAACGCCCCATTTTTACTAACCTAAACTATCAAAATTTTTTTTTCGGGGTTGCCAACAATTTACTGCAGAAACGGCGGCAAATTCAAATCTTGCGTTAATTTTGGGACACCCTATATATCATATCAGAAGTACCACATTTTTCAAATTTTTGACTATACAGACTTTTATGTTTACTGTTTTGAAAAATGTAACTTCAGAAAAAGGTCACATATACACATTTCAAAGGAAATTTACACACTATTCCAATGAAATGTGTCAATTTCTTAGTACATGACACACAGAAAGAAATTGAGATATTTATGTTTTGAAAATTAAAAATATTCATATAAACTTACTGTAATACTAGATAGAAACATCGGTCACAAAAAACTAGGTAATTAATGATATGCAGTGCAAGGTTCATGGATCGCATTACTTTTCTGAAGGACAAATTAAATGAATTTTGATTAAAGCAATTAATTTTTAAAATTCAAACATAGATCATAATCACAGTCACAAACTAAACCAATCAAATCCAAGAAGTAATATATAAAACCTTCAGATCACAGATCTAAGCAATAATAAAAATACTCACATCTTTAGTTGTACTCCCGTCATTACTTTTATGTGGCTCACAATTGACTTGCAATTCTTGGATGTCTTCTTGTATTTCGTTGATTGTGCCGTTCGGACTCACGTGAATCTTCCTGTCGTCTAAACTAGAGCTCATTTCACTTGCAAATTCTTCGAATGAATCAGTAGTGACCAGCATACTTTCCTTGCATGCTCCTGGTTCTATGTCTGTCAAAACGTCACTATCACAGGGAACTTCGAATACTGCTTGTGTGTTCGTCGTGCTAGACGCCATTTTAAAATCGACAAGAAATTAATATGAAAATTCAAGTCAACGACTCATATCACAAATAAAAGTGCGTATATAATTCTCATATCGCAACTTTACCATTCAACACGAATTTTGACATTTGATATATTGTGTACCGTGTTGCCAAAGTGATTTGACGTATTGCAGGAAATGTGTTGCAAGATCAAAATATGCTATTCCTCATCGCGTCGTAAATAACAGTACCTACCTAGTGATCTAAGCCATTTTAAAATATGATTACAGGTATGTACACATTATAATATGTATAAGTATTTATACAGTCACCACACGTAATACGATGTATTTAAATGTAATGTTATTCGTAAAGTGTAATAATTTAATTTTGTATTTACGAAATAATACATTCACAAATTTTGAACTTTGATCTAATGTATTTATGTGGATTAAGGTTAAAATGAAAAGTTTGAATCGAATTATTCACGCAGAAAAAAAAATTCGGGAGGAGTTTCGAATGTTAAAAGTTGTAGATTTTTTGTAATGTACAAGATTTTTCATTTTGCATTAATTTATCAATATTATGTGCATTGTACCAGAACTATAATAATAATTATTATAAAAATTGTAAACAGTAGCCACGAAAGCCAAAAACACAACATAAAATGTAATTGTAATTATATGATATATTTTTCATAGATACATTATATATATTAAATAACACACAACCTATTTCAATTTTCTTTTAAATAATCTGCATTGAGAAATTCGGGGAGGGAGATTAACTCCATATATTTGGGTCGGACGAATAATAGGATAGGGAAATTGGAAAGGGATGTAAAATGGATTTTGATAGACTTTTCTATAGGGATAACGTTGCTTTAAATCTGATGATGAATAATGATATTACTATAAAATATATGGGTGGAAACATATGCGCTATGTGGATGAGAAATACATTTCACACGAATATTCTAAATATATAAAAACTAAACTAGGTGCTTGTGCTATGAAAAAGGACCTTGAATTAAATCCCAACTCCTGATTCTATTCTAAATCGAACATGTCTATAAAAAAACTGTTTCCCGAAGCTTAGCTCGAGCCCCCAAATTGCTTTGTCAGTGTATTTCATGTAATTTCTACTGCTATTAGATAAAGGTTATTGTAATTAACATATTTCCTTTTTATTAAATATTTACATAAGAAGTTGCATTAATGATTATTATTACGGCCATAAAGTCGAAAAACATTAAATTATTTGAATTTGGAGAATTGGAAATGAAACGTGAATGTGAAAACATATATACATAAACATATATACAAACACATATACATAATAGCTTTAAAATTATTAATCCTATACTTACTCTAAATATTGAGTATGAACGAAAATGGTATCAATATCCTAATATAATTCGGAGCATGCATCAAGTCCTATACAATACTACCTTATTTCTTATCTGTCTTCATTAAATTAGCGTGAAAGAGAGATCACATATTCATAAGTTTGTTATTATTTTTATTGTGAAATTAATGTACTATCTATATTTGTCTCACCACAAATGGTATTTTTCCCAGAATATTAATTTTTTTGTTAAATTCGCTTTACACAATTGATTTTTCACTAGTCAGTTCTAAGAATAAACATTTTCCTTACAATTAACTAAAATATAGATTTTATGTTGCGTATATTAACTGAAATATTACAGTTTTAATTGGGGCGGTAGACTTGTGTTACTGCATGGTTTTGGAAGGGTTAATTACCAATATTCTATTATCGATTTAATTTTAATAATACCCAATATTATTTCAATTATTACATTATATTATACAAGATAGTCTTATTCCATTATTATAACTATAAATTATATTTACTGGTATTTACGTAATAGTTTTCAATTACGTATTTTTAAAAGTTTTTCCCAGTCGATTAAAAAAATTAACATATACATACAATCATAATATACAATTTTGATCTTCCGACATTATATTAATTGTTGTAGCTTTATTAGCGATATAATAAATACATATAATAAAAACAAAAAATAAATATATTGAATTATTTTGAAATGAATTACAGCGTGAGCAAAGTGTTGCTAGTGATTTTTTTGTAAAATTAATGTTTTTATAAACAAGGATAGTACGAATTAGTATACGTCTAGAAATAATTTCAAAAAGAAACACAGTATTTGAAATAAATGTAGTTTATATGAGCTCGATATTTGTAGATTGAATTTAATGCACAGACTAACAAAATTAATGTAAAAAATACGTCTGGTTTACATAAAGATTTATTTTAGAAAATTAATTATTTTTACTGTTGCATAAATGTATCATAAACTATCGGATTAATGTTTCCACTAATAATGTATATAGAATGCCCCTCGTCCCGCAACTAATGTTCCAAATTTCATGTCTATTCATTTTCTGGTCTATGATTGAATGAAGAGAATGGAATATGAGCCGAAAATATTCGGGCCATTAAATACATTCTCAATAATACGTTTTTAAGAACACATTCTTATTGTGAAGTTGAAAATTTTCAGAACATAGGTCTGCGATATTTTTAATACAAATTAAATGTATCAATTAGGAAGATATACAGATAAAATCAATTTATCGAAAAAATATTTTTGTAGCAAAAAGTGCTCTAATTAACCTTCAGCTCTATTAATTAAATTTGACTTGCAAATAAAGCAAAGTATAATTAATTCATTTAATACAATGAGATATTATACTCGCTGGATCACGATGACCTAAATAATATCATACAACAGTTACGCGAATTCGGTTTATCGTGACCTAAGCGATTAGTTGAGGATTAATTTAGGTCAAGAAATTTAAAAACCGAGAAATATTTCTGATTTCGCAGATAACGATACAGATACAGCGTTCAGTATTCGTGTGATTTATAAGATTTTCTTTGATGTATGTGAAGATAGGGAGGGGGTGTGTCCTAACTGTTTCTCCGGGAAGAGTTTCCTCCCGGGAAAACGGCTGCTAAATGGAAACTTGTGCAATTAGTGCCCGACTCGGGGTAGCACGGAACAACTTTCGTGGCTTTGCGTACCTAAATTACCTCTAAAAATCACATTTTGTCGTTCGTTTTGCGAAGCAGGATTTTATGTGAATTATGTCGGCCATTTTTTATGTGAATACTCGCGACAGTAAGTTATGCGATGGACGATTCTGTTATTTCTGATTTACTTTATTATGTGTACCAACGTCTGTCACGTTCACGATTTAAGCTCCTTACCAATAGGAAATCAGGACAGACACATCTGTATAATTAGTGTCTCAGACAACTGCCATTATTCTAACAAGCAGTGTTTTAATGAAGAAGAATTGGAAGTGATTTATCGATTACAAATAAGATATGTATGGCAGACAGGTAGGTGGGTACCTTTATAAGTAAACATTATGGTAGGAGAGCACATGCATAGGTAAAAATTATAATGGACAAGAAGGTAGGTACGTACCCCTGTTGATAATAAATATGGCATGTGGCAAATTACTAAAAGTTCTGACTTGTATAGTCTCTGATGTATTTTATATTTTTATATATATGGGAAGGTTGGTTGTGTTCAAGTAAAAACCATTGTTATACAGATTTGTTTATTCTCATCGGGGAGAAGCCACCGAGAGCAAGAAACGACACAGAATACATGAATGACAGAATGGTAAAACGATGCAAGATTAATGGAAGGACAGAGTCGGGATGAGCGTCCGCTGTCCGATCGGTTCGGGTACTGGGCGCAGACTGTTTGCGTCGACGTTCTCGCTTTGTTCGCGCGGAATGGTGCAATACCGAGAACATCTGGACGATGCGCGTGGGCCGCCACAATATGGTATGGAATCATGAACCCTGAAGGCAAGGGAGAGATGACGGATCGATGCCTTTGAGATGTGGCGCTGGAGACACATGTTGCGCATACCATGGACGGCGAGACGCACGAATGTATCCATTCTGCAGGAGCTGAACATCAAGGACAGACTCTCAACCGTTTGCCTGAGGCGAATCTTTCAATTTTTTGAGCGTCGTGCGAGAAGGGAAGATAGCATGAAGAAACTTGTTGGGCCACGTCGAAGAACGAAGAAAAAGAGTAAGATCCCCCATCCGTTGGACCGACCAAGTGAAAATGGCAACAGGCACTGCGAGAAAAATGAGGTCACAATTTTCAGTCACAAGGAACCGACGCGGATGATGACTAAAATTGAACAAATCTGCGAATTACAAAAACTGATCACACCGGTTAATTACAAAAACTGAACACACCGGCTAATTACAAAAACTGAACACACCGGCTAATTACAAAAACTGAACACACCGGCTAATTACAGAAATTGAGCCCAGTGTACATTGCGTCATGTCTGGTGCCTGGAGTCAGAAAATAACGAGAATATGTAAAGCAGAGTTTTGGAGAAAACAAAATATTCGATGTCGTGTAATACAACCCTGATGAAACTTTTTCCAACTTATAATTGGATATTCCGTAAGAGGTATATTAGGTGGCGTGTCTCATTCTCAGATTTTATTTCTCTGACATATCCAAATGACCGCGTAGCGGTTTTTGCTTTCGTATTCGGTAGTTGAAATTTTACGGATATTTTTATTACGGTTGATGTAATGTTTATTTGTCTCTCGCAACAGCAAAATGAAATGTATAATATTATTTGAAGAATATTGATATTGATCTAGTATTATTATAGCTGTCTGCATCTAGCGTCGCTCTTTTAATCAATGTGGAAAATTTAGTGACAACCCTAGATCCCATAGTTTTAATGAGATTTTTAAGATATTTTCGACTCGAAACAATCTGTGAGATACGGATTTTAGAGACAACTTTCGGGTTTCATTGTCCCCGTGTACATACCATGTATCAGAGATTCGTTTTATCACTTTATTTCACGTTTGTCGTACGTCAAATGTCAACGATCAACGATGTCAACCTGATTTTTGCGGGTAATACCGATGAGGATCTTTACAGCTCTTTAAATAATTTTTTTTTTGCAAATCAATTCTTACATATTAGTACATTATTACAGTATTCCAGTCAATAATTTTTATCGTCGGTAGTGGCAAGTATATAGACATTGTTTGTGGTTCATCACTGGAGTAATCATTTGAATTTAATATTTTAATACTCTCTATTGAGTCATTGAATATGTAGCGATCATAATTCAAATCTACCGCCATCTCGGTCGGCATCGACGCTAGCGACAGTGCTGCCGGCTGCTGCTACAAGTCGGGCTCAAGCATTCACCGCCAGGCAGTCTCTCCAGTATCAGCGTTTCACAACGGCGGTCCGCCAATTCATTTCATAAGACACGCGCACCTTTTTCACTCATTCATTCACTGTATTCATTTCTATCTGTCTTCATTGTTTTTATCATACCGACAATAAACACCTCAACACACGCCAATCACATTTATTTCATTTAACCACCGTCCTAACCCCCAAAAATATATTAACAAATTTGTCAGAAATAATTTTTCCATCACGGTTTTTTCCACGATATTTCATCTGTGACCGTGGGTCAATCAAAAAGGTCACTAAGGGTTGTGTAGGTCAGATATATTCACAGAAGAAAGAATACATATATTCCTGTTTCTATGGCCCAGAATATGTGGGATATGGGGAAGAGTCAGAAAATCCAAGAAAAGACTTAAATTTCTCATATTTGGCGATACAAATAATGTTTCAGTAAAGTACAATTAAAAACGAATAACAGTTCAACTCTGAACTGTCCCTAACCTATTTTCGTACACGGGCGATTCAAGTCCGTTCTCTTCTTACAAAATTACGAAGAAAATCTTACCTTAAGCCAACATAAAATTTTCTTTTGTATGATAATGGTTTTATTTTCTTAAATTGTGCGTTAAATATGTGAGACTTATTATTTATTTAATACTCGTAGTACAGAAGGGTAGATTCAAACAGAATCATAATAAGAAGCAGTCGAAATGACGCGCTTGATGCTCTATCGTTTAGGCTTGCCTATAGATCAAGGGAGGTCACTAAGTTAGTCGTATTTCCATTCTCCTTAACATCAATACGAACGAATTGAGCGTGTGGCTATCCGATGCTCAAATTATCTGCTATCTATAAAAGCGATACAAACTCTCGCAAGTTAGTGACATCATTTATATACCTACTAGTATTAAAAACCATTCTAGGAAGGGCGCGATTCATTATGTGAAATTTTTTAATAATTGAAATAATTACCAACCTACAGTACTGAAGCATTATACATTGTAATCTAATCAATTTATTTATAAAGTAATTGACACTTCATTATAAATAATTATTGTATATTTTCAAATTTATGTATGCGCGATATACATTATATATTATTATTATCATTATCAGATGTGTTTTATCGACAGCTATGGACGAAGGCCTCCCCAATCTTGTCTGTCATTGTTACTCGCTGCTACGTATTTCCGCAGAGTTTAATGATTTTATCAATCTAGCGAGCTTAAGGGCGGCCTTTTGGTTTCTTGATTCCTCACTGGTAACACTGGATGAATGCGTTTGCGTTTGAAAAGGAATATTGGGAATTTGATTTATGTGAAGCATATATTGTACAATTTCGCTTTTAAACTGAGAATGTAGGCACGTTAGCATTAATTGATAATATCTCTTTGAGAATAGGCGTGATTATGCACAGTGAGAGGTGATCCGAGACCGTTCTATGAGCTAATGCTCGCATATCGGTACTACTCATTCGCAGCCAAGTTGGCAAAGCAGCCATGCCACGCTACAGCGCAGCATTGCGGTAATGAAACACGGCATGGCTACCAGCAGAAAAGCTCCTTTCATTGCAGATTCTGTCTTTATTTATTTAAATTAGTATTAGGAGAGCACATTCTTATTGTGATGTTGTAATTATTCAGAACAGACGGTCTGTGATATTTTAAATATGAATTATATATATTAATTAGAAAGATATACATATAAAATTAACGAACCTGGATCTCTTTCCATACCGGGGAAGGTACATTATCCAAATAATGGAACGATTAAATGTATTAATATCAAAAAAGGTAACATATAGGTTCGAAAATTTGTCGCTAAAAATATTGTCGCTGTAGCATAGTTGGATAATGCACCTTCCGCGCTTTGGAAAGAGATCCAGGTTCGAATCCCGGTGGCGCAACAACAGTATTTTTCGATAAAATTGATTTTATATGTATATCCTTTTAATTAATGTATTTAATTTATATTTAAATTAGTATACAGAATAAGAATACATAAATATTAGAAGATATACAAATAAAAACAATAAAATTATTGGACTGAATGCATCGGTTATAAAAAGTTTTCATCAATGTTCCAGAAGATTCGTATTACGAGCGAAGTCATTCTACGTCACAACATTTCTTACGAGTATTTTGTAATTTGTTTTTATTACCGAAAATAAATGTACATAAATCGTAGCCAAAATCGAGGAAACAAAGTTCAATAGGAATCATCACGCATTCCAAACCATTCCGAGTACAAAAGTTGATCCAATTTGTCATAAATATTTCTATGTACGTAATATAAAATGTTACTTTTTGTGATGTATTCGAGACATGCATATGAAAGCGAATCAAACAAATATTATCTGAATTCAAATCATGAAATCGACAAAACTACAAACTGTCACGGTATACCTATCTGGAAGTTTACGGACTACTTCGATAAAGGATTATAAAGTAAGGTTAATGTATGCAGTGTAGGTCTGGATGGTCCGTAATAGCGAGAAGCTGAAAATAATTGCTATAGAAGGAGAGATTCAACCACAGCAAGCCTTATCTACAACAGTGAGCAAAAGATTATTTCAATTCTTTGACCAAATCATACGTCAAAATGACAGTGACGGGCCGAAGAAGACCTGGAAGAGTGCCACAACTGTGGATAGATGGCTGAAGAGACCCTGGAGCTGGAGTCAGCTGTGATGGTGATCCAAGACCGGGACATGTGGAACTGCATTACGAGCCGAATCTCATCTGATTGAGGTCACTATACGTCAATAATGACATGAAAGAGGAAAGAGAAGAGAAAGCAGGGTAGGTAGGAGAGTGGTAAATGTTTCTAACCATGACTGTGATTGTAACAACGATTGGTAACTGTAATTATTCGCAATTCAGCGACCAATCATTGGTACACTAGAAACTAAAATCGTTAAATTACATTAGCAATATTTGAATATGTCCAAGAACACACAATTACTGGATTTTTACCCACAAAGGCACTGTTATTAAACAAATATCACATATCTCATAGATACAAGGCTATTTTTTATTATATTTAATGGAAAATATATGGAAGTATGGGGTAATTATAGGGTTTACGACCTGTCACTTTATATATACATATAATTCACCAATTCTCACCCCTCAAACTGAACATTTATCAAATTTTTGAAAGTTGTATATATGTGTTAGTATGTGGACTCGCTTCGAGTATTGCATACATATGTTATCACTATGAGAATCAGATTTTTTTGAAATTATTTTAACGCAATATTCTTTTTCTGTAAAATGTTTTCTAACAGCCTTCGAACTAACAATAACAGCCAGAATACGCCAGAATACGAAAAATCAATATTTTTAATGTTTTCTTATTTTGATCAGTATATTAAATAATTCGTTAAATTACAGCTACCAATCATCGTTATAGTCGAACATCAATCGCAATCACTAGCATTACAACAGAGTACAGTACATTCTAGACAGTTATAATACGAAAATCTTTCTTATACCCGTAGATCTGCATTTAATATGTTTAATAGTACGTCTTTTTTTCCTCGTTCATGTCAGTATTAATTATAGGCGATTCCATAAGATGAGACTCGGCTCAGAATGCTAGATGCAACGCATACAACAGTACATGTGTCCACCAAAACAAACATCCCTGCGTAGTTTTAAAACTATTTTTATTATTTTTATTTTTATTATTAGTAACTATATAAATATGAATTAAATATATTAATTATAAAGATACACATATAAATAGATAAAAAGGTAGGTCGAAAAATTGTCGCTAAAAATAATGCCGCTGTAGCTTAGTTGGATAAAGCACCTCCCCCCGGTTAGGGAAGAGATCCAGGTTCGAATCCCGGTAGCGAAACAACAATATTTTTCGATAAAATTGATTTTATATGTGTATCTTTATAATTAATATATTTAATTCATATTTAAAATATCACAGACCTATGTTCTGAATAATTACAACTTCACAATAAGAATGTGTTCTCCTAAAAAAAAAAAAAGTAACTATATAATACTATGTACAAATCAGTTTTGACTGTGCCCGTCTCACTAGAGAAATTCTGTATCGAGACGGGCATAGTTTACAAGCAATTGTTCAATTAATTAGAATTACATTTATTACTATGTAAAAGGTGTATATGAAGAACAATTTTAAAATGGACTTAATTTTTGGATCACTTTGTAGTATGTAGTATGTGCTCTTGGGGTTTGTAGGTTATTTGTATTTGTCCATGTGGAAATTATGTTTTGAGTTGTTTTAAAATATGTGTTTGTATATATGTATTTGAGAGTAGTATTAGCGTATATTTGTCTAATATCAAAGACATCGAATTTATCAAAAATTAATGTATGTGATGACTGTAGCACAGTTGGTAAAGCACCTTCCCCGGATTGGAAAAGAGATCCAGGTTCGAATCCCGGTAGTGCAGCAACAATATTTTTCGATAGAATTGATTTTATATGTATATCTTTCTAATGAAAACATTTAATTGATATGTCGGAAATGTTCATTTTTGTAATTTACGCTCTATTTTCTTTAGCTAATAATTATCAAAAACTTTCTACAAATTTAAAATTCAATACGTACTCAATAACTATGGCATTGACACAATATGTCGTAATTGGCATTATTAAGAATATAAAAAGTAAAAATCTATTTTTCTAATCTGAGTGATTTACTTATTTTTCCACACAGGAATCCCTAAACGAATCAAAGTCGGTTTTTAATGAATTTCTTTCAGCACGATATTTAGCAAAATGAGACTGCTATTTGATATTAATAAAAATAATTAATCTCCTATTGATCCAGACGCAAGAAAATGATATAAATTTAATACTCCGCAGACTTTCCACCGGATGGAACTTTGTAATTTCAAAATCTTGGAAGTGGAAAACACCCGGGAAACAAAGCTTTTACCCCGACTAGGATCCCTGCTTTAACTTCCGGCTTCTCAGTGCAGTCTGCGAGAGATTAAATGCGGCAACATTTATTGTCTCTGAATATTCTTGGTATTCTCTTTTGTGCATTTGAAAACTGTGAGCATAGATATCACATATCAGTCGGTATTAAATGTTTTATTGCTTCGTATGACGGAATACAACGTTTTAACGAAGCTCCGCGTTGAAACGATTGTATTTATATATGAGATTGTTACGAGATTTTCACCTCGAGGCAGGGCGACAACTCTCGACTTTCGTAGATGAGTGCGTACACCCCGAGTCCCAGAGATTCGGACACTGTTTACGTTAATGTTCCGTTCGTCTGTTGGATAAATTTAAATTTTCTCCGCAGCTAGGAATTAATAAAGAATAAATGTTTGTAGTTTAATGGATGGATAAAACGATAAAAATCTGAAAACTTTAATATTTCGAATATATGATGAGACATCCGGGGAAGTATAAAATCTTGCACCTCGTATTGCTGGAATTCTATTGTGTATCTAATACTGTGGTGGCAAAAAGTCTAGCGCCGGCGCTGATTGGAAACATTGACGTAACTACGCCAATGTTTTATTGGTCTTATTTAGCAATCAGCCTTGTTTAGACAAAGTTTTTTTTCTGTACTTAGGACGTAACTCAAGAAAATAAACTCATCGCATAAAATAGCATTTCCCGTACGGAAATAATGTTGTACTGTACTATTCCTGTCATATTTAAATGCGATCCACTATTCCGAAAATCCACTCACTGTCTGATGATGAGCTAGTGATGCGAAAAAATGAATGAAAATGATTATAAAATGTGAGTTCATTTTTCGGGTCAATTTCTCAGCGTTTCAGATCAAATGCGTAAAACGTTTTGGCAGAATCTACTAGATGGCGATGATCACGAATTATAATATAACGTCATTCCTTCATGAATACTTTCGTCTCAAATGCGCAGGCGCCGAATTACGGTTCACAACCAAATATAAATAAAATAAAAAAATGATTCACGAATCACGATTTTCTCAGATATCAGCGAATGATTCACGGTTCGTGATTTTGAGCTCGTCACTACTATCTGCATATGCCTAAAACGGATGCAATGAGTACAAATGTTATATATTTATAAATATTAAGTGAATAAATAAATTTATTTGTAAATAATATATGGCTATGCGCTTTGTGTTCGAGTCTCAAAAAAAACATGTGGGTTATATATAAATACTATGTAGATGCTTTAACGCGCAGGTTTTTACGCAGTCCACGTGGAGCAGTTAATTACGATTATTTTTGTAAATATAATACGTATAACGTTATATTTTTACCACGTCAGCTCGGTACCACAAAGATTTAGAAAATAACACGCGGACAGCACAAATATTATAAATCTGGTTAAAAAAAATGCAGAGTACATTTTTAAAATTAATACCCTTCGATAAATCTGTCATGCAACAATAAATAACCTGAGTTTTTATTACATTATACACGTGCATTTTTCTGCTTATGATTAAATTCTTAAAACCATTTGAAGATTGACAAAACCATCATCTGAAAAATATTACGAAAAACGGAAATATAGTCTTTGTTCTGTGTGTAATAATCATATATTGTGTAAATATATATATTTTATATCATACATAGATTTTACTACTTCAGGGACTTATACAGCACTCTACTTTTCATGCTTCTGAGCACAATTTCACAAAGGCGAACATCCTTCTTTTTCTCTCCGGTTGTTTTGGCAATAAACGTTGGAGTTCATGTTTGACTGCAATAAAACCAAACACTAGAAGAACCAAACCGATCGTATAAATAAAGCCCGCAGCTATACTCAGACTGATGCCGACGCTAACCGTGGAAAACGATTTTTAAAACCAATTGAGTGGTAACAAAATTGATTTGCGGTGCGAATACAGAAACGAAGGACGGTAGATACTTATTATATCGCTACTTACATTTAATAGCTACACATTTATTTATTTTACAAATAATAAATAGTATGTAAAGCGCGATATTATTAAAAATGATCTTCATAGACAAAAAGCGGGAACAAAGATTTTAAACATGATTGGTCGTGCGCTCCATATACTTACAAATTAAAAGAAAGATGGCCGCTTGAAAGCTTCTAGAAGACTCCGCTGCTGCAGCGCTGTTCCGAAAAATGATAAAAATAATTTTGGTTTCCATGGTGCGTAATATTTTGGTTTCTATGGTGATGAAGTGAACGCTGATTAGATATAATGTAAATTATGTTTTGTACTTATTAAAAAATATAATTTATAAGCGAGATACCATGTTGTAAAATTAATAAATTCATTAACATGTTATAGTATGAAATCCAAATGACATATTATTGTTTGTGTAGACAACTTTTTAGTTTTGTAATGCTTATGCAGTTTTGTAATATTTTGTTAGCATTTTTTTTTTTAAATATTGAACTAATAATTTTTTTTTTAAATAAGTTAACTATTTCGTTATTGTTAAACCAAATTATCATTTTCAGCATACATTAAAATATATTTGAAAATGGCGCCTCGCCGCCTCTACCTGACTTGGTATACAAAGAAACCACGACCATCAGGGTGAGGTAAGTGTATTTTAATATTCGACGAGTAAGTGATGGGCCGAGCACGCAACTTATCTGGTGTTGGGTTTAAATGTTTAGACAAGAAGGGACAGTGGTTAACCAAACTCCTTCGGGACCATCAACGTCAGCAGTGACGCCAGAACATGTGGCTCAAGTTCGACGTGAAATTATGCGCAATCCGCGTAAATCGATAAGGAAGATTGCAGCCTGTACTGGAATAAAAAAATCAACAGTGTGCGTTATTTTGAAAAAGAAACTACAGTTTCACCCATACAAACTGCAAATCGTGTAGTTTCTCAATGAAAATGACTATTCTTAACGTAAAACCTTAGCGAAAACGATGCCGGAACGTTTTGGAACAGCATGAACGCTTAGAAACTTATTGTTTACTGACGAAGCACATTTTCATATCGACGGTTATGTTAATAAGCAGAACATGAGATACTGGTGCCCTGATAACCCAAGGGAACGCCATCAAAAACGTTTGCATTGTCCAAAAACGACAGTGTGATGTGCAATTTACAGCCGTCACTGCTGACGTGTATTGCCGAATGATCGACAAGTTTTTGGTACCGCAACTGCAGCTGTTTCACGGGTTCAATAAGAGAACACAATTTCAGCAAGACAGGGCCACTTGGCCACTTGACATACATCTAGAGTTTCAATGGAGAAGCTGAAGCGAATTTTTCCCAATAAATTAATTAGCAAGTATGGGGACATACCCTGGGTACCTCGGTCCAGTACCAGACCGGTACCAGACCTAACACCGTGCGACTTTTTTTGTGGGGATACCTTAAGTCGAGAGTTTACAGCAACAATCCTCGAACAATTCAGGCCCTATAAGAAAATATCCGCCGTGAAGTTTCTATTGAACCAACGATTTGCTCTCGCGTGTTCGCAAATTTAAGAGTCCGATTGCAAGAGTGTCTTGAGAGAAATGGACGGCATTTAGATGATATTATTTATAAAAACTTAAATTAGCATCGTTAAACTCCATTTTGTATAAATAAAATATGAGAATAACATTGTAGTTTTTTTTTATATTTAATATTAAACTTGAAAATTTTCCACTGCCCTTTACATAACATTGGAGTAAGTAACAATTTCCTTTGAAATTTACGAATTCAATATAGTACACATTTATATCGGGGGGATGGGGTGGGATGGTCAGCGGGAAGGTGTCTACGTTTTGTGCAGGGTACTATGCAAAATTTGGTTTGGATAGGGTAGAATTGTATAGAGAAATGAGACGTAGATTTTATATGTATAGATATAATAAAATATAAAGCGAAGAATGTATGTTAATAATAATTTTTTTAATCCGATTTGCCATAAAGATAATACATGTTATGTTATTGAGTTATACATTAAAGTTACGAAATAAATATAGTATAGTGTGTAGTATTAAAACTATTTGAATAAATTCAAAACTTATTGAACTTTTTACAAAAAAAACATTTCTCGTATTTAATTTATCACTTGTTATAAAGACTGCACACATTTGGATAGCGAATAAAGTTTTTCAATTTGAAAAAAGAATTTTCTTAATTTTAAAACATTTTTCGACATTTTAAAAATGACGGCAAACAATGCCATTTACGATCGTGTCCGTTCTAGCGTAATATGATCCGTTCAACCGAATACTATCCTCTGAACGTACCCTGTATATATTGCAACTCCATTTATTGGACCTTTCGAGAAAATATATGTGATGAGATGATTTATCGAGGCACATTGTTAAGAGATTGCAAGATTCAGAGATGTGTGCAGCGACAAGGTACACGGTGGTGCAAAAAAAATGAGCCATTATTTTATAAAATTTTAAATTAACCTAACTACATTATTTATTCACACGAGAATAGACGCACCGAGAGGGACAAAAAATGGCTGTTCCTTAGTCCTTCACACACCCCTTAAAGAGAAAAAGAAGACAATACACAAAAACAAATAAGGTTCCTCCTGGAAAAGAAAAGTTAGAACCGACAAACATACCTAACAGTCTCAAAACCTCACAGCGAAACACCCACACACCCATAAATTAACGGAAAGTCCGAAATTCCTTTCGTTCCTCATTAGGTTATCGTTCTGAGCTAGACGATGATCTGGCACATTCAATCCTGCGAAGGACCATAGGGACAGTTGAGACAATGCGAGCAAGAGGACGGCCTCTTGCAAGATGAATAGACCAAATAAAAGAGATAGCAGGGTTCTCTTTGAACATTGCCATTAACATGGCTCAAGATCGGGAGGAATGGAGACGTGTTATGTCACGTACTGGACATTTCAGGACTCGAATTCTTCCGACGTTATCCCTATGGTGATGGGGGTGATATTCTGGGGGAACTTGACTACAGTTCGAATCAGACCGGGGTGAATGTCTTAACAGTAGTGGCTGCATCCGTCAAGATTGACACATTGTTGTAATGATCAAGTTCCTTTATGGGAGTATTTAGTATTCTAAAATTATATATCCATAAGCTTATAAAGAAAAAAACCATTTCGTGAAAGAAAGATTTGTTATAAAAGTATAATTTAATTAACTGACGGAACAGAAGTAATTGAGAACTACTTTTATAATAATCATTCAATGAGCTTTGAAGATTTTGATAATTAATGGACGCGTTCCTTAGCTGAGGGGAATTAAAGCTGGAATGCACAAATCCTGTAACGGTTCCGGGATAAAATGAGACTAGAGATTCTGTATTTTTAACTTTAAAGTCCCGGGAATTCCCGGGAATCGAGATCAAGAGTTATATTTAATTAAAAAGAAAATACATTTTGATAAAAATTAATTTTATGATGAATATATATTGAATAAAAATTATTTGTTTAAATAATTATTAGTATTTTTTTTAAAGGAAATAAAGCATATATTTATAAATTGATTATTACAAAAAACAAATGTATCTATACAAATTACAAAACACAATAATATTTTTTTAAATATGAAAAAAAAAACAATTGATAAAGAAACACTTCGGATGATAAAAAACATGACACAATTTTGTCGTAAATATTTATGTATCACATTTTACAAGAAAACATAGTTCCCTGTTTGAACAAACCAACAAAACTATTCCTTTCAGAATCTTTATAATTGACTATACATTTCGCTTTGTTAGTAGTTAGAAGCTACAATGATTGACACACATGCACCTGCTGCATCGCAATGGTCAGCAACTAAAATATTTTTTTGATAAATATATTTTTTTCTATACATCTTTCTATTTGATTTCGGGACTTGAGACAGTCAAAAACCACAAGATTATTGTGCTGAAACTACACGCGATGTATGCGAGAATGTTATAAAAATATTGTTATCATATTCCAACAACGCTATTTCATCAAAAACAACGATATTTTATCAAAGATTCTACTTGTTCTTAGCTCCGAAACTGTACAACACAATCAACACCAACTGGAAATCGTTTAATTCTACACAAATATGGACCCAATATATGATCCAATCAGGTAGAGATGAATCAGAAGCATGGCTATCCAACATTCTAACATAATTTATACAATACCTACACTAATAATTCACCAGTCCTACAACACTCCCACTACATATTTTTTATTTTTTTATACATATTTTTTTTATTCCTGTCGATGATTTAAATAACACCATAACAGCACGAAAAAAAAACTGGCTACTTTAACACAGACTTCAGTCTAGCAAAGTAGCCAGGACAACGCTGTATATATCAGAGGTGAAGTCTACTCCATCCCACACAATAAACTATGAGTATTAATTATGTCTTATGTTTATTATGTATAATATATTCACCTCTGTTAGAACAAAAATATGTATGTCATTTGATAAATTCCATTCACAATTGTAATAAACCAAATAATTGATAAATAAAATTGAAAATTTCATTTCGAAGTAACATAATATATTGTTGCGGGATTCCTACTCGAGTGTACGAAGGGTTTCCATCAAGCATCTCCAAGCTGAGTGAATCTGAACAGAAGAATTTTTATTCATTTAAATAATACAATTTCTTAAGCCATCCTGTACTCGGTGCATCTCGGAATCTGTATCTTACTCTTCTCCGTTTCTTTAAATGAACAAAGACGGTTTTTGTGTCGGGAGTCGGATGAGGATGCTGCTCCGCGAGAAGTTCAATCTGTTTGTTCTCTGTATTGTGGCATGGCTTCCCATCAGTCAACTCTTAACCATCTATTATTACAATAGTATTGCGGATCGCCATTACGGAACGCTGCGTTTAAAATCAATCACAATACATATTGTTTGATCCGTCTAATGGCTAAAACTACACTGACTTAAAAATGCATTCATTGATTAGAAAAAAAAAGTGAATATACAAAATTCTAGATCTTCAAGTCACGGGAAAATTTCTTCCATCAATACATGTTATATTTATATACTGTATTGTTTTTATTTAATCCATTAAATGTGTGCAATTTCTTATGATTTATACAAATTACATATACGAGTATAATGAGCTGGATACAATCCTGAGTGCATGTGGCGGAGTAGTATCGAACCACCACTGTGAGACATCAGCCGCAACACACAATGTTGAACGCAGCTGGCGCTAACAATCGGCAGGCCATGCGCCATGCGTCCAGCGCCCTTTCTGTCGCTCTCGGATTTGGCAACATCATTCCACTCCGAACTCCGTATTTGCATTTCAACGCATAAATTCCACCAATAATAATTTTGACTCTGACGGCTAATCATTCGTGTCCGTATATATCGATATTCACTTTGGTTTACTCTGCTAGGAAAAAATAGATATTTAGACAGGGTCGTTAATAAATTAAAACAAGTGATACTTACGTGATAAACGTTTAGTTTATTATATTATCTTTTACAATGATTAATTATATCATAAAAGTAGTATTTATGTGGTGGAATGCTAGTACAGAGTTTGAAGCATAATGATGTTGATAATTCCGGAAGCAACCGAGTGCGTACGGCGTGTGACGTCACACAAATGTGATTTGATCAGTTCCGCAAGGTGCGATTATACTGTATCCAGTTCACCATAATGTCGTGTATCTACATATAATATACATTACATCATCATATTCTGGTAACATATTTTAAAAATAACTTTGCGACTACGTTTGGTGTATGTATGTGTTTGTCATTATGTTTAACACCAACTAATTTAATAAATATCTTTTATAATTCTAAAAACGTATCACGAAAAATCTTCAAATATATATTTTTTGTATGATCTTTTATGGTTGTAAAATAATACATCAAACTAAAAAATACAATTTCAAATCAACTGAATGTTGGATAAATAATGAATTAGATTTAAAAAAGTATAATATGATGAGGGGTAGGCAGGAGTACAGAAAGGAAAGAAAAAGGGAAAGGCAGAAATAAATAGCAATGGTTAAGAATCGTCCGATTTCCAAAGCTGCGACAAGGCTTGCGTGAAGAGGGTCAACGAGCAACACAAAGGTCCAGCGACCGTTCCAAGGAAAATGGGTCGGTCAGCGAAATATTACGGAGGGTCCAGATTCTAAACTGTAAGAAAAAATTGTTTTGTACGGATTGCGGGCGGAAGGGGGAATGGGGGGGAACCGAGACCTCGCCTGTCTGTCGAATCAAAAAATGAAAATCCGCCACAGAAAAGGGCGAGCAAACTCGGTCATCCGGCTAAAAGCGTTGCCCTTGAATATTCCGCGTACATAGACAGCGGACGTCTTATTAAAGAAATGCACACATCATGTCGAAGAAACACATGTCATGTCAAAGAAACACATGTCACGTTAAAGAAATGTTAAGATCTATTAACGCCCTGTCAACACGATCACAATAATATTTTATACATCTGATATCATGCATCTCTCCCTGCAGTAACACTGTATATCGGTTTGTACAAACATTGATAGTGTAGGGGTAGTGGTTGTTTAATATGATTGACTCGTGATTGTGTCTTTGTTGTTGTGAGACTGAAGCCCCTAACATCTTTTAGCCTCATGCGTGTTTGTGTAGGTGGCAGTTTACAATGGATTGAATTATACAGAGGCGGTGTACTGTAACTCTGGAGTGGTTCGCTCGAGATGCGATTGAATGAAGATGTCGATGAGAAGACGGCCTGCGAGGAAGTGGTCGCTAGTTGCTTGGGCGGTGTCCGTCTCGATGCATGTTGTCTGCTGATTGGTTGCTTGGGTTACGGCCCTATATGGTTGATAAGTGAACCCTTACACGGCCATGTCTGTGAGCGCGTGCAGGGTCACCACAATAGATAAACGGAGTGTCGGTCATCTTCGATAGTATGCAGTATTTTTACAGGTGAAATCACTTAGAAATTGTGTGTAATAATACTATTTTTATTTATTTTATATGGTTATTTAATAAACCATTCAATGCCCAAGATGATATACACCATTGTGGCATTCGTTTAACTCAGATTTGTCCAAAAACTATATACAGTGTTGTTACAGGGGTGGTCTCATATGTCAAAGATGAATACAATATGGAAAAATAGATCACAAAAACGAGTTTGATTAGAAGAGTAGAAACACAAATATTGAGCAAGTGGAACGTACATGTACCGAATCATCCGCTTGTGAGCTAATACAATTTTAAAATACATAGATTATTTAAATTTATTTTTTTAACCAATTAATTGATTAATACACCAACCGGTTTCGTAAAACACAATTTCCTTCGTCAGGATATCAAATTAACTAACCAAAATATATCACGTTATTTTAATGTTTTTAAAAATCTAATTAAAATAATAATTAGTAATATTTGAATATGTCCCAAGAACACACAATTACTGGATTTTTACTTACAAAGGCACAGTTATTAAACAAATATCAGATATCTCATAGAGGCAAAGCTATTTTTTATTATATTTTTAATGGAAAATATATGGAAGTATGGGATAATTACAGGGCATTGATAAATGTGGAGATTGAGGGGTGAGAATTGGTGAACATTAACATAATATAATTAATTATATTTCTTAATGTAATTCTTTTTCACAATATTTAGCTAATCAGAAAACATCAAAACATTGCATAATCTACTGGGTTTAAATCTGGGCTATTTGGTGGCCACATGCCCGGCTCGATGAAATTAACATTCTCATGACGAAGAAGGTTGATTGTATTTCTGGCTATGTGAGATGGAGCTCCGTCCTGCTGTAATGTCTAGCTATACTCCAGGCTTTGTTTTGAAACTCTTCGATCATTTTCCTAGCACCCCAACGTTTTTCAATTCGCAAATTTTTGATCAGAATACGGTCTTCTGCAGTGATTTTTGTCATTCTGGGTAACAATTTGAAAAAAAAAATATAAACAATGGGAAAATTAATAATTAAAGATGGTGACCGGAAATTGTCGAAATAAAACGTAATACAGATAAATGGTAAATAAGTAAATTAGTAAACTATTTAAGCCATTGTTGATATAGTTAAACTAATTTTGATGTAATTATATCACATTTTACGAAATGTTCTCACTTTTTTTGGGCCACCCTGGCTTTTTTACAGCTCTGTAATTATCCACACTTTCATATATTTTACATTAAGAATGTAATAACAAATAGCTTTGTCTCTATAAATCTTGTATCTATCTTAAATTATTACGATGATGAAAGATGTGGAAATTGACTGAGATTATTAGACTATTTACGAGGCTGACATAGTGTACTAACTGGTTCAAATCCCGGTGGAATATTTTTTCGATAAATTGAGTTTATCATGCTGATTGATGCATTTAATTTGTATTAAAATAAATGTACGTTCACAATGCACGTGTTCGGATGAACAGCTGACGGTTCCACGGCGCCTGTGTGATGCAGATAAAGTGGACTTGTAAAAAGAATTGAGTAGCGTTTTAAATCACAGCTCCAAAAAGACAAATTACTTCTCATCTGTTTTTAAAATACTGCTTATAATGAACATTTTTAATATAGTCGGCTGTGATGGAAAAACGCGTGGTGGGAATAATTCACGCTGTTGGCAGTAATTTTTTAGAATTCAGAATAAATGGCCTGTCCGAACCAGGCGAGCCATATTCTCCCCTTTCCACTTCTTTTAAAACAGAATGGCTTCTCTCCGCTGTATCCTTTTAAATTTTTTTTTTGCGGGACCATTACAATGCGAGTGATAGAAAATAAGTTTTGTGTTGAGAGTATCTTAAACATGACCTTTTTTTAAGTTGATCCTTTAATTACTTACATACATTTCAAGTGTTTATTTGTAAGGGGAAAAATTAAAACATGATGTGACCACACTTATTTCGATGCCTCGATAACACAAATAAATATTTTGTCAAGAATAAAAAAAAACCTTAAATGTATCCCATGCAATCTATTTAAAAGAGAAAATGCCATTTATGTATTTATTTAAATTAGATTTGCTAATTACATTAAAGTTAACTAAAAATCAATTTTCAATCTTAATTAAACTTATTTTCCTCTCCCCTGAAAAAAAAACTATTTTTAAATTAAGTAAGACGAGGTTAAAGTTTATAAGCAAATAACATACCTACGTATCGCTTCTGATAGTCAACCTTGTTCAGGCCATTTTGCTAGACTTTTGTCTGCGTTAAAGTAGCCAGTAAAACAGCAATACGTTTTTAGTTTCTTCAAGTTAGTTTATTCACAATAGCATTTTGCAATATTTGATTGGCTCAATAATGTAATATGGTGCAATCGCACCTTAAGTGTCAGAAACACAGGAATAGGAAAAAGAGACTCACCGAATTCCGCCTCTGTTGGGTCTATCGATCACCTCCGGATGCAGTGGACTGTATGGAATTATATCACTATCTGGCCAAAGGTCGACAAATAGACTCACGGAGCATTCGGATTCAAAGTCGCAGATCGACTGACCGATCGCTAGCGGCAGGTAGGGGAGGAAAGGTGGGAGGCACTGAACATTAATTCGTTGAAGGTATATCATATACAGGGTGAATATTATGATTCAAGCCATATTGCTTTTGAATAACTAGGAAATGGAACACATTTTTTTAATTTGGTTTTTATATAATATATCGATTATTTGGTTCATTACAATTATGTATGGAATATTACATTGGCCAAGTGGCCGCCTCTGGCAGCAGTATAAATGTAATAACCATATTATTTATTCATTTCTATTTCATATGCCATACATTATTATTTATGCATTTCAGCATTTTAATTTCGAATATTGTCCTGTAGTTTCGGAATTGTTATTGGCTTATTAGCGTCAACTTTTCCTTTCAAGCACCCCCACAGAAAGTAGTCGGGAGTCGTCAAATCAGGTGATCGAGGAGGCCAATCGATATCACCACTTTTTGACATTATGCGACGGGAAAATTTCTGGCTGTGTTCTGTAGAAGCCACCTATTTTGCAGGTCCAATCGACCCAATTCGGCTACCAAGAAGTTTTCCAGCATGTGACGATAGCAATCACCATTAATGGTTACAGCATTGTCATTATTATTTAAATAAAATATTTTAAGGATTTTAATACATTGTTGAGGCATTAAATACTACATAATAAATTGTAATTAACTACTATTTACGACTGCCAAATACGAATTTATACATATTTGCAGAACTAAAATGGTAGCCAATCAAAATCGACCTGGAACATAATATTCACTCTGTATAAGTGTAAGTCCGAAAAATAATGGACGCATCGCCGTGTATACATAATTTATTTCCATAATATTTTAAATTAAGGTTAAGATTTTGGTAGACCTTTCGGTATTATTTATTAAAATAATGCTAGAAAATATGGAGACAGCTTGAAGAGATTAATTATTACTGGGAATGCTTCAGGGGAATTCAGTGATCGATCTCCATCAAGCTGGACAGGCCCCGTCTGAGAAATAATCAGAGCCTCGCTACACATGGTCCAGGATCGCAAAGGGTGGATGCAATCAGCTCGCGCATCAGAAATAGATCAAAGGATCACGACTATCAGACGTGTATCGACTAAAAGAGAAAGATTAACATGACAGCACAAGTACTGGAAGCGAGCATACAAAATCTCGATCTAACTAGGCAGAATCTGTTTAATGAATTATTATTAATATTAATAATTGTTAAAATTATACATATTGTTTGGGACATATATTTATGTGTGTATAAATATATTTATTTTTGAATGAAAATAATGCACTGTGCCTTCCCCCCTCCCCTTCCCGTCCCTTAACGGCATCGTCGCCGACCAGTTGATTGGCGATCTTGAGCCAGTGTGGTTATACGTTTACCTAAACGATTACTAATTTGAGACTTCGCGTCTATACAGTGTCGGAAATCGTCGTCGTCTATGATGAAATAGTGAATAAAAATACAGTCCACATTTTGGAGATGTCTGCAGAATCTGGATTATGGTGAGTGCCTATTCCTTCCGTGTCCCGAATTCTTCCGGCATCAATGTTTATACGCAAAACATATGTATTATTTTTTATGGCAAATCGGGTATACAAAAATTTAATAAAAATGAATTGTTAATTCTGGCGTCTGCTATCGGTTTACTAAAAGGTATTTGAGATTCCGTAAAAACAAAGTAGATGGCTTTCAAATATTGGAACGATAGATGTATTAATTTGAAAAAGTGTAACACATAGGTTCGAAAATTTGTCTTCAAAAATAATCACCTTCTCCGGTTTGGAAAGAGATCTAGGTTTGAATCCCGGTGGCGCAACAACAATATTTTTCGATAAAATTGATTTTATATGTGTATCTTTCTAATTAATACATTTAATTAGTATTTAAAGGATAATGTACTCCGATAACTTTATTATTCACAAGTTCTAATCGAATACTTATTATTTCACACTGTATTATTATAGATTTTGATTTTGTTTTATATAAATGTAGATAGCCACCCCCATAATTCAAGATCTTTCTTATTTGGGGTGCACATCTCTATTGTTGTTATTATGTTGTTGAATGTGTACGTTGAGGGAAGCTGTGCAGCCGCCAAGTGTGGCTAGACGTCCGTCACCGGCTAGACAGAGGAGAGCATGAAATACAGTGAGTTCGTTTCGAAATTTAGATCACACCTCTTACTCCATCTGCTGGTCATCACCAGATAAATGTGTTTTTATATTATCTATAAAAATAATGGCGTGGACGGACTTTAAATTGAATCAAAAAAATATTTAAATCTCCACAAGATTTATGTGAACTCATTGTTCAGCAGTTCAATAAACAATTTAAAACAATCCTCTATCAAATTCTTTGTACCGATAAAAAATAACTCGCGAGTTCGCGGGAAGAAAAATCTTGATCACCGTGTCTTTATTTTATTATTATTATTATTATTATTATTATTTTCTTAACTATAATTCTTAACATAATGCACTCATATGTATGCTCTAATATAAACAATATTAAAGTATTTTATTTTACTAAAACTTATCTTTTACATATTTGGTCAGTTTTATTCTAAATCTATTCAATTTCTCCTCCATTCTTATGTTCTCTGACATTTCATTAAAAAATTCCATCGCACTATACATCATCGATTTCTGATATTTGGCGTTTTTTTCTGAATAGCAGTCTCAGTCTATCCCTTCGTTTTGTACGATGCTCGTGCTCATGTTGATTTGAATAAATTTTTCGTGCAAATTCCGCTGAAATTTTCTTATTGAGGATTTTGTAAAAATAATACCATTATATTAAAATATATTTTCTGCTTAAAGGTCATCATATTCAGATCTTTCAGCATTGCAGTTATCCGAGTATATATATTTTCTTGAGTATTATTTTCATAGCTTTATTTTGCAACACTGACAAATGTTCCATTTCTTCTTCGTTAGCCAAAAACAAAATGCTGCTGCAGTAGTTGATGTGAGGAATAATAACAGAGTTGTACACTATTTTACAAGACTCAGTACTAATAAATCTTCTGATCGGCAGCTTGCTAGTCCAAACCCACTCGCAGGTCCCGGGATCCGAGATACTGAACTCAGCATCCCGTAGTATGCAAATTGTTATTCATAATGTGTGTTCGTTTATTTGCAAGGTTGTCTATTATGGCGGGTCTATACCATCAGTAAGTCATCCTTTATGGCTGCACTTGTATCTAGTGGGTGTTTCAAAAAGGTAACGGGTGAACAGGACCGGTTTCTCAGCCCACCTTGTAAATCCATAAATAATAGCGGATCAATTCCGTAGTTTCAGCGGTCAAAAAAAAGTACAATAAGTACTCGATGCCGGCTCGTGACAACAATATCTCTCCCGAGAATCGAACACTTTTGTGTTTAAATGAATTACTCGGTCCTACGGCTGCTCGGCGAAGCTTCCCATGGACGGCTGTCGGCAGTGTACCCTTCTCCGCGGCCGCCGCGCCGGCATATTTTAAAATATACAATGATTCCTTACTAAAAATAAATTTAATGATACCATGATCAGACTAAATTAATTTCTTCTATAAAATGCATGACGTTACCATATAACGTCAAAATATATTAACTCATATATATTTGTATTGAAATCGACAGTTGTTTTATAAATAAATAACTAAAAATAAAATTATAAAAAAATGAAATAATAGTCATTTTAATTTGAAATATTACAAAATTTGTCGATAATCTATTCGGTTGCTATAGCGAAATCAGAGAATGCGCTTCCCCAGTTAGGAAGAGATCCAGGTTCGAATCCCGGTAACAAATTTTTATTTTATTTTGTATATCTTTCTAATTGATTAATTTAATACATTCAAGTAACAAAATAATATTTATGTTATGAAAAGAAAAGCAAAAAAGATGAAGAAGGTCACACACATATATATATATAAACAAATTATAAATACAAAATTACAGTCACTGCTATTATTGTATCTATAGCTACTCTGCAGTCGATGCCATTCTCTGGTCAGGGAGCCAGCCTTCCATGAGAGCGCCGCTTGCACTAGAGAGTTGCTGCTGAATTCTAGCCAGCAATTCGATGTCTCAGAAGCGGAACGAATCCATATAACAGTCTTGGGAAAAATTGTCGATGCGCTACAATAACGCACCAACCCGAACAATGTTCTGTATGAGATGTTGTACTGAATTCATAGACGGTTGTACGTCACTTGCTTATATATCGACCAGAGCTCGCAAGTATACATGATGGGAACGATTTAAGCAGGATCCTCTTCACAATACATGCATATTTTGATAAGATTATATATTAATTATTCATTTTAATTACATACATGTAGAAAGCTTGTTGATCTGTGCTGCAGGCGGCAGTAGTGGTTTTTATTTTTCAATGTCGAAAATATCATTTATTATCTAGCAAACCCTCCACATATATGCGCCACATCATAACCTAAGTTAAAAAAATACTCAATCAGAAATATACTATAAATAAAATAAAATATAATGTGGCTCGGTTGATAATAAACTTAACTAGATCACGTTCGATGGTTAATTGTAGAGTGCAACGTTTGCGTTCAGCGAAACAGTAATAGAGCTTACCGTTGGAGATGGCACGAATCAAAATCCGCCTTAACCCTTCCCAAACCATGCAGTAACATCGGTCTACCGCTCTAATTAATCCTGTAATATTTCGGTAAATACACGCAACATGCAATTCGTATTTTCGTTAAATTGAAGGAAAATATCTACGCTCAGAAATGACTAGTGAAAAATCTAGTATGTAAGGCGAATTCTACAAAAATAATTATCTTTCAAATTTAATCCGTTGCAAAATTAATACATTGACAAACAATATATATGTATGAAGACAGAAAGAAATCACATATTAATTTCACAGTAAAAAGAATAACAAACATACGAATATAATAGTCTATTTCTCACTAATTAAATAAAAATAAAAATGAAGGTCGTATTATATAATGCAACCTCCTATACAGGACTTGATGAATGCTCCGAATTATAATATTATATATATTTTTTATATTTAATGCTTAATATTTATAGAAAATTTATGACATTAACCATTTTTTCAAAAGCATTTTCCACATTTCAAAGACTAATAGAACTCTAATTTTTTACAGTAACACGAGTTGACAGCATGGCTGCTTACGAGTATTTTATATCATGGTATGGTAAAGGTTAATATTGATATACGTGCAAGCAATTTTTTCTGTATAAATAACATAGGATGAGGGCGATATCGGTATTGCAGACCACAAAGGAACAATCTTATTATAGGTATACGTATAAGATTATGGTACTTGATCACTGCCACCGAAACGCCGAGAAGAGCGGTATTGATAAATATTTTATCACTTGGTTCGATATGCCAGCTACCATGTTTTAAACGAATGACCAAGCACTGTACTTTATTTCTGCTTTAGCGTGTCTCACACTCCGCAGACACATACTGTTAGTGATGAATTTTCTAAACCATGTAATTGAATAAGTGTTGAAAAATCCTCTGCAAACTACAATCTGAAGAGTACAACTGAATTTTAGATGCAACTAAAAATAGACCGAAAGTAATGCCAGAAGGGTGAAGTATCATGATGAAGCACTCTGCTAGGCTAGTCCTGTGGAGTGAAATAAATTGCCTTCTGCTATCAGGTGCACACATGACCTAGTCGAGTTCACACGGCAGAAGGCTGTTAAGGGGTGAGGGATGATCTTATTGCGCATAAATCACCCCTGACGTGCCTTGTCACCGAAGGGCGCAGTCAGAATTGACCGATTTGTTACTTTATTGCGGAATATCTTTTGAGGATCAGGAAATTAATGTTAATTAATATAAAAGACGTCTCCACTTTTGTCTCGAGAGTATAAGTGTCCATTATTATAAAAGTAGTCACGTTTCTTTAATTTCGAGATATTTAAATTATTAATTGATTTAACAATACTTTTATACTAATTAAATTGATTAATTATAAAGATACATATAAAATCAATTTTATCGAAAAATATTGTAGTTGCGCTACGGAGATTCGAACCTGGATCTCTTTTTCAATCCGAGGAAGGTGCATTACCAACCATGCTACAGCGGCAGTATTTTTGTCGACTAATTTTCGAACCTATATGTTACACTTTTTCAAATGAATACATCTATCGTTTCATTATTTGAAAGACATCTATATTGTTTTTACGGAATTTCAAATACCTTTTAGATTTATTCATTTGAAAAAGTGTAACATATAGGTTTGAAAGAGTTGGTAATGCACCTTCTCCGGATTGGAAATAGAGATCCAGGTGTGAATCCCGGTAGCGCAAAAGCAATATTTTTCGACAAAATTGATTTTATATGTATATATTTATAATTAATACATTACATTAGTATTTAAAACATCACAGACCTATGTTCTGAATAATTACAATTTCACAATGAGAATGTGTTTTCCTTAATACATATTTATAATTGATTTTATGACTGGGGTGGACGTTTTAAAATTTGATTTTAACACTAAGAATTTTCAAGAGTAGTATTGCAAGTATTGTAAAACTGCCATTATTGTCAGGTAAGACACCTCAAATGTAAGATTAAAAAGATAATAAAATTGTAGTAGAGATTTTTTAATGCTAGTTTTTAAACATTTAATCGTTTCCAAGAAAAAAATGATTCTCTTTCTTCATTCTTGGCCTACTTAATTTTCCGTCTACATTTCCAGTTATACAGCATTTTGAGTTTGAGCTATGATAAAGAATATCAGTCATAAGTGGTCTCCGTATAAGAGGAACAAATATTATATAATGATTTTCTTTATGTATATTCCCTGTCTTACCTAACGAGACATGGTACCGAAACTGGGATATTTACAGTTGGCTAATATACAGGTTCATGGTAGATCAGTCATGGAATGGATTACACTCGAATAAGGCGTAGAACAAATAATAAAGATTTAACAGTAATTAGTAGAAGGCATAGTTTCCCGAATATTAAAGCTGAAATGTCAATTGCTGGAGCAAAAAGGTAAAGTAAAAGGCCCGTATTGAAAGCTGAAACGAAAGTTGTCCTCCGGCTCGCTGGGCCGACGGTATAATAAAGATCACAAGAGGCAGTTGGATGCGGAGGACGTGAGCTGAAGAAGAAGAAGATTTGTCTACTTTATGTTTATGGTCTCTAACTCAGAAATTTATATTAACACGAATTTAATATTTAAAAAAATCACTTCATATTTTTTAGTCGCAAGGAAACCCACATTATAAGTTTTTTTTTAAAATTATTTAAAAACTTTTTTAATATCCTATCCAACACCCGAGAAGTTAAATTTTCAATTAAAATACTCGAATACTATATTGTATAGTACGTAGACTTTTTCGATAAAAAAATTAAAGTTTATCGTCGAGAAATGATTTATTTTGAAGAAGTGCAACTCCACCAATAGAACGTGAATTTATAATATATTCTTTATTATATTGCGGTAGAAACGCCAGTAGTACTAGTAATGTGCACTCTAATTCCACTAATCCTTTGTCAGCTCGCTAGGATACTTTTTTTTTGCGTTAATTTGTTAAGTAAGGTTGTACAATGATAGACCTCTTTCTTGATAATAAATTGTGTTTTCAACATTGAAAAGCACTACTGCGTATTATTTATTTTAATATAATTAATTATAATGTATGAAAATTGTATGTGATACTATTTTTCTACGCGTTGCATTTATTTAAGTTGGTTTTTATTGTTAACAAGTACAGGGTGAATATTAGGTTCCAGGTCGGTGTGCTTTTTGAATAACTAAGAAATAAAAATAAATTTTTAATTTTGATGTTTATTTATAAATTATTTGGTTTATTACAATTATGTATAAAATATGACGTTGGCCAACTAGTCACTTCTGGCAGCGGCATTAATGCGTTATCTTTTAACCATATTTTTCGTAACATTCTCGCACACTTCGCGTGTTATTTCAGCTATTTCATTTAGAATATTATCCTGTAGCATCGGATTTAGTCGATATCACCACTTTTTGACATTTTACGGAACAAAATTCTCTCAAAATTTCGAGCATAGCTCGGACTGTGTATGTGTGTGTGGCACCGTTATCTTGTTGAAATCAGTTCGGCCACCAAAAAATTTTCCAACATGTGACGATAGCGATCACCATTAATGGTTACAGCATTGTCTCTTGCAAGTCTTGTCTAAATACATTTGGTGTATAAATTGAGAATTTTCACTACCCTAATAATGGCTGTTTTATTTATTAACAAAATCCGCAAAGTCCGAATGAGTTTCGTCACTCATGATTCCAAAAGTCGAATGATTTAGATATAATGTTTTAATAACTTTAACACGTTATTGAGACGTTAGATGCTTCACAATAAATTGTAATTAATTAATCTCTATAATTATCAAATAAAAACTGACAAATATTTGTCTAATTAAAATGACGGTGAAACAAAATCGGCCTGGAACATAATATTCACCTGTACAAGTGCAAATATATGTTTAACAATGGATGGCGTTATGTTGTAACTGCAGTATAGTGATGCATCCACGCTGTACAAAGTACTACAACAATACTTTGTTGTACTCACACTTTACAGTTCGCTCGCTTTAAATCGTGCTGCTACTTCAATATTTCAATACTTCACTACTACTTCAAAATTTCACACAGGAAGTGCCGCGAGCGCGGCTCTTGGTGAAGTATTAAGTATGAATACACACTAGTAAACAACTTAGTATCCTGTAATGAAGCTCTCACTCACACAGAAACGCACACAACCTATGTAGATATAGATAATGAAACTTCACGACGCACTGCACGAGTTTGCTGCTCACTTCATCGAGTACATTGAAGTGTGAAAAGCATACTCATATAGTACTTCGAGAAGTATCATACTCTTCGCTTCGGATTTCAGGCACTTCATTGAAGTATATTATAATGACGATTTAATAACAAGACTTCATTGAATCGTATCGAGGGCGAAGCATTTAAGATCTGCTTCGGCAGCTGGCCATCCAAGTGGTACTAACATTACTTTGAATGAAGCGTTCATTCCAAAATGAAGTTTTACCCTGCGGTCATAGACTTCCGGGTTCAGAAGAAGAAGAAGAACATGAGTAGGTACCCACCCGCGAGTTCATTATGCTTGGCGGCTGTTATTTAGGTAAATGTTTTAAATGTTTCTTGATTATTCTGGAGACCAGAGAGACTAAAGAGAAAAACCGAAATATGTCTTCAAAGAATGTCGGAGATTGGCTCGAGACAAAAATCTTATCCATGAATATGGGCCATAATATCTGTTCCGAATTCATAAACACCATTTTGGCGCGTCTTTTAGAATCGGTCGCGACCCATGTAATTGACACATTTCCGCATCCAAATTCCCATCCATATATTTCCTTATTTCCAACTTGACCGATATTTGTTCGATCTCGACATCGTGATAGCATTCGCGGTGTGGATTTATCAGCTTCAGTGTACCAGCAGTGTATTTTGTGATATTGCGTTTTGATCGCGTATTGTTTGTTGTTTGTGCTGTGGGTGAAATTGTGATATCTCCGTCTTCAATAAGAAGCGGCGATCTGCTCATCCGCATGCCATTGTGTGAGCTTGACAGCGACTGGAGGAATAACGGAGGCGTTATATACAAGGTAAAGCGAGCAGTCGTTCCGTCCAATTTTCGAGATCACTGGAATCCCTATCCTCTCACCGACCTCATTCTGTACCAAGGTTTCCCTACCCTGCGATGATTCCAATTTACAACCGAAATTGTTGTATTTCCATTCCGTGAGACGTGCGACCCGGAGATCGCGCAATTCGAATTCGTTCATTTGGATTCCATCGTTGTAGGATTTACATTTCGAATCCAATATCCGTATCATTATTTAAGGATGATTTATTTATATTATTGTACATATAATTTGTTGAATGTTCTGTCTGTTTTTTATCCAAACATACATACACCCTTTGACCGATCTAAAACAAACTTTATATAGTTACTTTTCAGGACTCTGAGCAAATAATTTACACCCTATATCTGATCATCCACCTACTTCCCAGGATTTAAATGTACAATCCGTTCCAAATTTTTTCCCAGCTATATTCTAGGACCTTGCTGGAAATATAATTACTTCATCCTACGGATATATCACCGTTTCTGAACCAAATTTTGCATACTCATCGATACTGTTTAACACCCACCTCAATCTGATCCCGGGCAGCGTTATTTACCAGAAATACCAAAACACTTGCCGATGCTACGTGCTGGAGGTGGTGTTATGTTAATAATAACGTGTAATCGTGTTGTAAACAGTCTACGTTGGTATGTTTGTTTTGAGCCAATACCGTGTCGATAGCAGGGTATTATGTTATACATAAGTTACATCTATTGCAGGTTCACTATTTGGATAAAACCTTCGGCTCGCCTTGTTGTGCAGGGTCGGATGCCAAGATATTTTCAATTTTAGGCCATCATCCCTATTGATGTAAATGATTTTATATTTAAATGAGAATATACAAGATACGATATACATTTAGAGAGGCATAATTAATGTATGAATACTAGCCATCGGAACGTATGGGAGCGGCGATTCGAATCCACCACAATCATCGCCACTACCAGCTGACTTACGATACAGGCAACATCTGAAACCATAGGCCAAGCTTAAACCTTAAACCTCAACCAGCTGACAAAAAAAAGTTCTGAAAAAACTATTCTTGGAAAGATTTTTATTCATCGATTTTGTGCTTTGTTTATAATTTTTGGAAAGAAAAATAAATTCTTATCTAATTTAAAAATAATCGTACATAACCAGTTAATCGAGTCAAAAATGCCGGTTTTCGGTTTATTTTAAAATGACCGAAAAACAGGATAATCGGTTTTGGTTTTAATCGGTTCCGAACCCATTATCTTGGCCCTCAAAATTAAAATAAAACGTTATATTATTATACAATAAATAAAATTCTTTATTTGCAAAAAAAATTTAAGCTACTTAGAAATTTGCAAAGTACTTACGATAAATTAATCAAAAATTCTCCAAAGGAACATAAAATTATATAATATTAGTTAAATAAGCTTCAGGTGTTATTGCAAATAAAAAAAATGTATTTTCTCTTCTATAATATTGTTTTATTAATTACACAATTATTTCAGCAGTACTTTCAGTGGATGCTTTCATCAATTGTGACAGATTAAAAGTATTCGGAGACGTCTTCCCCCTGACACAGCATTTGCATTTGTAGTATCAAGTGTGGACTACTGTAATAGTATTTATGCTGGCTTGCTAATGTTTCAGCCGGATTGATTACAATCTATTCTGAATGTGGCAGCACGGATAATATAAGGAACGTTTAAATTCTCTCACATAACATCCCATTTGCGTGAACCACATTGGCTTTGTGTAAAGATAGTAGAATTTAAATTATGCGACATGTAACATGCACCCCAAACGACGACAATTGTAGACGTCAAGCTCTAATGTCAGACTCTACTTCAGCCGCAGTAAGGGTTGTCGAACTGATCAGCTATTGCCAGAAGACTTAGTTCAGTGAACGGGTATTTGCGGTGGTAGGCCTGAACGTGTGAAACTTTTTGACCTTCGACTTTATTTAAAAAGAGTTTCACGATTCTTACATCAATATTAAATAAAAAATAAAATAAATCACTTAGAAAGAAACGAACAAATAGTCTATCAGCGCAGCCGCTTCCCCGACGAGATCACTAACAACACATCTCGGTTTAGACTTCTTACTTCCTACTGTAACAGTGTTCGAGCGTCAAATAAACTCGTGACAACTGTAAGTAGTTTTTCTTGTTGTATCTGATCTGTTGTTTTTAAGTCAAACGAACAGGTGTGCGTCGGATGTAATTAATCAGTGACAACCGGGCCCTCAAACACGTCCCTCTGATATCTCGATCATATTTTGACACAATAATAATAATAGAATAATTTTATTAAGGAGAACACATTCTTATTGTGAAGTTGTAATTATTCAGAACATAGATCTGTGATGTTTTAAATACTAATTTAATGTATTAATTATAAATATATACGTATAAAATCAATTTTGTCTATAAATATTGTTTTTGCGCTACCGGGATTCGAACCTGGATCTCTATTTCCAATCCGGCATTGTCACCAATTGCTCAAATTACTATTATTTTGTTTATTCTTATTGGAAAAAAAGACCATGTTCTCTGCGGGGTGCATTATTAAATCATTGTAATAAATGATTTTCAAATTGAACAATAAATTCTACGGAAACCTTAGTTGGGTAGCGTCAATAGCTGATTTCTTTTTAGCTAGTATTATATGTTGTATTTTGAACTTGTACTGAAGATGATGTTGACTCTTTGTGTGTGGGATTGTGTCGTCAGAGCCGGGTATTACGGTCCTGGTAACAATTGTATTTATTTCAGACGCTTCGATACAATGTAGCACAGGCCAAAATTTATCTCTTTCACACGATCATTACTCGTACCAAACTTCGCGCGCTCACGCACTCGTCCCATAGATACATCACACCTTAATTAGCGGTTAAGTAAAATTTAATTAAAAAACAGAAATATAGGTAGTGTTCAAACTACCACCAAGTGACATAAAAATGCTGCGTAACCCACCCTACCTGTGTAGTTATTTGAAACCAAGTCTCGAGGCGTTCAGTTATTAATGTGTTCGATAAACGAAAAGATCCCCCTGAAAGTGTCGTGAAAGCAAGCCCGGATATAATAAACGTAAATCCGCCCCTAGTACTTAGTACATAGTTCACTTTGTGGCCGACAGATAGCGCTAGTCTGACAAGTTTTTTTAATTAAAGCCTACCCTCTTACACCCTCCGGGACGGCTGAAGGGGTTGTTAGCCCCCGCACCCCTATAAGCTGGGAAATTCAAATTTCCGCTGTGGTCGGTTGGTGCGCTGTAACAAGGGTGGATTTGAGGCTCTCGTTCAATATTTGCCGAAGCTTGACTGGCCGTTTCCCTCTAACTTTGATACGTTGGTTTGTTTTAGTTGTCAACTATTTTAACCAATTTATTTTTCCTCTGTGGAATTTTTAACACGTGACTAATAAAATAAGGATTTGTTATGAGACTGAACTTTTAATATAATTTAATGAATGTAATTGTACGAAGCGAGTTTTTTAAGTGCCGGATTTTGTTTTTAAAGAAACACAACATCACACACAGTTGCCACCATTATTAATGCACATGTCATAACAGGGCATACAGAAATGTATGCCCTGTTATGGTATGAGATGAAAACCATGTCTGTATTGCGTCTTCGAGTTTATTATCGTCATCAGATGAAGAATACTTAACCACCGGATAATTAAATACCGGATAATTAACCGCCGGATACTTAACAACCCGTCTTACGGTATTATCAAACTGTAGATATGCACTGTAATAAGTATCCTTATAAACTATACATTCGGGCGTTAAAAAAAATCTTATAATTCTGCAGTTATAACCGAACGCCTACAAGAAAATATCACATTTAAAAAAGCACGTTACATTTCTATACAAAACAGTTTTTTAGTTAAAATTTCTAGTTACTTCTTTGCCTACGAAGATTCTAAAAACTTATTGACATTTATACTTTATTTTTGGATATTTGGAATCGATAATTAGGGGGTTTCTCGGGAGATATCTGGGTATTTTTTAATTTTGTCAGACGGCCGAAGGATGACATAAACTTTTCTCTTTTTTTCACCAACGCAAATAATGAATTATCCGGTGGTTAATTATCCGGTCGTTAAGTATCCGGCGGATAATTACCCGCCGGATAAATAACCGCCGGATAATTAACCGCCGAATAATTAAACACCGGATAATTACACGCCGGATAAGTACCGCCGGTTAGTTACCCACCGGATACTCAACCGCCGGATACTTAAGTTGTTAAGTATCTGGCGGTTAATTATCCGGCGGGTAACTAACTGGCGGTTAATTATCCGGCGTGTAATTATCCGGCAGTTAATTATCCGGAGTGTAATTATCCGGCGGTTAATCATCCGGCGTGTAATTATCCGGCGGTTAATTATCCGGCGGGTTAATTATCCGGCGGTTAATTATCGTTATAATTAAAAATATATCTCTTTAATAGGGAACGGTGCTGGGATGCTTCATTTTGGTATTGTAATATTCCCGACTTACCTTTTAGTTTACAGCTAATAACGATAAATAATGACTAAAATGTACTTTGAGTATTTGCATTAAGAAATAATCATGATAGATTTGATTAATACTCAAAACATTACGATTTAATATTTTGGGGGTAAGTGAGGATGCGGTTAGGAATTAATATTACAAATCAGAAGGTTATGCGTGTGAGTGTCTGGTGCCACCATAAATTACACCCAGAATTTACATGTTCTTTTGATGATGATTGCGGAATGTGTGTGTACGTATGTGGCTAGAACAAGTTGACCAAGAAATACTATGCACAGTTGACAGAAGATTATTGATGCTTAAGCATAGTTACAGATAGAAAAATATGTAATAAGAAATCTGCACCAAGGAGACTTGTCGGGAAGGCGGCCGCGAGAGAAGTGGTGCGCTCAGTCGCCGGCTTCCTGGATAGCTGCGGGCGCATTGTATTAGCACATGTTGGGCTCGGTACCGGTGTGTTTTTGGGGCTGATGAGAGTCTAATTTGGCACCCAGGTATCTGCAAGGTACGTTCAGAGGCCATCGGCGGTATTGCTGATTGTGGAGGCGATAGACCTCCACAAATTTCTAGAGAAATGTAAAGACTTTAAACTATGAATACTTGCAAAGAATTTTCAAATTCAAAATGTAATTCTCAACTTTTTAAGATGTTTATTTGTAAGTTTTAAGGTGTATAAAACTCTGTTTATAATAAATATTCTATATACAGTTTTACTTACTATTTTTACGTTAAATACATTCTTTTAACCGCAATATTTGCAGTTGCTACCGGAAAAACACTATACTATGACACAGTAAAATATTAGAGTAGCAAGCTGGACACCGAAGTGTTTTACATTGGTCAGCAAAAATGTTCCCGAATTTCAATATGTAATGTAACTCTCTCAGACAAAAAATTCTGGAAAATAAAAAATAAATTATTATTAATATATTATACTTGCATAATTGACATTGTAGGTAGATCTTAAAATAAAATTCAAATTTCATTATCCTTATTATATAGATTTCTTATATGTTATTGCTATTTCAGTTTTACATTTCACTGTGTAAATATTATTAAAACAAACAAATTATTTAACATATAATACATTAGATAAATTACATAGTTTTGAAAAACTAGGACATATATAATGGTAGCTATGATGGGCGGAAAATCTTCGAAAAGCTGCAGTGAGTCTACAAAATCTTCTGGGAAATCGCAGCTCAAGATCCGAATGAAAATCTATCATCAGTATGCATTTAACAGTCGTAAAATGTACGATTTTTATACCTCTACTTAATACAATACATACAATTCGCAAGACCCGAGCAGCATCTTGCCAGTGAATACAATTTCGTCCCTTCTGCGTTCAGAAGCATTTTGGCTTCAGCTAAAATGCTTTTGAATATACCTGTCCAGTTTATGATTGATGTGTTCTATGGCTATTTATTATGAAACCAACGGAAATTATATAATAAAAACATGTAAGTCATTTATTAATAATTTTCTAGTAAAAATCACTATAATGCTTTTACCTTCGCAAAGGGGCGGTATCATATCAAATTGATTTATTCATTTATTGTATATTATAATATATTAACAGCTTTAAACCTTTATAATATTACAGTACTTTAATAGTTTTGAAAATCAACCTTAAATATGCAATTAGAGTATGAAATATTACCTCTCATATATGAAAGCCTACCACTGAAGCCATCCAGATAAAGCTTTCGGCATTGTTACAGGATTTTAAAGACGTTAATTGATAGTTTGATATATTTAAAGAATTTGTAATTGTAGGGCTTAGTCTTTCTTAGGGGAAAAAAAAGTAACATTAATATTTATTGCAAACTATTGTAGTTTTTATTCATTTTAATATAAATTATTTATAACTTTGTTTTTAAGCTCTTTTTGAGTAATATTTATTACATCATCAGTATGTGAAATTAACTAACTAGAGCTATATGTCGAATTGTTCTAATAAGATCTAGATTTTTCTTAGAATAGTACTTGTGGGTTACATTTAGTTAGTTATTTATAATACTTTTGTTAATTTTACACGACTTACTTTTTTCTAATGATTCTAAATTATTCAATTTAAGACCAACTTTGTTAATATATTAAAATCCCTGAATGTAACACCAAATACTATCAGCAAAATTCTATATATTTAGGGATAAAAAATTTCAATAGTCTCCCTACACAAATTAAAGAAATAAAGGATATAAAAAAGTTTAGAAAAAAACTAAATGAACACTTCAAAAACATATAATTGGACAATAAACAATATTACAGAATACTTCAGAAGCACACAAATGGACAATGAATAGAATATGTAAGGTATTATATATAATTATTGTAGTGTAACTCCGTCTCCAAGCACAAGAGCTGGTCTCTTTTTTGGAGAGGTAAGCGAAAGAAAAACCATGTATGTATGTAACCATATATTTAAAAATTGAATTTATTTTGCCATTGTATTTTCACTAAAATAAATAAAATAAATATATAATTTTCTAATAAATTATTGGAAAATTCTGAAAATCCATTACAATTTAAATATCTTAAATGCTCTTTGCCAAGAGTCACAAAATCATCAAAGTTGTAAATAATTTATATTAAAAAATAAAACTAATACAAATAAAATGAATCAACTAGAAATTGATATATAGAAAAAATACATTTATCGAATTAATTCGATATAATTCGAACGATTCAATCCTGGACCTTTACATTCCGATTATGCTTAACTGGTCCAAGTATACGTTATCCGAAAATTTAGTTTTCAAAAACTTGAACAGTCTTTAATTACTTTTTTGTGAGGCTCCATGTTTTCAAATCTATTTTCACTATTGGATTAAAGGTCACATTGTCATATGATATTTGGTTTTTCTCGATAGTAGATTGAATTCGAACAGGCTTTATAAAACAAAAAAAGGCCACATTCCTAATTCAATCATTGATTTAATCGTTCTAAAGTGAAACGATTTACAATCCCAGTCTTATTACATAAGCCACGAATTAACCATTCCCTCTCTACAAACCCCCTCTCGTTTTATCAAACACCCTCGTCTCGCGAGTGATAGGGACCTTTCACAATAGAGGTTTATATAATACTTTTATTTAATTTTATAATTAACAGTTATCAGAAATATTTGAATTAGATGACATTTATATTTGTTAAAATATAAATAAAATGTAAAAATATCCACCGGTTGCAGTAAATACTAACCGGCAGGTAACTAAATGGCGGATAATTAACCGGTATGAGGTGGACTGGTTGAAAGCAAAAATTAATTACTTATATTTTCTTTATGAATTGTAAGAAATTGAAAAAAAAAAGTTTTTTTCTCATTTTTTAATGTTTTTGGCATGACTTATAAGCGAATTCATAGAAGCATTAATTTTATAACTATTTATTTGGATTATAGGTATATGCCTCGGATGACAAACATGAGGATTTTATTACTGATTCAGTGCAGTCGATATTATTTATTTATTTATATTATATTAACGTCCTGCCCTTATGGACTTTTACAACATTTATTATAAAAACGTGCAGCCCGTACTGAATAATTCACCATAGTAAGTGCAATACATTTGAAGTACACAAGTAACATCGGAATATATGAAATAATAAAATATATTTTGAAAATTGTCAAAAAAATAATATTTACTTGAGAATAAAATATATATATATATATATAATGTTCTTCTTATTCATATATATATATGAATAAGAAGAACATAAAAAGATAAAATAAAAACATTTATAAATTGAAAAAAAAAAAATTAATTGGGAAATAAAATAATATTTTTGTTTGACAGAACATCGGCAGTCAGTCGATGTTTTAGTTAAGTTTAAAGAATCAAAGGGATTTTGTTGTACTTATGATTAAGTCATTTTAAGGGTGTACTTTCATTTTTCCAGTTTGAAATTTGATAAATTCTGTGCGAACTACATATTCCTTTAAGCCGGGACTAATAGCTAAACTTCTTAGTTATTTAAGTGCCATTTAAATACTAAAAGACGTTTTGTTTCGTAAATATTACTCGATAGAAAAGTTATGACAAAAAGAGATGAAAATAAAATTGTTGATTTTTTCGGATTCGAGACAAGTGTCAAAAATAACATCTATCTAAAATCTTAGCCACGTTATTTCATATTAAAATTATGGAATGAAATAAAATGTGTGTTGTCATTTGAATTAATCCATAGAAAATTAAATAATTTATTAAAATATGAATTAGAAAAGTATACAAGTAAAATCAATTTTATCGAAAAATATTGTTGTTGCACCACCGGGATTCGAACCTGGATCTCTTTCCCAACCAGGGAAGGTGCATTATCCAACTATGCTATAGCGACAATATTTTTAGCGACAAATTTTCGAACCTATGTGTTACCTTTTTGATATTAATACATTTAATCTTTCAAATAATGGAACGATGTATATATTAATATATTTTGAAATCAGCCAAAGTACATACATGTATTAAGATTGACACTTAACACAATGTTGTACATTCAAAATTATCATATAAAATGCATTGGTGGTTTTGTTTTAATATTATCGACTTAATATACCACGTTGGGGTTTTGTAAGCTGTTTGTTTAATAATTACGTAGAATTTGTATATGTTTAAAAAATAACGGTGTTACATATACACTTACATACAAAATAACGTACAATGTTGTTTTTTCCTTAAAGGCAGTGAAAAATCAGCTAATATAATAAATTTGCAACTTATGCTCTCCTATTGATATAAGTACGTATGGTTTGAAAGCAGGGGTGGACTTTAAATATATTAACCAGGTACTCACGTCATCTCTGTGTTAGTTTGTGGCATTCGGGGAGTAACGATAAGGCATTGGTTTGATCTGAGAATATTAAATTTTTACAAGGGACTTTACAAGGGGCTCGCTGACTGAAGTCACAGATCATAGAATATATGATTCTAATAGTATATTTCATGCTGGATTCAAATATTTTATCTATCTCTCACCTTTTTTTTACACGTAGATGAACTTTTATAGAAATGCAAGAATTTACACGCATTCAGGTCACAGTTTACTAGCTTACCTTAGCTCTAGGTTATTTCTTCTTTCTGAAATGAAAGAATATTTTTTTACAAGGAAGTTTATTATCTATATTTTATGATACTTGCATGTGTTAAAAATGGAAAATGAGCATTTTACTTGAATACTTATTAATTAGGTTATTCTAACATAATTATATTGAAATTAACAATAAATATATGTGTTCATCATGCCAGCATTAAGTTCTCTACCAAATTTTCTATGTTGACGCTTGTCTGATGTAAATTATGCAGGTCCCTCACGTAAGGGATTACCTCTTAGGATGGTCCTGGATCCTGGACGTTAAGTGCGGTTAACTGCTGGTGGTGCTTGCGTAGGGTGACGGAGTTCAGATTTGTAGTTGATTGACCACAAGACGATGCCCAATTATCCAAGTAAACCGGGACTCTGGACGCGATGTTCTTATGCAATAGCGACAGTCTGTTCTCGCTACACCAAATTATATTGATCAACTTTTTATAGATCTACCAGGACCCTTTTTGATACTTTCACATCAACGATTAAGCGCAGAGTACATCACAGTCAGTACAAACTCGAGGCGCACGGTTTAAATTTTCCCCGGAATCACAATCTATAAAGCACTTGCTTGATATTTTAGAGACGACATTGATTCTATTTTCTAATTGAAAATTAGATCCCGTCTTTGTGGAGCGAGTTCTCCCGGCCGAGAATTTGTAAAGACTGGCTCGCCTAAGGTGATGCATCCCTTGTGGTGCATTTGCCGACGTGACTTTGGTCACGTACGCCAGTCTTCCTTCCTTATTGCTGTACCCAAGCTGTGTCCGTACACCTGCGTCTAACAATACTTGGTTTTATTACCCTCAGTCCCTTACTTTGACTTAGTGTTTTTGTATCTTTGAACAAAATAATATTTTGGGTAATTTCGCATTCTAACAACCTAAAATATAGTATTTGTTGTTTTTCTTCTATGTTTGGCATCTGGAATATTACTCTTTATCGTCCAACAATAATTTGCGAGCATTCTTGCACACCATTGTTGCTGGTACCTGTTTTCCATGACTTAGATTTGAAGGTGGAAGCGTTCTCCATGCTCGTTACTGACGGCGCAGAGATTGTCCGTAAAGAAATCCAGGTGTGAATGCAAGAAATGAATTTTGAGGGACATATTACACCCCATACGTTTGCACTACTGTAATAGTTCACCCAAAATGTTACGGTAGTTGAGGGATTTATGATGTCCTAATAAATTTTGCATAATACTTTTAAATGACCACCGCGCTGATTTTTAGAGTTGGCTTAACAGCTCTTTGATTGTCCATCTTATTTGGGGACCCACATAAATTCCTTCCTTGATCTTATCGTCACTAATACGAGAATTTCTGTTTCAAATAATGAAATTCAGTCTTATCCACATAAAAAATCTTATTAACGTAAACCCAATAATACCGCAGCAACTTTTAAATCACTGCATATTGCTCAACGGTACTTGCTGTATTGATTTTTTTCTAAGAGAGTTTTCATAATAAAATATGAATTAAATATTAATATATTTAATTCATATTTTAAAATTATCGAAAAATATTGTTGTTGCGCCACCGGGATCACTCTTTCCTAACCGGGGAAGGTGAATTATCTAACTATGCTACAGCGACAATATTTTTAGCGACAATTTTCTAACGTATATGTTACCTTTTTGATATTAATACATTTAATCGTTCCATTATTTGCACCTTTATAGTGCACCTTCTCCGATTAGGAAAGAGATCCAGGTTCAAATCCCGGTGGCGCAACAACAATATTTTTCGATAAAATTGATTTTATATGTATTGTATTTTAATGAATATATTTAATTCATATTTAAAATATCACAGACCTATGTTCTGAATAATTACAACTTCACAATAAGAATATGTTCTCTTTCATATTAGTTGCATAAGCTACCGGCACAGAAGGAAATTTGTTATCGTTTGCAAAAGACTAATTTTCGAAGAATCAGTGAACAGTCTCCAGTCTGTAGATTTACGTTCATGATGAAGCACAACCGTAACAGCAGAAATGTTGTTACAGTACACTAAACTATCTTCTTGAGAATATAAATCTTGAAACTCTTCCTGACGATTATGAAACAAAAACACTTAACTGTCGATATAAAGAAAATTCCAACTTTTTATCCTAGATTCCAAAAGTTCGGATTGTTTCTTTGATAACTGCAAATCTGGAACAAAGTCGTTTAATTCTCCCTGAGTTATTAGATGAGGTTTACAGTCAGAGGATTCTGTTTCAAAATCGGAATCATTTTGCTCCCCTTCATATTCTGATTCATCTTCTAAAGTTATATGTGTTGGAGATTGCGGTACAGGTAAGTCATTTCCATGAGGCACAGACCTTATAGCAAACAGGTAAATTTGGGTACTGCACTGTGTGTTTCGATTTACTACTTATTACTTTTATTTTTGTAAAACAAAAATTACAATCTGACAAATAATCTCGTAGTTCACGCTGCACCATCGGTATGGCAAACGCCATGCCTTTAGCTCAATCTGTTAGTCGTTTCAAGCAGATCGAACAGCAGATGTGAGGAGCCTAAATCTAACTTGATCCCCTATGTTACAGCTAAAATATAATGATTTAATCTTAATTAAGAGTTGAACTGCTCACATCGAGTACCAGAACAGCAATACTTGAAAAATGTTATTACACCGAAACTGTGGGTGATAGAATTCAGATTGTATATCTGAGTTGAGCGTGAAAAGTTACTTTTGAAACACAATCAAACTATCATGTGCTAAAAATGGTGTTTATCAGTGTTAGCGAAGAATAGATGTAGTTCAGAAAAGGAGAAGACCTGGCAGACCACAGCGGTGGATAGATGCATTGCATCGACCTCGAAGTCAGCATTATGAGCCGAGTCTCATCTGAATGAGTCCTCTGTATGTCAATATTGACATGAAGGAGAAAAGACGAAGAAATAGTAGACTTGGCGAGATCTCTGGCAAAGAATTATGTAAATTAACGTTAGTTTCTACGGTAACTGCGCATGAGTAAATCAATTGGTAGAAATAAAATTTGAATTTGGGTCAATCTTAAAAGGATCGAATTTTTACTTTTACTCTATTAGAGAAGGACCAGCTGCTAGCTTGAGCAGTTTAACAATAGGTTATACCAATCCAAGCATTTATGTGAACGCTTATTTGAATTGATCGAAAATCGCTCTGCTGCCTAATACGTTTAGAGTAGACCACAGTGCCCGGCCGACTGGAATCGCGGTACTTTCCAGTGTTGCGTATGTTTTGGGCAGTGGACCAACGTCGCAAGTAGAAAAAAGTAATAACTTATGCTATGTGAAGTGGCACCGTCATTATTATCAGTCGTTTCTATCAACTGCTGGATAAAGGCCTCCCCACGTGTCTCCCACTTTTTTCTGTATTGCTGTTCAGTGCCTTCTATTTCCGCAGAATATGATTAGCGGGTTTTAGGGCGGCAGTTGGCCTCTGGATTGTCTGTCTTCCGAGCGATGTGGCTTACCCTTTGCCATTTTTTGGTGTATTCAATTACATCGACAACTCTTACCTATTCTCTTATCTTTTCTAGACCTTTGAGGGTTCACGTTTCGCAGCCACACGTGAGCACCGGAAGCGTGCATTAGTGAAACAATTCGTTTTAGACCCAGTGAAAGATTACACTTGAAAATTATATTCAAACATCCGAATGGACTCCACTTTGTTCTGCAAACAATTTATTTTTTATGCAAACAATTTCTTTGTTCTGCAAATAATTTCTTTGTTCTAGGTAGATATATTATTGTTCAAGCCGGGTTCCATTAGCATGTATGACAAACAGTTCAATCATAGTCTAATAGTTCCTGCATTTTATTTTGGAGATCGTCTGGATTGTTTGAGAAAATCATAATATCACGTGCAAAATGTAGATTTCTAAAATACGGTTACATAATGAAATTACACAGGAAAAATATCGATAGCGAAAATTACATAAGAAATGTATGTTACAAACTAACCTAACCTGACACGTCCGAGGTTTCATTGACCAGTTTGATGCATCAAATAGTTTGTATATTGTAAGGATAATTCTTTGACTTGTTACCCAGAAATAAGAGAGACATTTTCGGAATTCTGAATATACATTTTTATATGTTTCTAATTATTCTATGTAATAATTATGTTTCAAAATTGACGATATTTTAATGTCATATTAATGATAATGCGTAGAAAAGAACAGCTATATAATTCTATAATATAAGGATAGACAGACAAGTTGAAAAGAACAACTATATAATTTTATAACATAAGGATAGACAGAACAGACAACAGGCAAGTGAGACATTTTTGTAATTCTGATAAACATTTTTGTATGATTCTAATTATTCTATGTAATAATTCTGTTTCAAAATTGACGATATTTTAATGTCATACTAATGGTAATATGTTGAAAAGAACTGTATAATGATATAACATAAGGATAGACAGAACAAACAATAAGGCATGAGATATATTTTTGGAATTCTGGGGTTTATGCACATTTTTGTTTCTGCTTTTGATACTTTAGAGTATGTGAAATTACTAGTAGTAAATGTATTGCGTGTAATTTTTTTCTGTGTTCATCATGACATCTTAAATACTCGCCATTTTTGCAAATGCTTTTCTCCTTCCAATTTAGTTACCAAAATAGATTTTCGAGCCGCTGTTGTGTAAGTATATAAATGTGTACTTGACATATGTAACGGTGATATTATAATTTATTTATGACATGGCAATTCCGCAACTCGGCGGGAATGTTTTTCTAACATCATTAAAACCGCTCTGGGACCGCCGATACTGATGGACTTATTTGCATAGTTTATTCTGCAAACTAAAGTTTTTGACACCAAAAATTAACATTTGTATACGATGGAAACACGTTTATAACAGAGTTTTACTGTCGTTGGTTCAGTCAACCGTACAACTTTCGGATCTGTATGGAGCGAGAATTATACGACGTCGGATTTAAAATAGAATTACGAATTTCAGTTAATTTTTTTTACAGGACTGGTTTGATATTGTATATAACTTAATTTCGGTGTATTTATATTAAAAAATGTGTTTATTACATAATCAGTTCAACTATTTATACATCGTTATCACATAGTTGTGAAACCTGAAGAAAATTTGTGAAAAATGCTGAGCTGTTAGATAACTTTGGAAGGAAGAAACATTTTGCGATGTACCTATGGACCCATGAGTGACGAATGAGCATGTAGAATCTTTTAAAAAAAAGGAAAAATAATTCATTATATTTGGCCCATAGATGGCGATGGTGTAGTGGTACTCGAAACGAGTCCACATATTAACACATATACAACTTTCAATAATTTGATAAATGTGGATTCCTGCACATAAGGGAATTCATGGAAATTAATGTGCTGATAAACTGGCCAAGGAAGCTACTCTTTCCGGAGTTTTTCCTTATCAGTTCCATATCCTGATGTACCACAGACTTAATATGGTAAAAAAACGTACGAATTTTATCTGGACTGCACAATGGATGGATCCAAATAATCATAAGGGTAATCGGCTTAAAATAATTCAAAGATCTATTCCCCGCACTCCCTGGTTCTCCAAACGGAAAGGCTCCAAGAGAACAATATCAAATATCTCTAGAATGAGAGAATCTGGTAAAATAATGAACTTTCTAATCTGTATATGAAGCCCTGACCAGACATACAGATACAGGGTAAATATTGTGTTGTTTTTGAATAACTAAGAAATACAACATAATTTTTTAATTTGCTTTTAATAAAGAATTACATAATTTTTACAATTACGAATAAAATATAAAATTGGCCAAGTGGCCGCATCTGGCAGCGGCGCACCTGCGTGATCTTTTAACCATATTTTTCATAACATTCTCGCACACTTCGCGTGTTATTTCAGCAATTTCGTTTCGAATATGTTCTATAGCATCGGAATTGTTTGTTGGCTTATTGGCGTAGATCTTTCCTTTCAAGTACCCTCACAGAAAATAGTCGGGAGCCGTCAAATCAGGTGATCGAGGAGACCAGTCGATATGACCACTTTTGACATTATTTATTTATTTAATTCTTAACACAGTGCATACATAAGCACTCCTGTATATGCTCTAATATAAACAAGATTAAAGTATTTTATTTTACTGAAACTTATCTTTTACATACTTGGTCAGTTTCATTTGATTAAATTTTCATCTTTTTATTCAATTTCTCATCCTTTCCATTCAATTTTTCCTTCTTTATTATGTTTTCAGGCATTACAATAAAAATCTTTGTCGCACTATACATTATCGATTTATGAGATTTGGCCTTTATTCTGAATGGCAGTCTCAGTCTAACCCTTCCTCTTGTACGATGCTCGTGCTCATGCGACTGGATAAAATTTCAAGCGTAGCTCGGGCTGTGTGTAAGGTGGCACCGTCTTGTCGAAACTTCATGTTTTGCAGGCCAAATTGACCCACTTCGGCGACCAAGAAATTTTCCAACATTTGACGATAGCGATCACCATTAATGGTTACACAATTGCCATTATTATTTAGATAAAATGTTTTAATAAATTCAACACGTTGTTGAGGCGTTAGATACTCAATAATAAATTGTCATCAACTACTCTATACGACTACCGAATGCAAACTGACAAATGTTTGCCAAACAAAAATAGCGGCCAAACAAAATCGGCCTGGAACTCAATATTCACCCTGTACTACGACTAAGATATCCCGAATTCCAAAAAGGGTACTGGATGAATTTCTATCAGGGGAAAAGAACTGATTGGAATACTATATATTGAAAATAAATAAAAATTGTAATGTAAAATGTATGAATTAATGTTGGAATAAAAAAAACGTAGGCTCCGTACCATAGAGTACCAAGCACAGCCTTGCGCCTTGACATTTGAAACCTTTTTATGTCCATTTAAAGAGTGGGTCACAACGAGACTAAGTGTTCATCTCACAATTTCATTTCTAGTTATAAGTTTCAAGGTGATAAATTACGTCTAGTCTGCCCGTCTTTGATATATGTTTTTTTTCTAGATTCTGTTTTTATTTGAGAAAGTATTCTACCTTCACATTAGCTTCATAATCAAACTTGGTTACCCATAGCTCATTGAAATACTACCGATCCAACGTGTGGCTCAAATAACCAAATCTAATTTACAAAAAAAAATACCTTTCTACTATGGTAATCTACAGGCTTGCCTACAACTCCGCGAATGCACTGTTAGCGAAGATATCACAAAAAAAATTTTTGGGTTTATCAAAATAATCACAGCGCTTGAAGGGGAGGGGAGGAGGTCATTGAAAATAAATGGTTCTAGAAGCTTCGTGGAGTTTTTAGATAGTTCTCAAGTGTTCTTTAAGACATAAGTGAAAATACAACACTTGTTTTTCTTGATTTGATGATAGCTGTCCTTTTTTATAAATTACCCTTGACATTTAAATACCATTAATGTTGAAATGGAATGGTTACTTAAAATAATATAATTAATTACAATGAATGTTGTTGTCCCTTTTCACTTCACATAAATAAAATTGTATAGCTGTCCCCTATTATAGTTATAAATACAAGTTGTAGAGTTAAATTATTAGATTGATAATGTCATTACAAAGCGAAACGCGTTTCAAGTAAATTAAATGAGTAGAATAAAAAAACAAGTGTTTTATTTTCATTTATATGATTATGGAGTTCTACAAACATACTTCGGAAATAGTAAATATGTTCTAAAGGATTTTTTTTAATTCATTGAAAAATATAAGAGAAATATAAAAATATTAGAGACCCGGGAGGATAAAAAGTACATTTATAACTAAATTAAAAAAAAAATACATTTATTTGTGTACGTCTAAGAATGTTACTGACTTCCTTTTTAAAATTTGTCAATGTTAAATTGTATTGTCTGATGCAATATGGTGTTACACAATAATTTTTAATTCGTTGCAAATGAATCGCGATTAAAATTTTCTACTCGTGCAATGCCGAGTATATTAGCTAGTTAATTATAACAATTTGAATGGGTTGTGTTCTTGTTCTTGGCTGTTTTCATTTTGTTTCTTTACGCAATCTTTAATAAAAAATCTTTCGAAGCCCTCGCGAAGCTTTATTAGGCCTCCCGGGCAAAATACAGCCTATAATTTTTGTCCGGAATTTTCCCAGGAAAATAAAATCCCAACGTTTAATCGAAGAACTTGAACCGTTAAACAGAAAAGGTTTATGACAAGACGCTGCATAAATTTTGTAACTTATCTCGGTACTATAAAAAAATCCCTATTTTTTCCAAAGTGATTTTTGGACCCCGTTTTCTAAAGCGGCATGTTTAGTGTTAAATGGTTTATGAAGGAAATATTATTTTTACTACGTGCAGAAACAAAATTACAGGCAGTTTGAGGCAATGGTGTCAGTGACTTTTACACTTGAGGATAATCACAGCATCCACGCGGGATGTAATCTAGTTCTATTCTTATTTGCATTATTGGCGAACACTTTACTACTAGCCCGCAGAGGCTGCGAAAATAATATTAAATCTTAATAAATCATGAGAAAAGATATTTAGGTAAAGGACGGATTTAAAGAAATCAGGAACATGGGGTCGATTATGTAAAACCAGTACAGCCAGTAGGCTGAAAGAAAGTAATATCATAAGCTTAAAATATCATTTAAAAGGTTTACCTGGTCGTGCCAAGTGTTTCGTTCTCTATTTCTGGTGCCATTAATACTTGCATCATATATACTTCTTACTATTATCTCCTCAATCTTCCTTTCCATATGACCAAACCACTTAAGCGTCTAGAATATCTGTCTATACTTTATTTAAAATATCAACCTTATTTTTAGCCATTATCAATCCACTGGTGGATAAAGGCCATTATGAATCTGTCACCATTGTCCGTCTCCCAGAAGATGTCCTTTTTGTGGGTTTCCTATTTTTCAAATTTTCTCACATAATCTAGATTTTTTGATCGCATTACTTCAATGGTGTTACTAAATGGCAATGATGTACATATAGGTTTGATTTTCTATTTTGATTGCAATGATAAATAAAATCCAATTAAAAAAAGATCACAATTAAATGGTTCTATACAAATTTAATTAATAATTTAAAAGAAATTGAGAATTCACTTTGATATTCATCACATTCAATCACTCTAATTAGTTTTCTATGAAATTTATTAACAAAGAACGCGCTAGCACAAAACTGAACGTAAATGTCGAATTAAATTTATTTAAGTTAGATTCGACATCGACTGCATTACATATGGGAAAAACATTGGCTTAGTCGCAAAGATTGGCCGGAATTGTAATAAAATAAATGCACGTATCAAACACACGTGTTATATAACCCTTGCATAGAATAAGTTTAATGACTGATTCTCGTTTTTTCCAATATTGTAAAATATAAAACGATTTATTTATTACATATTTCATACAAGTAGCGCCTAATTCCAAAATCCCCTAAAACAGATATTGAATATTTTGATTAAAATATGCAGTTTTATAGACTTTTTTGTCAGTTACATGTTAAACACATTTTTTCTCGGAAAATCCACTTAATTTCATTGATATTGCATGTTTAAAATTGGGATAAGTTTTTTAAGACATTTTATAAGTTGATATTCTCCCATAAATTAAATTAACCAATCACAACTCTTGTTGTTGATCACGTAATCTAAAATCCAATATGACTGCCAGAACAATATATACAGAAAAAAAAGTATTACAGAATTGTCTCTTTAAAAAATGCTGATGTGAAAATAAATATTTCGTACATTTACTTTCAAAATATACGTTTTCAGCCATAACTCAAAAACATATATAGTCATTTTAGGGAGTTTTGGAATTAGGCTTTACACATATTATTTCACCCTTAATGTTCTAGCTAAACACACAATTGAATGTTGGATTTAGTTTTATTATTCTATGTATAACATCTAAAGTAACAACATTTTGATGACCTCCACAGGATATCTATTAAACATATTCTATATATAAAACAAATTTATGGTTGTCCTAAGGTCGAGTAACTTGGACACATATGCATAGAGTTTATTAGAATACATATAGGTGTATAAAAATCTTCCCACCGTGCACGTTCGGCATGTTTATGGTTAGTTTCAAACGCCTATTGGCGAGTCATAAAACAAAAAAGATTTTAATAAACAAGTACTATGAGATACGATCAATAAATAAAAAAGATTTTCCACGTCAGGCTGATCCTGAAAGTAAAGACATTTCAGCTTTATAAAATTAAGAAAATATTTTATAATACAAATTCACATTTTTTTAAACACACAATACTGTATCGCACAGAATTAGTCGACGAGGTAATGCCAATTAATTGATGTTTTGAAAACGAGGCAGTATCAGCGAGGCGCCAGAAATACGTGAGAGAGATTTCGGTAAACGAGGCTATCATTTTAATAAGACACATCACGGTGGCGCCTGTCGCTGCTAATACAGTAGAAAAAATATAAATGTACTATTGTAACTGAAGTAAAACGATGTATTCTGCAGACGGGAATGCCATTCTCGATTCTTTCGCCGCAGTGTCCTTAGAAATAAAATAATTGTGTGTATCATTTATTATGACCTCATCATCATCATCACCAGTTGAGAGAAGCGGAGATCGGCGAACTACCCTTATTTTTTTGTTTTCCGTACGAAACACAATACCTTAATGTATTTTTTCACATAATCATCTCCAACATAAAAACATTTATAATATTTGGTAACAAGATTTAAATTCCCGCTGTTGCAGTAGTCCATGTCAGGTCATTTAACCAATTGTTAACTGCAAGCTGCAATTCGTCATCGTTTTCTACTCAGGAAGTTTTTAAGTTTGGGAAAAAGGTAAAAATCTCTCGGAGTAAGGTCCAGACCAGTGATTCCCAAAGTGGTCTATATCGACCCCCAGGGGTCTATGATAACCTGCAAGGGGTCTACGTCAGCGAAAATAAAATTTGGGGGTCCATGAAATGAAAATGGGGGTCCACGATAGTGGATCTCAACATACACTGATAGTACCTATTTACTTACATTATAATCTTATAATATAAAGACATATATGTTTATAAAATTGTGTAAGTTGTAGGATGTAGGCATTCGCTTTGTGGTTTAAGTTTTTAACACTAAACTTCACTACAAATAGAAATTTACAAAAAATCAATACCAGGTAAGTAGTGGGTCTACCAAAAACCGAAAAACATGGCAAGGGGTCTACGACACAAAAAAGTTTGGGAACCTCTGGTCCAGACTATACCAAATCTATCCCCAAGGCCATTGCTGTCAGTTTTTGGGCAAAAATAAACTGGCAGTGGATGACTACAACAGCTGAACTTAAAAACTCGCGAACATGATAAGTATATGATATGTGTTAAATATATATAGTGGTCGAGGGTTCCAGCCTCGTTCCAGGAGGCCATCAAGTTAATCCTATTTTCATAGCACAAGCATTTAGTTTTGAAAATAGTAAAAATATTTATTTACACATATTTAAAAAAAAAAAATTAACTGTAAGAGGTGATTTTGTGAAGAGATAGTTAAGGTCCTAATATAAAATTGTACATTTAATTTTTTTTTTTTTTTTAAAAGCTGAGAAGGGTTTACTTTCTCGTATTTATCTTGTGTGGTGGGTGGATAAATATTATGTATAAGTGGAATAAAATATCTTTTAATCAATACATTTTGTTTTCACATTATTTATAGTTTCTTCCCTGTATTTATTGTTTACAATATGTATTATTGTATTTGTTATCTTATTTTTCTTTATCTTTCCAATTAAGAAAGGATTGGGTACGTGGAACATACTAGTGATGAGATAATGGTAAAGAAATTATATGTTCAACTTATTATTTCAATACAAATTAAATGAATATTTAGTTTTAAATACTAATTAAATATATTAATTAGAAATATTTACATATAAAATCAATTTTATCGAAAAATATTGTTGCTATCGGGATTCGAACCTGGATATTTTTCCAATCCGGTAAAGGTGCATTAACCGACTATGCTATAGCACACAGTACTTTTGACGAAAAATTTTCGAACCTATATGTTACACTTTTTCAAATTAATACATCTATCGTTCTATTATTTGAAAGCCGTCTACTTTATTTTTACGGAATTTCAAATACCTTTATATATTATATCTTTTTAATTAATACATTTAATTAGTATTTAAAATATCACAGACCTATGTTCTGAATAATTACAACTTTACAATAACAATGTGTTCTCCTTTATAGAATATTTAGTTGCTACTGAGATTCGAACCTGGACCTCTTTTAACTTTCCATCTATTCTTTTTATCTCTGGTTTTTCATCTTCAATTCTATACAATGTAATGCTCTATATGCAGGTTATGATGAAAATAAAATCAAAAAAACCATTCAATTTAATAATTTAATGACTTTTTTTTTTTTTAGGTAACATCTAATAATACTTTTGAACTTGGTCTGTCCTACGTTTCCAAGTGTCTGCAGGAACGTGAATAAGAAAAAGTGGCTGATGGCTAAACGCTTGCAATGCAAAGTTAGTTATAAATTCTGCAAACTTACCGTTTCATTAAGTATGCAGAAGATTAAGAAATAACTTTGCCAAAGTAATGTTACCCAGATACCAGTACGAGACAAGCTGAGAGCAGGGATCGAAAACTTCAAGTATGCGAAAATTTTTAAAAAAGTATAATCAAATAAGTGTTCAAACATACTATATAACCAAGCAAAAAAAAAATAGTAACTATTAAATAATTAATTAACAATCACGACATTTACCGCAAGGGTAGGCAGAGAGGATAGAGCGCCACACTTTAGTGTCTTGACATTTCCGACAGGACCATCTTCCAGTAACTAGTTTATCTGGTCGTGTAAAGTCTTTTGCGGACGTTCTCTATTTCTGCTATCATTAATACTCTCATCCTATACATTTTTATGATTCTCAACATGACAAAGGAATCCTCTTTTGTTCCCAATGCTAAGATCACTCTTAATTCTACGGTAAATGGATTTGACACATAAACGCCAAAGTTTTTGAATTTTCAGCAATATTTGAATATGTCCAAGAACTCACAACTACTGGATTTTCACCTACAAAGGCACTGCTGTTAAAGAAATAATACATATCTTATTGTGACATATATGCTGTTTCAGGGAAATGAATGATCAAATTTGGTCCATGAATGGCGATATTGTAGTGGTACTCGAAGCGAGTCCACATATTAACATATATACAACTTTAAAAAATTCAATAGATATAGAGATTGATGGGTGAGAACGGTGAACGTTATATTTATATAAAGTGATCATTTAAGCCAGCCGAAGACAGGTAAAATAAATAATTGCTTCGTCTCTATGAGATATTTATTATTTCTTTAATAATATTTCAGTTTATATGAACCCGGAGGTGATTACTCAGGTTATTTTGTTTGTTGCGTTGCAGTTGTGTTGTGCAGTGTGCTATTTAAAATTCAGCGAAATTTTTTTTTCCTCAAACAACTCGTGCGTGCATAAAAAAAGCTCAGTAAATTTTAATAATTTAAAATACATAAATATACAATAGTTTCCGTTATAGGTGATTATTCTATTAAGTTCAAAGAAATTTTAATAGATCTTCTAACAAATTGTACCGGAACGCCTTTCGGTCATGGAAAAAGTATCGGTTCCACTACACCATTGCTGAAGAGTGTCCAATAGGAATTTTTCTATTTTTTTTTACCCGAGACAAACTGTCACTTTTGAGGTTTATTGCCGTATGGTTGATAAGTTTTTGGTGTCGCAATTATTTAACTATTTCCCCGATACAACAACAGAATGCAGTTTCAATAAGATGGAATAACTTGCTAGGATCTCGATGGAGAAGCTGAGGGCAATTTTCCTAAGAAAATTAATAAGTAAGTGCGGAGACACCCTGTCCACCCCGGTCGCCAGCTTTAACGCCGTAATTTTTCTTGTGCGGATACCTGAAATCTAAAGCGTACAGTATTAATTCTTAAACAAATCGCCGGCATCAGCTCAGTATTTTGAGGGTTCGGTTAAAATAGTTTGTTCGATCTCTAAGACTATCCAACGATCGTTGGTTCCTGTGTATGCGTAATATGAACGCGACATATAGAACGGTTTCTATCTATTACCTATCGACTACCCCCTATGGTTTTTTGGATCCTGTTGAAGTTGAACGTTTAAACTGATAGTAATCGTTTACCAGTGGTACGGTAGCCTGTGAAAATTGTGTTAATTATCGTTATGCTGTTTAAGTGTGCTTCGGTTTCTCGCTGTGTGTGTCGAATACTGTACATCTTGCTATTGTGCACGGTGCTTGTTGCATGACATTGAACACTTGCGCTATCACTGAAGTATATGTCCAAGAGCACTTCGTGCGGAACAACGGAGTTCGTGTCCTGAAACCAGAAGATCTGTGTATCCAGTAGAGTAGTTTTCTGGTTCTGAGTGATCCTTCAGTCATCATCAGTACATCTCGTCATTCGGTACATCTCGTATTTCCCCAACTACTTCGTTCATGCAGAGTGCATTGCAAGAAGTGGACGTCACTTAGAAAAATAATCTTCAAGAAGTAAAATCCGCAGATCTCTATAACCTGTTAAAACTAAAATAAATACAATAAAATTATTTGTTTGTTTTAATTTCAATTTCAACATCGAAAATTTTTGTCTATATTATGTATCGCTAGTTTTGTCTCAGCTGTCAAGTTTCCATTAAAAATGATTGCATTCAAAGTGTCGTTCAATTTAGTTTTAAAGTAAAAGAAAAGTTGCTTCACAGGATTTTTTCAGTATATTTTAATAAATGTACTAATTTTTCCTTTATGATTTGTGGGGATGTGCATCATGTTTCTATTGTGTGAACTGTTCACCTCCATTCTTCGCGATCCTGGACCCTGTTTAGTGCGACGAGCTCCAGTCATTTTTTAGACTTCACTATGTAAAGTGTACTTGCAGAAAAAGCTTGCTGAATATACTATAATTGCTATATTTACGATATTTACGATTTAGACTTGTGCCTTCTCAAGTTAGCTTTGTATAGGGTGATTATTATATTCCAGGCCGATTTTGTTTGGGCGCCATTTTAATTTGGCAAGCATTTATCAGTTTGTATGTGGTAGTTAGTTATAGATAGTAGTTGATTACAAATTATTGTGGAGCATCTAACGTCTCAAAAAGCTGTTGAAGTTATCGAAACATTTTATCTAAATAATAATGGAAATGCTGCTATCATTAATGGTGATCGCTACCACGTACTAGGTTAGATCGATTAAGATAGAAATGTAAACATTCGAGCGTGTGTACAGTCCACTGGAAAAAAGGAAGGAATTAAATTAATACATAAATTTTTGAAATTTAAAAAATTAATTTGTTCGAAATTAGCATTGTATTTTGTGTATGTATGTACTAGGTATGTGTTATATTTTGAATTTTATTTTTAGGTACGTACCATGTGGGTGCTGAATTGACAAATGAAGACGTGAAAGGGCATATATTTTTTTTAACATGTAAATGTTGTAGCTTTAAATGTGTAATAACGTATGGACATGGATACTGAATAGAATACGTGTGACATATTTGTTTGGTCACTTTTTATACAAATTTTTAAAATTATGTTACAGTTGCACATCAAAAATACGTATCTCATGGCACTCGTTTCAAAATGGCTCGAGAACCCTGAATTGGAGAATAGAAGTATATTCCATGCGTTCGCTATTAACTATTAACACACCTTAAGAATACGTGCAGTTTAGTGCACTGAAGAAGTTGTATTAAGATGCAGAATGCATGCCAAGACACTCTGCATAAATTCTGCACTTAGATGCACGATTAATGTTTAGACAGAGATCCAAAGATCCATCTTAGTGAGCACTTAGTAAACTTAACAAAATTGTTTGTCATATTGTTCTATAAACGTAAATATTTAAAATATCACAAACCTATGTTCTGAATAATTACATCTTCACAATAAGAATGTGTTCTCCTAATAATAAAGTTGTATCAATGTGTCCAAAATTTAATAAAAATGAATTGATAATTCTGGCGTCTGCTATCAGATTACTCAAAGGTATTTGAGATTCTGTATAATAAGGTAGGTGCACTATAAAGGTGCAAATAATGGAACGATTAAATGTATTAATATCAAAAAGGTAACGTATAGGTTCGAAAATTGTCGCTAAAAATATTGTCGCTGTAGCATAGTTGGATAATGCACCTTCCCCGGTTAAGAAAGAGATCCAGGTTCGAATCACGGTGGCGAAACAACAATATTTTTCGATAAAATTGATTTTATATGTATATCTTTCTAATTAATATATTTAATTCATATTGAAAATGTATTCGATTGCTATAATGAAAGTGGAGAATGCGCTTCCCCGGATAGGAGGTCCAGGTTCGAATCTTGGAAGCAACTAAATATTTTTTCGATATATAGATTTTTTCTGTATATCTTTCTGTATATGTTGATTGTTTTAATTTCAAATATTTGAATATAGTGTAAGGCATTTGCAATTTTTGAATATTTTCTTCTTTTATTCTTTTATTGTTCTTATTATTTTTCTCCCTGTTTCTTTACAAATATTTATTTTTAAGTTGCTTTATATAATTAAGGATATTTGTTGTCTTCTTGAAAATTAAGTTAAATTTAAACAGTTAGGTATATGTTTTGTTTTCGTTATATTATATGAATATGTCTCTGCATATTTTTGTATCTTAACTATCTAATTTTAATGTTTTTTTTTGGATATGTATTTTCTATTCTAACACATCAAAAATAATCCTAATATTTGGGACTTCTTATTATAATTCTCTGTGCTTCCCACCTCCCCTTCTTCCCCCGCCGCTAGCAAGTCAGTCGATCGGCGACCCTGAATCAGAACAGTCAAAACGCTGTTGTGTTCGACATTTGGCGAAAAAGTGTGATAATCCCATACAGTCCCCTGCGTCCGGAAGGTGATTAGGAAACCCAGAAAAGGCGGAGTTCGGTGAATCACTCTTCGTGTTCCCGTATTTTCTGGCACCTAAGGTGCGATTGCAACACCTAATATTTGGTTTTAGTTCCTGTGTAAAAAAATAGTTTTATGATGGATTATTAATGCTATGTTTTATATTTGCATGTGTTTTTAATATCGTTATATAATTTTCTATAAATAATCTTCGCCATACTTGTCAAATAATCTGTCTGTAATGATATAATTTCTATAAAACTTTTTTAATAGAAACACCGTATTAAATTACGAGTGAATTTAAAACTGATTACAGAATAGTGAAAAGGCTTAAGAAACTATCACAAATGTGGAAGGAATGAAGGAGGGGAGATTAGTAATAAAGCTGTATGACGCGAATGTTGATAGCATTAGAAATACGATCAACGAGCATGTATGAGAAGACGAAGAAGAGTTGTGTGGCGGAACAGAATGGTAATGATGCTGAGTGTGTAAATAGGGATGTATCATGCAATATACTCCTACTAGAAGATAAGCAATCGGCTATCACCAATTACTCGCTGATAGGCACTGTGGACAGCTTTGTCAGTAGAATCTATATCTATCGCCGATTGCTTTTCTGGTCATTCTGTATTGCTCTTTTCGGAGTTGTATAAACGGTGTTATTAGATATTAACTTTGAAAAAAATAAATTTATGTACAGCCTTGCTCGCGTCTCACTGACCTTGCCGTTTAAACAAGCACTTTTCAGCCTCAAATGACACTACTAAAGTCGCCACATCCAGAAAGTCATAGATATAGATGGGGAAGCGTAATATATACTCGGATATTGTAAATTTAATATTTAAAATAACTACGTATATATTACACCACTCAATACAAAGATACGGAATTGTCGTCCAACGTGGGTGGACGATAACTCTTCGGAAGAATAATAAAGTGCGATGTAATAAAAATAAAATCTTGATTTATAAGGGAATAAGATTTGCATGCCACCCATTTCTTAAAAAATGTGGAATGTATTGTAATCCAGCGCGCGAGTGAATAAACTATATTACTTATATATATATATATATATATATTTATTTTTTGCTTTTGGAAAGAAAAAGATTTATTAAATCAGATAAAACTGATGTTTTTTGTATAGTAATAATACATATTACACAAATAATTTACTTACAAAAACTTACTGGAGGCGGTGCCGAGTTGCGAGTAGACGTATCCGGAGAGCAGGCCAGGAGAAGAGTGGTCGGGTTTAGGCTTCTAGGGACTGGTTGCGGCGCGACCTATTGTTGTCTGCTTTGGTGGGTACCAGTCGAATTGTATGGCTGTTGAGTGATTTCATTATGCGGTCATGTCTGTGGGACGCGTGCAGGACCATCACGAGTAGTTTATTTATTTATTAAAAATATTACATATATAAGTACATGGTTGGCATTGAATATAAGAAAAATAAATGGTGACAAATCAACAGTCCTAAAATATTTTACATCGACAAGAAAACGACGAGAAAAAAAATTAAATAAAGTTATGAACATAAAAACAAAAACAAGGAAAAATGATTTACATGTTGCATCGAAGAATATTGTCATTAGGTAATGAGACAGAAAATATATCAATATTGGTGCACAAATCAATGTAAGTTCTGCACATTCTCACTACAGGAGAGCGTAATCTAGAATAGGTTCAATATTAATAATTATACAAAATACTTTGTTTAAGCCACTATTTATTAATTATTCTATATGTTTCGATACCTATGGTATCTTCTTCAGGAAACGATGTATACTGAAATTAAAAATATAAGCATAGACAAAAAATAATATAAAATGGTGAACAAGTAAGAACTTATATGAAAACAAATTTAATAGGTGACTATTTGCAAAGAGGGTTTGGCTATTTATAATATTAAGCTTGCTATTAACACTTTTTGTGTAAACTAACTGTAAACCCCTAGTATTTGTATATATAATTTCTAAACCCTTTTTAATATCAAAGGAATGGTTTATTTCCAAAAGGTGATTGGAAAATTCTGAATATTTATTGTTATTTAGGCATCTCAAATGCTCCTTAATTCTAAAATCAACATTCCAAAAAAATTTACCTATATAAAAATAATTGCAATCATTGCAAATTAATTTGTAGACCCCCGATTTTTTAAAAATATTGTCCTTATCCTTGTCATTTATTATATAATTCTTTAATTTGTTATTAGTGTAAAAAGCTGGTTGAAAAAAAAATTTTTTATAATTGAATTTGAAGTAAGATTATTTAAAAACACAAATTTTCTTCACTGCTTCCCAATATCAATAATAAGTATTTTGTATAATTATTGATATAAAATGAGGCCATAAAGTAATTTTGCGAATATTGAAGAAGTAGAAAAGGTTCAACTGTCGAAATACTGAAGAGAGTTGATTAATGACAAAAGAAGTGGACAATTAAACTGGTTTCGACAGATTTTATGCATGTTTGAAGTATCAAGTGATTTTCGTCTGTTTTATAAATTAAAAATATTAAATTTGTTCAGCGAATCTATAGAGTGCTGCCGGGATAATTGGAATCTCTATACGAGTACAGTTTGCGAAAGCTTCTTTTGAACATTTACCAATTATTTAGTTGTTAGTGAAAGTAGAGTTAAATGTTGCAGGTAAAGAGATACGAAGTAAGGGGTACATTAGAAAGATGCATGTATATAGGTATGAGATAAGAGGATTCATTGTAAAGAAAGGGAAGAATTAAATTTTATTACATTTCGATATTTCATTTCATGTATTCAATTCACAAATATTTATAAACGACATATTTTAGTATTCGAATAACATGCAAATTTCTAAAAAGTATCAAAACGCAAGATTGACGTTAATCTTCTCCATCTTCTTGTGCCCTATCCGTACAACGAACTACAATAGACTGTCCAAACCATTGCCTCAATTCATGCCTATCAAAAATTCCGATTTACTCAGTTGTAAAATGAATTTGGAGTTGATCAGGACTTTTGTGCGAGTATGGGTGTCTAGATGGGAACTCTTGCAAAGCCCGGTGATTTCTTTGTCCCAATATTTGATGGGGTCTCCCAGTGTGTTTTTCTCTTTTTTTTCTCTCTAACTCTAACTAGTTTACACATTTTTAATTATGTTTTTATGGTTTTTTATGTGTATCAAATTCTTATTGTGAAGTTGTAATTATTCAGAACCTAGGTATGTAATATTTTAAATACTAATTTAATGTATTAATTATAAATACATACATATAAAATCAATTTTGTCGAAAAATATTGTTTTTGCGCTACCGGGATTCGAACCTGGATCTCTTTTTCCAATCCGGGGAAGTATACTACCGATTGTGTTATAGCGCCAGTATTTTTCATGACAAATTTTCGATATTTACCCTCCTTTTTTGGGGGTGTATGACTTCTATAGCTTCTCTCTGTCTACCGTCTGAATTCATTATAAGTCTCATGTCAAATTGATAAATATTATACAGATATTGCTCTGGTACGATGATATATAATTAAATATATAATTAAAAATGTAATAATGACCAAATGTTATAATTGTGCCATATAATAAAGAAAAAGGATCGTAACTAACTGTTCTAACTTTAAAATATATTTCAAAAAAGCTTTGAAGATTTTGTAAAATATTACACGGGTTGCTTTGACGAGTGGAATCAATGCGAGAGTATACAACTCTCAAAACGGTTCCGGGATCTGACACGTTCAAATGTCAACCATTAATAGTTTGACGCGCTCAAATAGGACGATATTTTGTTAACTGGCAACATTGTAATGCTCTCCATAGCAAACCATTCAAATATATTTGTTGTTTAAAGTTATTATTGTACTGACTGCTGACTGATTCGAGTAAATCTATTACTTTTCAATATAATTCTCAAAGCGGTACTAATAATAGTTGTTGTATTTCTTCCTCCTTTTAGTTCATATGAGGGAGAATAATATATGTATTCTCTCATCGTAGCATCCTAATCATATGGAATGCCTTCAGATTATATAACCGAGTTTAATACTGGCAGTACAATGAAAATTGATGAAGAGGGATTTTCAAGTTGCTTCTGCATTATTCCACTTTAAGCACTCGCTGGTATGTCTTTGAAATAATACGAAGACAGAATTTCCGATGCAGTTCATTTAGTATTCACTGGGTGCACTATTACTTTTTTATAATGCGCGCGTACATAATAATGCAGTTTCAGGGGGGGGTTTCCTGGTATCATTATTTTATATAACAATGGATTAAACTGTTGGATAATCACCAACACTTGCACCCTAGCGAAATAGACAATAGATTATTTTTAATATTTACTGCAAACACATTATGATTAGTTACTTTTAATGAAGTAATCTTACAATTTTTATATTTTAAAATGAAACAAGCAATTATTTTATATGTTAGTTTAGTTTTTGAACAGAAGAAAAAAGATAAAGATAAAAATTAGAAGATTTTATTGTATAATTTTATAAATACATTAAAATATGAATTAAATATATTAATTAGAAAGATTTACATATAAAATAAATTTAATCGAAAAATATTATTGTTGCGCCACCGGGATTCGAACCTGGATCTCTTTCCTAACCGGGGAAGGTGCTTTATCCAACTAAGCTACAGCGACAATTTTCGACCCTATATGTTACCATTTTGATATTAATACATTTAATCGTTCCGTCATTTGACAGAGCCATCTACCTTATTTTTACAAAATCTCAAATACCTTTGAGTAAACTGATAGCAGACGCCAGAATTATCAATTCATTTTTATAAAAATAAATTATAAATACATTATTATTGTGAAGTTGCAGTTGATATATAAAGGTGATGAAAATAAAAGGTCATCATTGCCTGCTTCGTGATCTTTAGAATGAGATCCAACTAATATTAAATCATTTTTATTAAAATCGAAAATTCTGTCAATGTGGTAGCGCCTCCCGAACGGGACTGGGAAGATATTGTTTAATAAACTCACCATAAATTAGGATCTCTTTCAGCGCTCGTTGCTTCGGTTGCAGAGCTGACTTCAGACCGTCTCTGTCATTGACCCCCGATTTCTATATTGATGCTCATATTTAGCATGGAGTCGATATGATCATCTTACGGGACCGGAGACATTGGCCTTCCTCCAGTTCTCATCATTTTTCCCTTGGCGAGAGAATGACGTTTCTTCCTTGTCATCATTGTTTTTTCATTTCATTGTCCTGGCATTTCAAGGTAAAAACGGGATAACAGATGTATCAACTGCAGCATATAAGTTCAAAAATTGTAAGCAAAGAAAGTTGAAAGGTTTGTAAGTAGAATAAAAAATGGTATTAATTTCGATTTTTTTTATGCTGATATTTTTTTTGGCATTTTTGCATGATCACTCCTATTGCTGCCTAGTCCTCGTATCTTTATACTTAAGTACTTTTGTTTTTGACATAATTAGTTTTAATTTTTTTTTATAGATTTTTTAACTTTGTTTATAATGATCACATGAGTGATTTTAAAATACCAATCTGTTTCGAAAAATAAATAAAGCATGTAAAATTAACTAAAATATTATAAATAACCTACTAAATTAAAACACAAGGACTATTCTAAAAATTTTCAAAAGTACTAGAATGATTATTTATATTTTATTTTTATTTTTAAAAACATTAGAATAACGTGACATATATATTTTTGGTTAGTTAATTAATCCTAAAGAAGAAAATTATATTTTCCGAAACCGGTGATGGTTAATATAAACAAAGTTAAATAATCTATAAAAAAAAAATTAATCTAATAAATTACAAAGTTCAATTTCTAAATGATTAGTTAAAACAATTTTAAACACGTATTCAATTATATATATATATAAATATTTAGAACGAGAGAATATAAATTATTCGAGTTATATAAGTTTTCGCTAAAGACAGATTTTCCTCTTTCAAACTTAATATTAATTATTTTCACAGCCCTTTAGCGCAGACGTTCTCGTTATTTGCAGTTTGTTGCAAGTTCAAAAGCTCATCATTTCTCTTTTTACCCCGCGCCCCCTGCAGAAGCGACTTAATTGTTTCCCACCAATTCATAATGCAACAGAGTTTAATGACAATCTGGGTTATACAGTTACACAAAGCGTTGAAATCTTTATTGTATTTGACAAACTTTCAGTTGTATCCTATTTAATTATGTACTTGTATTTAACTAGAAGTAGAAAGTTTCTAGGCTCTGCAGAGAGCGAGAGGGCCAGCTTGGTGGTCAATGGTGGCCGCACAACTATCCCGGCCAGTGTTTTCAAAATTAAAATGGTTGTGCCATTATTCCTTATGCAAAGTTCAGTGAACAATTAATAACAATAAAATAAAAATATATTTCCCACATTACATATTTATAATTAGCTGTTATGTCAGCTCTCCTGGGCACAAAACCCAGGCCGTATGCCATGCTGTATTTTTTATATATTTAATAATCAATAAAACCTTTTTCTTTTTTTAGATATTTTAAAATATAATTTACCATCAAACAGAGGGGACTGGTCTACAACAGTACAAACAATAAATTATCGCAAATACCTTTCACTTTATGTATAATATGCTTTGAAAGTAGGTTTAATTTGCTATAAATTTGAAAATATGTCAAACTCAAACACCAACTGGATCACTAAGCAAGTGTCTTAACCACTAGACCAACAAGCGCATTAAGTAAAACATAAATGAGAATTGAATAGTACTTTGCGTATTTAAATAAAACATTTAATATTATGTAAAGTACAGTCAGAGCAATAATCCAACTTGGATCTCATTTTAATTCAAAGATCGATAGCGGTGAGCGAGTCTGGTTATTGAGTGGTTCTAATGTACCGCTGCAGTGAAAATTAGTAGAACTATGTGTTATTGCGAAACGCCGTCGGATAATGGCGCAAATCAAAGCTTGAAAGGCCTGAAAGATTTAAAACAAGGTGTGTATAGTAGCTTTAAATAATTATTTTGTAAATTGAGTTAAAACACTGTTTTATTCCACTTGTGCTAACGTGATGTTACTGAAAACGTTCTAACGTTTAAACATATTCCCATTATTAATATTATAATTCAACTAAAATTAAAAACACTTTCAGACTGTAATATATGGTGTGTTTGGTGTTAACGGAGGTGGGGGTGGAGTTGAAATGGATAAGTGAGGGGTTGTAATGGGCGGTATTTGAATATTTATTATGTTTTTATTGTTATTTTTATTATTAAATATTTATAAATTTTCTAAAATGTCTACCTTTCTTCCTTTGGTACAACTATGTATAAGTTGTAAATTACCATTATCAAATGAATAGCCCTCTATTCTTGCGTGCTCAGCCATTTCGGAGTTTAGACCAAAGTTTTTTTATAGCTTTCTTATGTTCTTCCAATCTTTTTCTAATTCTTCTTCCACTCTGTCCAATATAAAATACGTCACAATCCTTGCAACTCAACTTGTAGACTCCGCTTTTTTCTTCTTGGAATATTTTTGATTTATTATTCAAGATATATTTTATAATATTGTTTTTTGTATAGAAGGCAGGGTGAATTTTTTATCTCTACAAGAATTTGATAAATGTAAGGTGTATGATTATAATAGATTTGGGATATTATATTAAAATATATCTAATATTAAAAAATAAGATAAAATAAATGATTATAATTTAGATACCTTGGCGTAGATAAGGAATTAGAAACATGAGAAAAAATAGGTTAGGTAAACGGATAAAATTTGTGCGTCTCATAAACGTAAACACCCGTTGGAGGGCAATTGCATGATTTGTAATGCCCATTCTGCTCCACGGAATCGAGGTCTAGATATTAAAAGAAGCCATCATTTAAGAGGCTGGAGGAATTTGAGTTGTGGCTGTATCGATGATTCTAAACATCTCCTGGGTTAATCACATTATCAATGAGCAGATACGCGTGCATAGGGTCAGCAATTTAGTTAATAAAAACAAAGCCGGATTGATTGAATGCGTTTAAAAATGAAATAGTTGATGTATCAATTGGAAATATTAAATAATATTATTTTAAATATGAATTAAATGTATTAATTATAAAGATATACATACAAAATCAATATTATCGAAAAATAAACTATGTTCTGAATAATTACAACTTCACAATAAGAATGTGTTCTCCTAAAAAAAAAAAAAATATTATTTTAAATTGTTAACTTTGTTTTATTAACCACTTAATTAATTAAAAATACATCTACCGGTATCGAAAAATATCGATATAAAATAATAAGTGGTTAATAAAACATAGTAAACATTTTAAAATAATGGATTTTAACCACAAAGTTGATTTTGCTAACCTTAAAAATATATAATATTAGTTCAAAATTCAAAAGACGAGTTTGTGTGAGAATTGTGTGTCAGGATATGTCAGGAGTGTGAAACTCTATCCTCTATGCCTATCCTTGCGGGGAAACAGCGTGATGGTATGTTATTTTTAATTATATTATTTAATATACAAAACATTTGACGTAGAAGTTTAACAATTAATATTAACAATTACAAAAGAATCGTTGTTTTTATAAAACTGTTACTTTTTCTGATTTTCCGTTGTTCCCCCGTGATGCGATCCATTGCGACTAAATTTCCATCACTCGCTGTCGTCCGTGTGCCCCTCCTTCGTAGAAGCCATTTATAAAGTGCAAAATCATATGGCTCATCTGTATATCTCGCGGCCGAGCGTGAAACGGACAGCCTCGGCGTTGACTTTTATTTGCCCTGCGAAGAGTCAAATTATCAAATACGAGTCTATAACTATTTTATGAATAAACTTCATCTTAACATTGAGTAAGTATCCTGTTTGACTTATCCCTACTCTGATATGAGCTGCAGCCTGGATATGACTCTTCGAGAGTATACCACAAAATATCACGAAATATCAAATTAATTTTAATTTTGACAACTACTTTATTTTATTTTAGATATCTCACACACTTTCCGGAGGCGTTTTATGAGATTGAACTCATGCATTTAACAAAAGAAAGTTTAAAAAAAACATGTACTCGCGAGAAATAAAAAAAATAAAATACATACATACATACAAAAATTTCATAATTACTCATTTTTATAGTTCTATGTACAATCTTTATTATCCAAAGAAAAAAATTATTAACAAATTACATATACAAGTATAAAGAGACAGTATATCAAGAAAGTAGAAAAACAATTTATAACAGAAAGTGAAAAAAAAAACCAAATATCAATTTACATATTAAATTAAACGAATTATATTTTTAGTTTGTTTATGGTTTTTACAAAAATTTATGTGAACCTCGGAACCCTTTCTTCCCCGAATTATTTGAAGTGCCTAGCAACTGTACATTTTTAAAATATGAACTAAATGTATTAGTTAGAAAGATATACATATAAAATCAATTTTATAGAAAAATATTGTTCCCCAGTTTGGAAAGAGATCCAAGTTCGAATCTCGGTGGTGCAACAATAATATTTTTCGATTAAATTGATTTATATGTATATCTTTATAATTAATACATTTAGTTCATATTTAAAATATCACAGACCTATGTTATGAATAATTACAACTTCACAATAAGAATGTGTTCTCCTAATGTATATTTTTTGTAGTATTCTTCAAATATAAAATAAGAAAATTAAGATCTAAAATTTAAAAAAAAATCTAGGTATGTAAATACTATTAATTATAATTTATGGTACACAAAAATAAAAAAATATGTATATGCTAATAGTCTAAATAAATCGAGTAGACTTTGATTTACTTAGAATTGATAGTATCATCAGAGAATTAACACCATAGTAAGATATATGACTAGATAAGGATAATGGTACTTCAAAGTTCCGTCAGGTAGAAAGGGTTAAACATCTATTACGGCGGTGCACGCACTGTACGGATTGCGGATTGTTTTCGGTGTTTATCGGATCGGATTGAGTTCAGCTGGGTTGGTCAGCTGAGAGTCGGAGGAAACCAAGGATCGACCAGGAGACAGCAGATAGGATAAGTGCGTAGTTTATCTGCATAACTTGGAGTGATGTGCTCAAGAAATAATAGAAAAAAATAGGGCTAGCTATCGACTGAATTTATGGCATGACATCTTGAATGACCAGCATACGTAGATTTATTTGCACTATCCGAAAAAAACATTTAAACACACTCCCATTTGTTATTGTAATTAAAATAGATAGTCACTTCCATTTGAGAAAAATAGATGTCTCAATTAGAAACGTGAATAAAATGTAGCAATTTCCGTAACTTAATCCATAAAGCTGTCTGTCGGCATTAGAAAGTTTCAGGTACGATTTCCAGTGATGACTATTTTTCATAATAGATATATTTTTCTGCGTATCTTTTCAAGAGGTTCATCTAAATTTATTATGATTAAATATTATTATTATAAACAAAAAAGTTAAATATCATCACTCAAAACATTAAAAAAGAGACATGTTGAGATTATTCAATAATGTTTTCATCCGGCAATAATGACAACACATAAAAAACAAGTGTATTTGAATGAACGCATAAATTTGTTTGGCGCGGAGTAGAATAGCCCTAATTATTCAACGTCAGAAAGTTAGCATTTTTTTGTGCTTAACTATTTTGTTTTGTCTCGAGTCGGCGGCATCTCGGCTGGGAATTCCAAGAAGGAAATTAATGTTACAAGGGCTGAATATGAATCGGGGTAAACGTTCAGGGGTACATTTTCAGAAAATAATAATTATGTTCTCGCAAACTCACTTTGTCATTCTTTATTTATATTCGTTGTGTTGGGATATGATGGCAGGCGGAAGATATCTTTACTCTCGATCATGTAACGAGATTATCAAGGGAAATATTTTTTTATACTCGAATTACACTCAACACGGTTAACACGGCTCCAGCTCAATCTGGTTTGCGGTCGTCGCCGATCGACTGATTTCTGATCAAACAATGCACTCCCTCTTCGATACACTATTATCTGTGTATCTTTTATTAACATTAATATTTTATATATTTAAGTTTTGTTTAATAAATCCTAAATATATATTTTACTTGAAAATTTTATGGCTTAAAGAGTATAACCTATATCACTCATTGTAAAAACAAATATAAATATTAAATATAATTAAAACATATACCTAATGGGATTGGTATACAGAGTATGAAGACTTATGGGAGGAATGTAAGATAAATTCGATGATATGATTTATATCTCCTGCGAAAAAGTACGGTTGTACCGTAATTTTTTGAGGTAACGCTTTGACAATGGAACGTGTTACAGCGCCGAATCGTCGGCTTGGGTTTTCCTAAGGAAACCATATACAAAGAGCGCAATCTAACCCAGAAGAGACGACAGTTGCATGTATGTTTGTATATATGAACATACATTTTCATTGTAATATGACTACGAATAGATGTTTATTTTTATGACGAAATTTTATATTCTGTAGTCGTAATCTAATTTATTATATTATAGTTATTATAACAAAAGTTAAGATATTATCCGGTACGTAGCTTCCTAGAATCATCAGCAATATTTTTTTTATAAAATTACCATTTTATAACAAAATATGACCTTTACCTTAATTTTTTTATAACAAAATACATTAAAAAAATCTTTTAATTAAGACATACATTTGAAATGAAAATATTTATCAATTAGCATAATTAAGGCTTTAGAAAACGGGAAAATGATTGGACCAGGAGAAAAATGAAACAAAAGGTTTCCAACAAGTAATTTTTTACATTGTCATTACTTTTTCTAGCACATCCCCTATTCCAAGGGGATGTTTTCTCTCTTTTTTATATCAGTTTTAATGGAGCAGGCTTCCCTAGCCACGCAGGTCCTGGTAAGTCAGATTCGCTGACTAAATCTTAAAAAATTGCTTCCTTTAAATAATATGGTGACAGGAAAACTAAAATAGAGGCTGGGTCATCAAGCAATATTTTGGAAATGGTAATTTTTAAAAAATGTATAAATCTTGATTTGTATTGACTAATATCCCATAATATGAATGTATTTTGTTTAAATTAAAATGCCACAAACATGTCTCTTGTAAAAAAAATATTCAGGGCATTAACAGTTCATATATATAATAATTATAAACAAATATTTAACACTAATATATTATACAAATATTGTTTAAAAACAAAAAGTATTGTGTAAACGTTTTTTGTAGCTTATTAACGAATTTACTGTGTTCCATCTACGTCTTAGTGAATGTTAAATTTTTAAAACTTACTAATGCACTGTTTCTCCGCAGCGATAGGGTGAGAGCATAGAATTCAGACTTTTCTGTTTTGGCATTCTTGTTCATTTTTACACATTTTATATTAGACTATTTTTTAATATCTGGTTTACCAAAAAAGCTTTAAAGAATCGACCCCTGTTGTGCATCAGAAATCAAGGTAAATATTATTTTTAAAATTTATGGAATTACCTAGGCCATCATACTCCACTTGGAGACAGAAATATGGTGTGTTAAGAGGTCGTTGTCCATTTGGGATCCCTCGATGAGTACGACTCACGTGTCTCCTATGTGTTCTGCTCATCTTATTCTTTGCTATCATACAATAAAAATTAAATCAAGATTTTGATAAAGATATTTTATGTAAATAAAACGAATAAATCTTTCGAAAAATATTTAGTTGCTACCGTGATACGAACCTGGACCTCTTCCTATTCCGGTGGCTACTAAAGATTTTTTCGATAGATAGATTTTTTCTGTATATCTTTCTAGTTACCTTACCTCTTGTAGAAGTCTATCGTTTCCGCAATAAGTTACACCGCCGACCACCCCTGAACGCACCCTCCAGATACCCGGATGTAAAACTAGGCGATTACTTACAATGGCGATGCCTTGAGCCATCTAACAGGCCAACTCTCGAGCGCCACTCCTCTCGCAGCTACCTCCCTGTCAAGATTTCTAGGCTCCTCGGTGTAGAATTTTTTTGCATATTTTCTGACTAACTGTGCTCAAGCAACAATACACTTCTGTCAAACGTAAGTAATTTATCTTGTTTAACCTGCTTTGGCCACACATACATACACACACACATGCACTCCACGATCATATTCAAAAGAACACCTGAGCGCTGGATGAATATATGGGGGCACTAGGCGCTCACACACTCAACCTTCTGATTCTTACAATAATATACAGATTCATTATATTCAATCACAACCGCATCCATACATATCCTCAAACCCAAATTTAATATATATATTTTTTTAAAAATGCGGAATACGTGTAACATAAATATTTTTACAATTTTCAATCTAAGCTATGTTTGAAATGCTTGTGCTATGAAAATAGGAATATCTTTCTGGTCTCCTGAAATGAATCTCTAACGACCGTCCACTGGATCACTATGTGTAAACCACTCAACCAACAAGCACAATATGAGCGATGATTAAAATAAACAACCAAAAACACAAGAGGAATATCATCTATATTTTTTGGGTTATCAGATAAAAAAGACAGAATGGCGTTGGAGTCAGGGAGAAATTTTATTTATTTTTCCCTTGAATATATTTATGTCGGGCTTAGCATATTTTCTTTCGTGAAACCGGGACACATCTTCGGTGAGAATGGTGATAAGGTCCATTGCAGTATGTCCTTGACATATATAATCCCATCATTTTATATATGGATGTTGGGCTGATTCATCGTACAATGTACGTGAACACGTATTTGTCTTTTCCTCATAGCCCACAGGCAATATTGGCCTTTACTTGCATACATGTGTTGAATACGAGAATAAGGTTATAAATAATAAATGATATCAATACGAAATTGGGATAAAATTTTATACAAAATTATAATTTAAGAAAATTTTTTGTAACCTGACACGCAAATACGCTGAATTAATTAATAAATATTTATATACACTATTTTGTCGGAAAAAAATAAACATGAAAATTAAAAAAAAGTACTTGTTTACGAAAAATAATAAATATTTGGTTAATAATTTGCTTAACCCTTTCTTCCCCGAATTATTTAAAGTGCCTAGGAACTGTTTATTTTTTATAGTATTCTTCAAATATCTAGATATATAAATATTATTAATTATACAGTCAGACCTTACACAACATAGTCAAAAAATGTAGCATAGTTCAAAATGAATGGAAGAAATATTCTAAAACATTAAAAGAATAGTTGAAAAAGAAAATTAGGTCATAATAAATATTAATAATCACAAGGAATACAAGCGCGTCAAATCTAGTCTTGTAGCAATGCCCAAATGATATTTCACCCGCCGCAGTGTTGACACAACAAAAAAATAACTATAATAATAAATAAAAATCGAGTAGACTATTATTTATGTAGACTGAGTAGTATCGTCAGAGAATTAACACCGCAGTAAGATATAGATAAAGTTGACGGTACTTTAAAGTATCGTCAGGGTAGAAAGGGTTTTAAGGATGTAAAGGTCGAGTGTTCGATAACCCTGATGAGCATTGACGAATTAATCTTAATTCGTTAATTGATTTAAAGGATTGGTCCCACGCTGTACTTGGTATGTACTAATAGTATATACTAGATTTGAAAACGTCATCTGAACTAAATCAAATGCAAGAAGGTAACGTGGTTTTGATGGATAAGAAGTGGGTTCTGTCCCAGACATGCCGGACCAGTATATGCTGCAGTTTCTTCAAATTGATACATCTATTATTCCAAATTTAAAAGCTATCAAGTAATATTCGCTAGGAAACGCCAGAAATTAAATCAATTTCTTTTTATTAAATTTTGGATAAACTTTGATATAACTAATATATTAACATTATTATGAAGTTGCAATTTTTTCAGAACATAGTTCTGTGGTATATTAATACAAATTTAATGTATCATTTTCCTGGATAGGAAAGGATCCAGGTTCGCGAATTCACAAATATTTTTTCGATATTAATTTTTCTGTATATCTGTTTAATTGATACATTTAATTTGTATTAAAATATCACAGAACTACGTTCTGAAAAACTGCAACTTTACAATAATAATGTGTTCTCTTTAATATACTATTATGATTTTACGACTTCAATTTACAGTTATTATTCATTTATTCAGCGAATTATATTCAGCGTAAACAAACTGTAAATGTATTCACCGAAGGGCCACTCTAATAACCACAAAGATAGGCGAATAAATAAACAATTTAAGGACAAGAAACTATCGCGGTGAAGACTTTCGGTTCACTCAGATAAATATGAAGATCACAAACAGAATCTTTATTCGTTTGGGTAGGGCCACGTAGGGGTATTATACCCTAACGAATTCGTAGAATATTTGAGTAAGCCACGAAAAGGTTATCGCTGAGACTTTTTACGCCTAAAAATGCTGTCTGGGATCAGTTTTTATTTATATATCAGACGTTAACCTATTGCTCCAGATTTTGTTACCTCAGTAAAAAAAGATAAAGAAAACAAGCGAAATTTAAAAATAATTAACTAAAGGTGTGAATACAGTAATTTTTAGAAAAAAATTAGAATCTAAATAAAACTATGGAAAAACTAACAGAAAATATAATAAAATAAATCGTGCTGAATAGTAATGGCTTTAAAGATGCTACATTAACAAGCCGCTATCATTGAAGTCCTCTTCTTTTTCTTCTGCTTCATCATATGTTCTTGAAGTATTTGAAAATTGGTGCACAATAACTCCTTGTCTTGAGCGTTGGCCCCAGTGAATGCAGCGTTCTGTGGGACGTTCGGAGCGTGTGAAATTAGAGCGTTTATTAGAAGAGACAGTCATATTTGAAGTGTGATCATGGCTGATGATATAATCGATATGTATTTGGAAGAATATTAATTTTAAAAATTTGAATTGTGTATTAAGAATGGTCCAAGTGTCATTGTTAAACAAAGAAAAATTTGGAGAATTTTCAACATTTCACGAGATTTTTGACTATATTTCAAAAAAATATCCATACTTCAGGTTTTAACAGAATTTAACAGAATTTAAACGCTGCTAAAACATTAACTTTTGAACTTGCATGCGCACGCGACGCCGAACGTAAACAAGCACGCTCTCGCCACCACTCTAGGCGGCCGCCACTCAGGACACTCGCATCACGTAACATGAGACTTTAATGAGACTAATTAATTATGCATGCTGGACGCTCGACTAATGCGAGCACTAAAGCCTTACACCCTACCAGTATCCTTATACTGGTAGGGTGTATAGTAGAATAAATAATAGCAATGGTCCTTAAAATTGTACAATAGATTTTTTATGTGCACACCGCGATCCAAAATCCATACATTGCTTCCAATTCCTGGACATTTCATCATCCCTTACGTAGACAAAAATTTTCGCTATTATAAATTATACCCAAATCTGAATTCGCTAGTACTTAATTCCTGGCGGAGAGTAATTTTTTAGTGCAACAATATATCTGAATTAAATCTGTAGGAAAATAATGAATTGATTGCTCATAAATGAATAGGGGCTGTCTTAGTTGCCTGATTGATGATGTTCTGTTAACTCTTGTATGTTGATGAACCAACCCTTCACTAACGAGTCCGCATTCAAGGCTGTGTACTGAGTTAGGGGTGGTTCGGCTTTATGATTAATATGCCTAAGTTTTAGACAAATTTCTGTCTCTTGATTGTTTACAAGCTTCACCACTGGATCCATCTATTAACTCGACACAGATGCAGAAAGTTATGGGGCGACTTGTCCTATTGCAGGAATACATTATTTATTTAAACATCCAATTTTAATCCGTTTTATTACACAGGGTAGGTCAGATGTGGTCATGGAAAATAATTAATTAATTATTTATACATTATTACTACATATAAATATAAATATCACAGGCAGAATATAAAAAAAATTCTTCGGTCACTGGTCGCAAGAATCAGATATATATTGCCTGTGGGTGAAATTATGTATTTAATTTTTTCTCTAGGTTCAATATGAATAGTAATGAGAATATGTAATTATTTTTTATGTACTTTTTAGTATTTTTTTTATAACACAAAAGGATCAATATTAATTTAGAGACAATTTTTTTTAGTTTTTGAACAGCCGCCATTTTGAAACAAGATCGTGGATCAGACTAGTTAACGAATTTTGCAGAGATATCTACTAATTATTTTTTAGAAAAAACATGATTAAAATCAAGTATATCTACGGGAGTGATCTGTACTCGTACTTATATATATATATATATATTACTTATTTGAAGATAGCACATTAAAATTTTCTGGAATTGAATACTCAATGTAGTTCAAAGAGTCATGGGGAAAACTTAGCGATTTCGCTCCGTGAACGATGGATAAACGAGTGAGTAAACTTAAGATACCGGGTAGCAAAGCTGAAATGGCTGTGGAAAGAGCTTCTAAGGATATAATAAATATTGTATCGGCGAAACGATTACCCAAAATACTCTCGTGTTCTTTTGTATCGTGAAGTGTTATATATTATTAGTGTATGTGTTGACAGGCGGTAGATTATAATAATGTTTATAATCTATACTTATGGATGCTCTGAATTTATTTAGATTAAATTGCATATTGCCGAGGTAAATACTACGTGCGCTAACTGAAATTGGAGGCGGCTTCAAGAGCTGCTGCTCAGGCGATGTCGTTAGTTAGGGTGGTCGTGATTCGGTCCGTCCGAATGCAGGCGACCACATTTGTATTGTTGCACGCAGTCGCTACCCTACGTCTGTATGGTTATTGGGAGTTGCGTTGCAAGTACTGTCTTGCTGAGTGCATTCAGCCGTGCGGTCTCAGGATGACGAGAGTGAAGGCGACGGGGTAAAGAGGTGACTGACTGGAGACCTCGCACCGAATGGTAAAATGTAGTAGCAATGAAATGCTGGCAGTGTACTCACGATACCTGCGGCACGCTTGCGAGATATTGGGCGAGGTATACCACATGTCCTGTACTGCAGGTAAAGATGCTGATTATGCTAATGAGTAAAGCATCGGTACTTGAACTCAAGATCTTTCTACTATCGCTAGACAGCTCTTCAAGTTCAATTAATTAATGCGAATCCGAGTTGTCTGCACCATTTCCAGTGATGCATGGATTTTTATTTTATTCCCCGCGTAGATTCAACGATGACATTTAATTTGATTTAACTATTGGCGAACGATACATTGAAGGAAATAAAGTTGAATTGATTTAACCTTTTTAAACATTATTGAAATTGCGCATCACTCACAATTTGAACGAAATAACCAAAATATGTATATATATAATATTATCTCCGTATTTACTCTATATTCTATAATAAAAGTCATATTCGAGAAAAATAGCTTCGGGCTGTGGGTTCTTCATATTCGGTGAAAGATTTTGTAGTAAAATGTATTGTGACCGAACTCAATCAATTATTTAGATTGTGGTTTCCAGCTTTCCCATTTTTTCTTCACAGCTTAATAATATTTACTATCATTCGTCCTGTTTTGAATCTATTCTTTATAGTATGTGCAATTTCCGTATTGTACGTCCTGTGGAGTGGATACAATAATCTAGTTTTTAATCAGAATTACCGTTAGGTGGGGAAGGAATAACGGGAGATGATTTGGAAAAGGGTTAGCGGGGGAAAAGGAATCTATCGAAGGACCAGTTATCTCGGGGAGCCGGGATCTGAGAGGAACGCTTACCTTACCTCAAGTATGACGTCTCCGAACTCCCTGTAACTGCAATGCGCGAGCATGTCCAATGATCTCTGCTCCTAAATAAAGACGGTAATTTCACCCACAGCATACACAAACAACAAAACAATAACCCACAAATCGACACTAAAAACAGTGCACAACAGCACTGAAGATACTGGATACGCAAAAAATATCGCCGTATTTTTTGCGGTCGATATTAACGCGCGCCAAAGATATCTTTATATGAATACGAAAAAAAACTGGGTGAGGCGAGGAAAATAATCAAAGATACACTGAAGGTGAATCTGAATAGGTGTTTGGAAAGACATAGCTCCTGGATACTGAAAAACTACTGCCTATGACCGAGAATAATGGAGTCAAAAAGTATTATATATTGCGCCGTGAAAATATGCGAATGGAAGAGGGCTGATGAAATTACCGAAGCAAACCCGTTCCTTAGAACACCGCTGCTCAGAAGAGACGCGTACACAGCATGTACGGTTCGAGAACAAAACTTTTCAGCTACACTCAGACTCATAATCGATAAACCATGGCAGAGTTATTTTTGTAATGAGGGACTGCCAAAAGATGGTCATACTCTCAGATCGCATCTACCAGGAGTCTTTTGGTAATGTTTTTCTAGAAAATTAATATTTATTTAGTTATATAAAATCATAAGAAAAATCTAAGCTAAGATAGAGTCCACAACGTCCTTAAAGATGCGAATAAATGGAAAGGAACGGCGTGAAATAGAGATCAATGGAGGAAAACTCTCGAGTAGGTCACAACCCATCAGGTGTTATAGAACCAATTCTAATATATAGTGGTAAGAACAGTTTTGAGCAACTGTCAGTTTGCCAGAAACTCGGCAGAATGGTGTCAAGTGAATTAAGTAGTCAAGTAGCGTCAGTCTCACCAGTTGCATTTTCTTCACACACTAATTCTACCGCATAATTTATAACATTAAACTTCAATCTTTACCATACCATGATATAAAATACCCGAACGCAGCCATGCTGTCAACTCGTGTTACCGTAAATAACAGTTAGAATTAATGTTTTTATTAGCTTAAATGACTTTAATGCCACGAATTTACTCTAAATATTGAACATTCAATTTTGAAAAAAATATTAATAACATCATTTAGAGCAATCATTAAGTCGTATATAATGTGTCCTTCTTTCTTATCTCTCTTCATTTAATTAGTGAGAAAGAAACAATTATATTTGTATGTTTGTTGTTCTTTTTACTGTGAAAATAGTGTGTGATCTCTGTCTTTCATATCACAAATTGTATTTTTACCAACGGATTGAATGGAAAAAATAATTGTTTTTGTACGATTCCCTTTTCATAATTGGTTTTTCACTAGTCATTCCTGAGCGCTAATATTTTCTTTAGGATTATCTTAAATATGAATTTTATGTTGCATGTATTTACCGAAATATTACAGATTTAACTATGATGGTAGACCTATACTGAATGGTTTGGGAAGGGTTAACTAAACTTTTGTAACTTAACTTAAATAAATTCAGTGTAAATCGTAATACATGTTTCTGGTTTAATTACTTTTTCTGTCCTTATTACCTGGTCACACTACAAAATTGAGTCCGTAACTCACACGGGCACGAGAGACTTCGGAGACAGCTATTCAGCTTCTGACACAATACAAACATACAACTTATCCTTCAAAATATAAAGTATTTACAATGTATAATGTGGTGGTGAATATTTTACAAATTGAGTCAATGGGACATTTGATGATTTTAACCTTTACCGTACCATGATATAAAATACCCAAACACAACCATGCTGTCAACTCGTGTTACCGTAAATAACTGTATTAAATGGCTTTAATGGCACGAATTTATTTTAGATATTGAGAATTTAATTTTGAAAAAATAATTTAGAGCATTCATTAAGTCGTATACAATGTGTCCTTCCTTCTTTGTATGTTTGTTGTTCTTTATACTGTGAAAATAGTGTGCGATCTCTGTCTTTCACATCACAAATCAGATTGAATAGAAAAAATAATTGTTTTCGTACGATTCCCTTTTCATAGTTGGTTTTCCACTAGATTCCTAAGCGCTAATATTTTCTTCAGGATTATCTAAAATATTAATTTTATGTTGCATATATTTACCGAAATATTACAAGTTTAATTATGATGGTAGACCTGTGTTACCACATGGTTTGGGAAGGGTTAAGATAAATTTACTAATTTTATGGTAACGAAAACGAACGTGTGTTCTCTTTGATCAGTTAAACGATGTCAACGTGCAATGACGTGAATGGTTGTAATGGGAATGGAAATGTTTGAAAATAAATCTGTTTAGATTTGTCCACCATTGAAAATTAGTCCTATATTTAGAAGGTTTTTTAAACAATTTGATGTTGAATTAAGCTAGTGACGTAATGTCAAGCACTTTTAAGAGAGTGACTTAGTATTAAAGTTGATAACTTAAAAAAAAATACCTACTGATAAATAGATTTTTATACTCTTAATTTTATAATTATGGGCTTAGAATATGTATCCCATACATGTTTATTGTATTTTATGAACCGCAGATCATTTAGGTATTCTATGATTTTTAGGGGACAAATCAATTTGATATAAGCTTGCAAATCTATAATGAGCTGCAACATACCACACGTATAATACACACTTGTTAATAATAATTAACAAATAAATTTGTACCGTATTGCAATAAAACAGAAGACACCCCCAAAATACAATTAAAATATTTCACCCGTGGCTAGCCATCTCACGTCTCAATCCCAATACCGACAGACTTTTTTATAGAAGTAACCTTAATAGATTGATAATTCAATGACCGCCTGTGAGATCTTCCCAGGGCGAAGAAAAGTCTCAAAACTTGGCGTGGTTAATTTTTTTTTCAAACATTATGACTAATAGCTAAATCAGCTTCGAACATATTTAACGTTAAAATAAAGGTTAAATGAAATTGGTAGAAATTATAAGAAAAGATCTAATATTTATAGCCTCTGGTATCAGAATTATTAGATTTGTATTCATTTGTGTATGTAAACACGACCTTTCGTTAGATGAAATATATATCGCTCTTGTACTAAGAATATAAATTCCCTTCGATTCTGATTACAAACAATATATTTGATTTGCGTCACAATTACGTTCTTCAGCAAATTGGTAATCCAGACTTCATACTAAGAAATCAAATCAACCCTTTAAAGGGATTTAGGGGGATGCCACTGATCTGTTTTTCGCGTCGAACTCAGCTACGAGGTGTGCGCACGCGTTTTAGAACGTAAGTATTATGGATTGCAATGCAAAATGGAAGAAGTTATTGGGCTCTGGCCGGAATGTAAAATGGAAGAGCTCTGTATTGTATATGCGTGTATACGATATGAATAGTAAGTGGTACGCGGTATTGGTCATTAAAAAGGAAGAACATTGTAAGCATTTGTAATGAGACATCCAGAGAAGTGTGAGATCTTGCACATCATAATTCAGGTAAAGATTGTTGGAAGTCGGGGAAGAAGGACATCGCGGCGGAATCTAATGAACTTCCGCCCTCTTGTTCCTATGCTTTATGCGTCTCTATGCTGTCATGATAATTAATGTTTTTTCTCATTTTTAGCACTTTTACACAATAATTGATGTGAATATTCACTTGCATATATGACAACTATTATTTTAATGATAAATATAAGTAATAAATGTAAAATATTCGTAATTTATCCGACTTAAAAATCGCAAGTCTACATGCACACTGAGTTTACAGCACCGGTACGCGCGTTTTTATTTTACCACCGTAGAGGAAAGGTTAACTAAAATGTATACTTACTGAAAGAGAATACAAAATAAATATTTTCTGTGAAAAGAGGTTTCATTCCTTAGGTCGTTCCGTCCGTTTAATTAATTAATAATTAATAATTAATTAGCATTGTGTTTAACCACCGCGAGTTTATTATATTCTCCAACCGGTTTCGAAAAATATATTTTTCTTAATCAGGGTGACAATTTTTTTTATCACCTTATTCTGTTATTATGTTCCTTCACTTTTTTGCTTGTTGCCTTTTTCACTTAGTCGGTCCAACGGGTGGGGAATATTCTTCTTCCTCTTTGTCCTTCAACGTGGCCCGCCACAACAAGCTTCTCCAAACTATCTTCCCTACTCGCAAAATTGAAGGATTCGTCTCGGGAAAATGGTTGAGAGTCTATCCATAATCTTAAATTCCTGCAGAATGGAGACATTCGTGCGTCTCGTCGTCCATGGTATGCGCAACGTGTGTTTCCAGCACTACACTTGTCTTCAGGGTCCATAATTCCATACCATATAAACATATAGAATGCACCAGAGACTGTATTCGTTGTCTCGGAAATCCCGCTGTCTTTCCATATTGTGTCAAGTCTGGACATAGAACTTTTCGCAACACCTATGCGTCGTTTAATTTCCGGCTCGCAGCTACCGTCGTCAGTAATTACAAACTCGAGATAATTGAAATCCTTGACAATTTCAAGTTCTGGAAGGGCATCTCTAAGGGTTTGTGAAAGCTACTTATGTTGATCAATGATCATTAGTTTTGTTTTTTCTGATTTATATAAAGGCCCAATTTTCTACTTTATTCTTCAATGCGACAGAGTAGTGTTGCATTTCTTATTAAATCAATACATTTAAATATTAAAATATGGACCCAATATATGATCCAATCAGGTAAAGAGCAATCAGAAGCATGGCTATCCAACATTCTTACATAATCATTATAATACTTTTAAAATTAGCAATATTAACTTTGTGGTTAAAATTCATATATTTATTTATTATCTTTGTTTTATTAACCACTTAATTGAGTTTAAATACATCTACCGGTTTCGAAAAATACCATACCATTTTCTCATGACATGGCAGTTATGATATCCTGAAGAAGAAAATGGTATTTTTCGAAACCGGTAGATGTATTTAAACTCAATTAAGTGGTTAATAAAATAAAGATAATAAATAAAAATATATAAACATTATACGCTAATAATTCACTAGTTCTACAACTCTCCCACTAAATTTTTATTTAAAAAAATATTTTTCTTTACCTTAAATAACACCGCAACAGCACGAAAAAAAACTGGCTACTCTAACACAGACTTCAGTCTAACAAAGTAGTCATGACAACGCTGTATATATCAGAGGTGGAGTCTACTCCATCCCACACAATAAACTACGAGTATTATACTTAATTGCAATACAATTGTATGTTATATTATAATATATTCACCTCTGTTATAAGAAAAATATGTATGTCAATAAAGTCTAAATAAATTAATATTTAATTTGGATGTGCTTTGATATATGTAACTTATTTTTCAATATATAGATTTTTCTAATTGGTTAATTTAATTTGTATTAAAAATACCCCAGAACTTGCAACTATACAACAAAAATGTGTTTACATTGTAAAGAAGAATAGAATAATATATTTATCTCGTTCATTATAAAATAAACAGTTTAGAAAGAAGTGTTAAGTCACATGAAAAATGGTTTTGATTAAGTGTTCTACTATTAACAAGGATTTTGTCCGAAATTTAAGCCGAAAAGTATCCAAGAATTTTAATTGATAGTAATAAATCACGGAGCGCCACTCGGATTAAAAGGCTGAAAGTGGCTGAAATTTAATAGAACGAAGTTAACGCCTCCAGATGCAGGTCTTAGCTGCTATGAAGCGTCGTGCACGAATAGTCGAAGGGTAAATTATGCCGTATTTAAAGATTCTCTTTATAAAATAAAAAAAGCTAATTTAATTTTCATACCATAGATGTCGGTAATGTAAGATGTAGGATTGTATAGGGAACATAGTCGCCTAGTGATCTAGCGGTCGGGGGTTCGAGTCTCGTTCCAGGAGGCCATCAAGTTATTTCTATTTTCATAGCACAAGTGTTTAGCTTAGTTTGAAAATAGAAATAATATTGACGTGACACGTATTACGTGTAAGCATTTCTTTTTTTATAAAAAAAGAAAAAAATTTATAAACAAATATTTTTTCAATAATTGCAAAAGTACTTTGTGGTATCATTGAATATTAATGATAATAAAAAAAAACCACTTTGATTATACCACTATTTATTGATAAAGAAGGGATTATTGATCTTGAAAAATGTTGATTTATCAACTGCGGGAAGGATACCTTTACTTCTTTAATACCTTTTACGTGAAGTTTTTTCTAATTGAAAAAATGTAATTAAACTCTATCATTTCTTTTAGATATCATATTGCATCGTGTAGATAAGATGTTAAATTACTATATCACAGCAATTAAATCGAAATTTTGTGTTTTATTTCAACAGAATACATATAAGATAACATAAGTACTTAAATAAAAAGGGGAAAATACAACACAACAAACAAAAACCACGAACAAACAAAGGCCATCATTTTTGTGATATATATTATAATACTTATTCATAATATTGGAGTTGACAATTTACACTTAATACGAGTACATCATTATATTTCTGTCTGACTAATAAATAACATGATGTGTGAAAATGAATCAAAATAATAAACTGGTTGAAAGAAGTCATGTTGTCTTCGTTTATGCAAAGAGGTGTAAAAAATGTATTATTACCGTTAATCTTTTATTATACGTGCACTTTATTATTTTTATGATAATATGGAAAGGAAAAAAATGTTTATTTAGGGAATTGAAGAACTCCAGTTGAAATGTGATGTTTTGTGGGTTTACTAGTAGGTATTTTCGACTATATCTTTTATTTTTAATAGTTTAAATATCTAGCGAGAACGTCAAGTAATAACTGTAAGAAAATTAGATTGAAAAATATTCAGCGGGTTGTGAGATATGGCGAATTTGTGAAAATATGTATTTTTTGCAAAACCCTCATTGTTTACCCGCATTACGTTTCCAGTTTGCGCGTAGATTATCCGACAGAAATGTGTTTTAATATAAAAATATTATTAAATTTTAAGTTAAAATTAATTATTACGTAATGCTACGCAGTTTTTCAACGTAGGCAGAATGGATAAAACGCCACATTTTTGTATCAATTTATCATCATCATTTTTGTTCTCTCTTCGTAAGAGCGATGGGGGTCCAAAGTCTAGACACGGTGATTCTACCTTTTAAAAATCAGCATCTATCTATTGTCCGATGTTATCTATAGTTAAGAAGATACATCTTGCCACCTTAATTGAGATTTTTCTCACTCGATCTAATAAAGTTATTCCAGCTATATATAGCCCTTAGATAACTCCTTTCGGCAGTCTGAATACTTAATCTTACTCTCATAGAATGGATCCAAAATTGGTGACCATAAATTAAAGTGGGTCTTTAAAAACTGCCAGACACAATTATTGCCTCATCAATATTCATACATTTTTATGGCTTCATCATACCTGCTTTTCTGTTTTGTGTCTAAATAAGTCTTAGTTAAGATAAATCTCAGTACCGTGTTGAGATTGGTTGATCCGACCCGCGCATAAGGCGATCGATCATAAACGTCACCTACAACCATAGCCAGCTATAACTATTTATTCTGTTAAAAGTCAATGGATGTTTGACGCAAAACAAGCGTCAAGTAAGGTGTGAGATTCGAATGTCTAAGACTTGGTGTGTACACGATGTACTGTGAAATCTGAGAGTTGTCCATAAAGAATCTCAGAGATTGTGTCGAGACGAAAATCTCATCCGTGGATACGGGCCATTACCATTCTCTCTTTATGCGTTTCACTGAGCGACTCTATTTTATTCCTGTTCACTATGCTAAGCTTTCAGCGATCAGCATTTCATTCAGTCCTAATGAATTTGCCTCCGATACACCAGAGTGACCAATTTTCACCGCATTCAGTCAACTTTCGTTCTACATTTGTCAGGTCCAGGCCTTATTTACGTGCATTGGTGTCGGTACCAGGTCTCAGTACAATTAAAATTTTCACAGAAATAATATTTAATTATAATTGTATGAAGTGCGCGCCCTTACCGTGAACTTCAGCCATCAATATTTGATTTTTGGCCTTGTGATCCAACAAAATTGCTGGACTCACTTCTGTATCCAATGTTCTTCCCACTGGATGGACACACATCATAAGGATGTGCCAAATGCCAATAATTTTTATGCCTATTATTTTATAAATGTTTCTGATAAAAGTATTGGCTAAGAAAGGCATTAGGTAATGCACGTGTGTCGCATCATCGCCGGATTGGAACATTAATAAATATGAATTAAATATATTAATTATAAAGATATACATATAAAATCAATTTTATAGAAAAATATTGTTGTTGCGCTACCGGGATTCGAACCTGGATCTCTTCCCTAACCGGGGGAGGTGCTTTATCCAACTAAGCTACAGCGGCATTATTTTTAGCGACAATTTTTCGACCCTATATGTTACCTTTTTTTGAAATGAATACATTTAATCGTTCCATCATTTGACAGAGCCATCTACCTTATTTTTACAGAATCTCAAAATACCTTTAAGTAAATTATCAATTCATTTTTATTAAATTTTGGACACATTGATACAACTTTATTATTTTTTAGGAGAACACATTAGAATGTGTTCTCCTAAAAAAAAAAAGGAACATTAATAAATTATCAAATTAAATTGAAATATTAATAATTTATCAAATTAAATGAAGTTACAAAGTTGATGCGATACGTGATTGGTTGGATTTCATTGCATTTATCACATTATACAAACAATCAATATGATAAAATAAAAACAATTTTTTTTAGTAATATCCAAGAATTTGGAGAAAGCACGACGATCGTTTATATCGGCGCCGTCTTCTACAGGCGAAATTCTTCTCTGTAAATCTCAAATTTATATTTTTCAAGAATACATATTCCATTTCACAGAGTTCGGAATTTTAAACGCGCCAAAGTTCAGGAAAGATGCATTGTTTCCAACATTCCAAAGCATTTCGCATTTAAATATATTTAAATATCGAACGTATTTGAATTTGGAAGAGCACACACCACGGTGCGCTGCGCTTCCGGTTTTACCGTGCATCCGGCAACTGTCCGCCATATTTCGCGCCTGGCCACTTCCGTTTCCGTCCGGCACCATTTTCGTGCATTTCGTTTTGCTCCTTTTGTTTTTTATTATTTTTATGAGACCTTGATTTATCTCCGGCGGTTTTCTGCATTGTGGTTGTTCGCTTCGGCGAATACACAGAGATGCGGTGAATTATTTTGATCCTGTATTTAGTAACTACCCTTTGATCAATTGTTAGACCAAACTATTCACCTTCAGATATTATCTAATAAAATATATTTTTTCATTATTTCTATTCAATAATGAGACAATTGCAAACAATCTGAACTTCGTCCGAACTGAAAACAAATATTAAAACTTAAAAATAAATGTGACGATCACAATTATCGATAATATAAATATAGTTCTGGTATCTAATAATCACATATTATTTGTTTGCGCGTTATATATACATGTTTCGGTTGGCAGTCTTGAGTTTTTTAAAATGCGTAGTATGTACCTCCGGTTTTATGTGGGTATTCCATATAACTTGAGACATCAGAAATAATCTAGCCGCCATCGGTGCCATTATCAAAGACTGACCAGTGGGAACAGCTCAGAGAAGATCATCAGCAGACCACCCAGAAGATACAGTGCAGTTTGGATTGCAGTCCGAGAGACCGTGGTTAGATTAAACAGGTTAGTAGTTTTATTCACATAATTATTGGAATTGCATACTTACATTAACAATAGAAAAACCCAAATCCAACTAACTAGCTATTGCAGAATCTTCACACGAACATTACAATAATTCAATAATATATTTTTTTAATACCATTGTCTTCATTAGTCAACCCCGGAATTTCGGGATACAATATTGACGTGAACGGCGCATTGAATGGAATTATATCTAACGGGAAATTGTCAACCGAGGCAAGACTAGCGGTACACAATAGAGTCCTGGTACCGACACTGATGTATGGAAGTGAGGCCTGGAGCTGGCAGAAGAGACTGAATGCAGTAGAAATGAGATCACTTAGGCAATAAGTGGCAGATCTTTTTATAACAGAGTAAAGAATGAAGACATAAGGAAAGAATGTAAAGCTGATGTTAGTATAATGAGTAAGATTAAGAATGGATCACTTTGATAGTTTGGTCATATGGAACGGATGAATAAGGAGAGAATGGTAAAATAGATATGTGACGCAAGTGTTGATGGCACCAGAAATAGAAGACGATCGCGGAAGACTTGTCCTCAACAATTGGCAAGCTTGTATGAGAAGATGTACGAATGTGAATGAGGCGAGAATTGTGTGAGGACAGAAAAGTATGGCGCTCTATCCCCGGGGAAACGGCGTGATGGTAAGATAGTTAGTTAATATTGACGCGTATTAGGTCTGTAATTTTACAATTATGAAAAAAGTTTAGAAAAAAAAAAAATAGGTATTTATATTTAAGTATGTAAGGAATCATTGAACAAAAAATAAAATATTACAAAATTGACAAATAATATGCCCGAAGTAATAGAAAAGCATCGATTGCTTTATAATTCAGTTTTTATTTTTTTATTCCAACTTTATTTCACATATATATAATTAATATTTTTTGTCAAACTGCATAGCAGTTTTACACCGACATATCTCCTAGCTCTGATGTCGTATAGAATAAATAATAGTCGCGATTAAAGATTTCATCGTTTTGATATTCCGTAGTCAGTTGATGTATCGGGGTGATATCGTTGGGAAATGTGAAAATGATTTAAAATATATTTTATATTTTTTCATATATTTATATTCCCTTAATTATACAATGCCAAAATAGAGCACGAATGAGTGTACACTCTTATAATAAATACGGAAATATTCACACGACTCGCAATTCCATCCAAGGCCGAGAGGAATGAGATGTCTGTCTAGAAATCAGATTCCCTCTGGGAACGTAGATTTAAATCCTTCCAGCTGCCTGTTTTATAAAACTTTTATGTTCACGCTGTATATTTAGTCAAGACACGAACAGCTTTATTTACAAGTGCTGCCGATGAAAGCCTGTCGGCGAGACCCTGAATATTATATTATAATAATAGAGTTAGCTATGGTAGATAGTGCACGAGTATCGCGTCATTGTCGGAATGGTACATTAATAATTAATTAAATCAAATCAAGTTACAAAGCTATTGTAATGCGCGATTGGTTGCTGACTGGACTAGGCACGTATTTATATTCCGGCAGTTTGTATTAATTAGAAAGATATACATATAAAATCAATTTTATCGAAAAATATTATTGTTGCGCCATCTGGATTTGAACCTGGATCTCTTTCAAAATCGGGGAAGGTGTATTATCCAACTATGCTATAGTGACAATATTTTTAGCGACAAATTTTCGAACCTATATGTTATCTTTTTGATATTAATACTAATCGTTCCATTATTTGAAAGATCCATCTACTTTACTTTTACGGAATCTCAAATATCTTTAAGTAATTTGATAGCAGACGCCAGAATTATTAATTCATTTTTATTAAATTTTAGACACATTGATACAACTTTGTTATTAGGAGAACACATCCTTATTGTGAAGTTGTAATTATTCAGAACATAGGTCTGTGAATTGAATATGTATATCTTTCTGCTTAATACATTAATTCATATTTAAAATATCACAAACCTATGTTCTGAATAAGTACAATTTCACAATAAAAATTTGTTCTCCTAATAATTTAATTCTTAATTGAAAATCATCAGGTTATATAGGTATTACTGCGAAAAGATGAATACAGTAAGAATATACTCGTATTTTTGAAGAGTTTCAAATTCTATATTTAAATATTCACATACTTACATAATGTAAAAGTACGAAAAAACAAATAATATTGTAAACAAGGGTTAATAAATATTTAGTCTTAATTTATAATTGAATATGCAGGAGCCGAGATAAAAGTATAAAATTATCGATTTTCATTATTAAGTACTATTATGGGTTTAGTTCTTATCTGGTCTGCACAATGGATGGGTCCAAACAATCACAAGGGTAAAATAATCCAAAGATCTATTTCCCGCACCCCTTGGTTCTCCAACAACTCTAAAACGACAGTAGCAAATATCTCTAGAATAAGAATTGGGCATCGCCAGGTGGCTTCACATTTGTTTAGAATGAACATAATAGACCCCCCAATGTGTGAGTGTGGTGCCGAGGAGGAATCCCTTGACCATGTCTTTTTTGCCTGTCCATTGCGGATCACAGGTTTTTTTTACAATAATCTTGTCAATGGTAATTTTCAACTCCCGGTTAACTTGTGTCATCTTCTTTCCCTTAACTCGCCATATTGAAGCTATATAATAGCAAATTTCTTGAATGTCAATGGTATTAACTTGTAACGCAATATTCCCTATTCTATAATATTGTTGTACTGCTTTCTATGAAATAATCTTTAAACTTGTTTAATAGCACAAATCACTCTTGAAGGGTGGATTGCCTATTTAAAAGAAGAAGAAGATATGTATAATTCTTGATATGGATTATAATAATCAATATAACTAGTAATTTTATTATTGAAAAACATCAGGGTTTTACGGCAACACTGGCTTAAATAAAAAGTACGTTTCACGGAAACACCGGCCGCGGTCACTACCTACAAATAAAAATTAGCTGTCGCTAACTGCTTTCGGCTAATAATATATTATTAAAGTAATATAAAATGAGACTTCATAAACAAAATAAAAATATAATTATATTTCGAGCTTTCTTATGAAAGAGTACGTCTGGCAAACTTTCCGACGATAAATCTTGAACACAAAAAATGATGAAGTGTTTTTGGTAAGCAGCATTATTAAAACCCTTTAAATTTCTTTCGTCTTAAAAGACAGGTCTGCTGGGACCTGTCACCTTGGTGGGATTAATGTTAAAATATCATCTACGTGCGACACACTGACACGATACAAGTTTGCCAAAACCGCTTGAACGCACCAAAAACAATACGTTTTTCATGTGTTACTTGTAGGGATTTTGTGTTGGGAATCCCACGGTTTTTTGCTGTTTTGAGTCTCGGGACTTTAAAAAATAAAATAATCCGACACTCGGGACTCTGATATTTCTTCATAATATTTATTTTAAGCTAGTCAAGTTAATCCCATCTAACTATTGCCAGGTATTAACCCAGCGGCGAGCAGTGCATGTGTATTTAAAATAAAAAAGTGGTAAGTTTCCAATTCTCGTCTAACAATGCAAAATATATGGTCAGTTATAAAATTTTCATTATGGGAAATTAGTTCTCAGATATTTACTATTAATAAAAAAATCTGAAAGAAATAGTTTTGTCGGTTTATTCAAACAGGGAAATACGCTTCCTTCAAAATGTGATTTAAATCTTTAAGATAAAATCGTGTCATCTTTTAATGAAATAAAATTTTGATAAGGTGAAATTATTTTAAAAAGCTTTCGCGGTATGCTGCTACCGGTATGTGTCGCGGCTAAAGCAACTTCGCCGCGTGGCCTCACAGGTGTCGCTCTCTGTCCGCCTTATGTCCTTATCGAAACAATGCTAAATCAACATGAAGCATTTGAGATTTAAATCTACAGATGGCTTCTAAAAATAAGCTGAGCCGGATACTAAATTAAAAATAACGGTAAATAAATAGTAACAGTTTCAGCCATATTATGAAATGTACCAGATTCTGCGTTTCATAATTCAAGGTGAAATCGCGAACAGAAGACCTCGGAAGACGAAGGGTATCCTGGCTGCAAAATCTAAAGCATTGATTCAAGAAGTCTACAGTCCAACTATTTCGAGCTTCGCAAACAAAATACTGATCGCCAATATAATGTTCGATAACCGAACAAGCACTAGAAGAAGAATAATCGTCTATCCAATCATCGGTTTCCCGCCAATCTTTGACATGTCACTCCCACTGCCTTTCGTTAATTATACTTATAATTTAATCTATCCACCGAGGCGTTGGATATTCTCTAAGTTGAGTTTTTGCTTGTGAATATCACTCAAAAATATTTTTTGTACTTTGATTTTATTATAATTATCTTGAAAAATATAAATGAACAGATTCTAATTAATGATAAAATAATTTATATATTAAAATTAAAAATACAAGCATAGATAAAAACAAAACTATAAATATAAGAGGTAAATAAATAATTAGTAACTAATGTGAAAACAATTTTAAAAGATGACTATTTGCTAAAAGGATTTGGTTATTAATATTTAATTTGCTATTAACAATTTTTCTTATTTCTAATATATCTAACTGTAAACCCCTCGTATTTGTATGTAAAATATCTAAACCCTTATTAATATCAAAATGATGGTTTATTTCCAAAATATGATTGGCGAATTCAGAATAGTTGTTGCTATTTAGACATCTCTGAAGTATTCTTTAATTCTAATATAATGTATTAACGGTGGTATAAACAAAATTATTATTAATATAAGTTACTGGTTCATTAAACTATTGTATTTTGTTAATGGAACATTTTTTATATGACCAAAAGGTGGAACAAGGCTGTCAGTAAGGTTAACTAAAATACTAGTAATTTTTAAAGGCCTAAAATTGCTAAATAGGTATTGTAAATTATTAGTCGTAATCAATAATCGATGGTGTATTTGAAACAATTCACAGCCTTACTAAATATTCAAAAAACCCAAAATATAATAAATACTAATTTAATGTATTAATTATAAATATATACATATAAAATCAATTTTATCGAAAAATATTGTTTTTGCGCTACCGGGATAATTCTGGCGTCTGCAGTCGGTTTACTCAAAGGTATTTGTGATTCTGTAAAAATAATGTAGATGGCTTTCAAAATAATAGAACGTTTGAAAAAGTGTAACATATAGGTTCGAAAATTTGTCATGAAAAATACTGGCGCTATAACACAATTGGGTAGTGTTCTTACCCGGATTGGAAATAGAGATCCAGGTTCGTATCCCGGTAGCGCAAAAACAATATTTTTCGACAAAATTGATTTTACATGTATATATTTATAATCAATACATTAAATTAGTTTTTTATGTTCTGAATAATTACAACTTCACAATGAGAATGTGTTCTCCTTAACAAAATATAATAGTTATGAAATGAAGAAGACCGAAATAGCCTGAAAATGATGTGAAGGTAATTCCCACTCGAAGTACGTACTAAGTCGTTAGAGCTATTTAATGTGAATGTTTCAAAATCAAATTATCATGTCAACTCACGAATTCAATGAATTCACAGGCCCGGGAACGAATTCAGTCGTGTGGATATTTTCTCTAGTTCAATGCTCAAATATAATGTTTTTGATGCTGTATTGAAACAATAGCATAATTGATTAGCGTATTAAAGCCGTTTGTGTTTTAACTATATATTTTTAGTTTAGTTTTGTTAATTGTTAGTATTTGCGTATATTTAATGATTATATACTGAAGTTAACTGTGGATATTATAAATTCAATGAAATGAGATTAAGATTCGAAAATTAACAAAGATCATAAAATCAACAATGTATTATAAAACTTTATCATACTGTTTTCGTATATATTTAATAAATAATGTATTTTAATACACATTAAATTAATCAATTAAAAATATATATTACATATTTAGTTGTTACCGGGGTACAAACCTGGACCTTTTCCTATCCAGGGAAGCGCGTTCTTCGATTTCGCTATAGTAACCAAATACATCATCGACGAATTTTGTACACACATACATTCTGTGATATTTTAAATTAATACATTTATTATTCCATTTTTAAAAGCAATCCACTTTATGTTACAGAGAATCTCAAATGCCTTTGAGTAAAACCCGACAGGAGATGCCACAATTAAATTAGTTAATTCATTTTATTAAATTTGTCAACTAAATATAATAGTTTTTTTCTGTGTATCTTTCTAGTTGATTAATTTAATTTGTATTAATTATTTATTATTAAAATGAATAACCACAATGTGTTTGCATTTGATATTAAAAAAATAAATATATTTACTTACATTAGGCAAAGTTGTGAAGCGTAGGGCAAAATCTAAAAGAGCAATTTCTTCACACGTCTTTTGCTTTATTACATTTCGCGGTTGTCCGTTTCATTGCGGAGATACGATTTAATCAGTTATTTAAAAGCCCGAACATAGACTGAAGATTTGTAAGATGTCAATCGACAAAGGATCCAGTTTTATTTTCTCAGAGAAAGGCTTGTCGCGGGACAAGGATTGATTAAAGTAAACATTGATTCAACAGTACAAACTCAGTTCCAATCGAAAAGGTTTCTTATTTTATTATTCCACAGAACATCCACGATAAAAGATCGGAACCGCTTTCAGTGACAAGTTGCGCGAGAGATGTGTTAACACAAGTGTGTTTTTGAATTAGGTGTTATTTTAAACGGTTACAAATTGGTAGAATTACGGCCTCTGAAAACTGTTACGTTGAAGATACTTGTCGAATGCCGTAGATTTATTGGAAATTTTGATCTAGCTAGTGATTGTTTGCGAAAGCTCTTTGATGGTTCGGATATAGAGATAGGATATATTCTGAATGTTGGAAGATTGTCAGATTGTTAAACATTTCAATTTCTTTCATCAGAATGTTAAATAAACTAACTAAAACCGCATGTTAAATTGTTCTATTATTTTTAAATTCTTTTATTAAAATAATACGAATTAAATTAACTAATTAGAAAGAAATTATCTATCGAAAAATAATTGGTTGCTACCGGGATTCGAACCTGGACCTCTTCCTATTCGGCAAAGCTCGATCTCCACTTTCGCTATGGCAATATTTTTGTAATATTTCCAATTAATGCATCTACTATTCCACAATTTTTAAAGCAATCAACTATTATCATGAATATTAAATACCTTTGAGTAAAACCCGACAGGAGACACCAAAATTAAGTTAATAAATTCATTTTATTGAATTTGAAAACTTGAATACAACTGTGGTGTTCCTGCGCGCGCCCCATTCTAGGTTGTGGTTTGTTTAATATGATTGACTTGTGATTGTGTCAGAAGGTTTTGTAGATGTTAGACTGAAGCCCCTAACATCTAGTCTCACGCGTGTTAGTATATGGCGTATGATGACCGTTGTTGTAACTAGAGCAAAGTATGGGGTGTCCAGCGGAAAATTTCAAGATTAAATTGTAACTGCTCGTTAACCATCAGGGTGAGGTAAGTGGGAGGGATACTTTTCGATGCGCGTGATTTACTTATTTGCCAGTCGCAATGCGTCACTGGTCGGGAACGCACCGCGCGTTCGCAGTTGAGCAATATTTAAGCGGTGATTTATTGCTTCGTGTCCGTCGCGCTTTTTGTACTTACTTTAATATTCGACAAGTAAGAGATGGGCCGAGCACGCAACTTATCTGGTGTTGGGTTCAAAAGTTCAGACAAGAAGAGACAATGGTTAACCAAACTTCTCCGGGACCATCAACGTCAGCAGCGACGCCAGAACATGTGGCTCAAGTTCAATGCGAAATTATGCGCAATTTGAAATAGCACGAACGCTTGGAAACATTGTTTACTGATGAAGTACATTTTCATATCGATGACTATGTTAATAAACAGAAACTTACACCGTGCAACTTTTTTTGGGGGGATACCTCAAGTCGAGAGTTTACAGCAACAATCCTCGAACAATTCAGGCCTTACAAGAAAATATCCGCCGTGAAGTTGCTGCCATTGAACCAACGCTTTGCTCTCGCGTGTTCCCAAATTTAAGAGTCCGATTGCATGAGTGTCTTGAGAGAAATGGACGGCATTTAGACGATATTGTTTATAAAACGTAAAATTCGCATCGTTAAACTTCATTTTGTATAAATAAAATATGAGAATAACATTGCAGTTTTTTTATTTTATTTAATATTAAATTTGGAAATTTACCGCTGGACACCCTTTATTTAATGAAAGAGCACTTACAAAGGTTGTCGTTTATTGATGGATGAACTATACAGTTACCTGCGCGCATGTGGTGGAGCGCTTGAGTGGCTCGCTCGATATACTGATGAAAGGAAGGCCTGCAGAAAAGTAGTCACTAGCTGCTTGGGCAGTGTCCGTCACGATGCATGTTGTCTGCTGATTGGTTGCTTAGATTTCAGCCCTATACGGTTGATAAGTGAGTCCCTACACGGCCATGTCTATGGGGCGCGTGCAGGGTTACCACACAACTTATTTATTAAGGGTAAACATATTTTTGTTGTAAAATTGCATTTTTAGAACATAGTTCAGTGCTATGCTATTTTAGCATATGTTAACTGTCATTAAGCTCAATAGGGCGATAAAGAAAGAAGGGTAGACAACAGATGTATAAAAATAGCCAAAGACACAGAAAGTTGTCTATCCTCGGGGGAGGTCTGTCTGTGACAGTAGAGAGATAGACTGATGATGATGACGATGAAACATCAAAACGTACAACAAGAGTTATAGAAAATGTATTATTGTATTTGTAAATCAAACTGTTTCTTTTCAAACAATGCCCTTTGTTTTACGAATATTCTTTTGTTCCTGCTATTGGCGCCTCACCGTGAGTGAAGTTATCGTTAAGTCCGTTACCTGGAAGGCGTCGGCGTCGCCGTCGCGATGAATCGGCTAGCTCCATATTACATCTCCAAGCCGCTGGTCGTGCCGTTAAGATAACGGGCGTTACAGAATTATTTTCCACTTTTCACCGTTCTAGGACAAACGACGGTGGGTCTGCAGGGTGCGGTATGTGATAATACTTTTTTCTTGGAAATATATTATTTTTCATTATATGTTTAAAATTAAAATTGAAAATACATATTTTTGATGAATATACAAAGATTGAGGCTGATTATCTGATATCTAAATCGTGTGCACACATGAAGAACAATTTTGTTGAATAATTAACTCGATTTATTAAAGAAATCATAACCGTCTTCTAAGCCTTTGTTTTGAGCTTTGTGTGTCTTGTCTCTCATCAGGTAATTGTGGTCTCGCAGAATCCTTTGTCCGCCCATCTCATTCTTGAACGTACCAGGGGCAGAGTTTCTGTGAGCGTACCGTTATAGATCTTACGGAGTGCTTTAGATTCATTTCATCTGACAACATGACCTCATTGTCGACGCTATTTTGTTGTTGGTTTACGGGGATGCGCTATTGACGATTATCCATAACTGATTCAGATATTTTCTAGAGAAATTTTTTTGGACAGCCTTTAAAAGCTTAATAGTTATACGGCGGTTAGGTAACGACACCTGTGAGCCGAGCGGCGAACTCGCGTTAGCCGCGACACGCAGACTAGTAACAGCATGTGAAAAGTGACCGAGAGAGGTCACACATTCACGTGGCCTGAATCAAACGGATGGAGGAGGCACTCCGCATAATAGGGTGAGAGCTCGGGCCAACCGGCATCTGACGGCGTAGGCTATTCTTTCTCGTACGCCTGGCCAGTACAGCTGCTTATCTTGTGAACTCTCATTATACAAAGTATTGTTATTATAAATTTGGTATTGTGACAAATCAATCTAAACTTTGAACTCGTTAATTCAACTTTTGTAAAATAAACGTCGAAGTAAAACCGGCGTAAGACTTTCTAATTATTTCTGATAATTAACCCTGACAGTTGCTTTGTATCCGAATAGTCTTTATAAAGCGAAAAAGGTCGCTTTCCGATTTTTTAATCTAATTATAAGTTCCAAAGACATGTCATTCTTGTCAAATATTGATTTTTTGGCACTTGAAAGTTGAAGCATATTCAAAAGTTGAGCGTACCAAACTCAGATCTCCGCGCGGATTGTTCTTTTTCGATACCGTTGACATTGAGGATGAACTTTATAGTTTTTTCTTCTATAGAAATAACTGGCAAACATCAAGGGAGAATGGACTCGGGCTGATGGTGATGACTCACACGTTTAAAATATGTATTGTGACATTACAAATTAGGGTCACGTTTGAAATTGCCCCGTCACTTGTTTTAATGCCAAGCACATCGTAATCACAAATAATTATAAAAACGGTCACCATCTATGGTTCTTTTTTCAAATCATCGAGCAGAGCTGTCAGATTTGTGCGGTTTAATTGTCGCTATCAGCGTTTCTAATATGTAACTGTGAGGGATCCGGCATGAAACGAGACAGTTGTTCTCACCGTAGGCTACATTTTCTACATCGGTTCACATTACAACTTCAGGCTATGTGATTTTATACAATTCCGCATAAGAATCCAATTGCGTCGGCCTAGATGCTGAGGATCATCAACGATGATGAGCTAAGAAGATGGCTTGCTCGGACGAGCATGGACCGGAGTGATATCATCTAGTGGAACACCATGTTGTCACAAGCTTGCATCGCAGAACGTCAAACTCGCGCCCAACCCGACGAAATTAGGATTTGTTAATGTAGTTTGTATTTTTATTTTATTTCTTTTGTTTATGTATTTTTTATAATCAAATGCCATTTTTATAATGAATAACATCATTTTATTTATCACCTCCAGGTATAAGTTATAATTTTTTTCCAGTTTAGGATGAAGGCAGTATGTGACAAGAGTGAATGTGTTTCTGAGGTGAAGAACTCTCGGATCTTGTGTTCACCATTGACTAGCTGGTGAGAGAGTAGAACGACGGTCTTTACTCCCACAGTATTTTATTATAACCCAGGCTGCATATACTGAATAATGAATGCAGTGGACTTGATGACATATTTGTTGATTATTTCGGCCTTTACTGCTGGATAAGGATACTGTAGTCTCATGGGTTGAAGAGAGAACAATCCTCTATTATGTCTGGTTTGTAAATGGATCCTGCAATACCTCAGCTCACCATGATGTTGTTGAAAAGTGAAGAGGGCGCTGTTTAGGTAGATTGATTGATGGAAGAAATCCTACTATTGATGATAAAAGCTTTGCAGGATAGAGAGCTGTGGAACTAATACAAAACATTAATGGATGTCTTTAATTATAATCATATTATATCAAAAATGTGAATAATTGTCAAGTAGAAATAAAGTATCATTTTTATCCAATCTAACGGAATTATTTGTCTCATGTACATTATTTTGCTAATTAATAAAATATAATTGATGTGTTTATTTTATTTAACATCTTCAGTTTCATAAGTTATAATATATTTTCAGATCTACTCAGATCAGATCAGATTAAGCAACATTTATCCAAGGTACAAACCGTTCGGTCTTATTGGATTATTTAATGAGGTTGAGAATAATTTTCGCCGCTAGATACGTTTAGATATTTAAATAATTTTGAGAATATGGCATAATTATGAGACTATTTTGAAGTAGTCCACGAAAGCTCTTGAATTGAATACGTCTGATCATGTCAATATTTCTATAGGTAAGAAAATACCATTTATAAACTTACAATACGGCTATTTTAAGGTTTGTGGGCAACACGGGGCAATGGAGGGCAGGAAGTGGGCATCGTAGATAGAAGGGACGGAAATTAGAAATCACAAGGAAATGTCAAGGAAGGTTTTGAGTCGTTGTTATTAATATCAAAGTTTACTTTAAAATATTAAAATAAGTATTTTTTCATGTAATTGAGATTTTTTTTTCAATAACCTGTATAACTATTATTATTAATAAAAATATATTATTTTCTATCTAACTTTGGACAATAAACAGTTTAACCTATGATTTATTGAATCTAAATAAATAATATATGATTTATTAAATAAAATAACAATAACTTTGTATGAAACCACGTAATTTATTATACGTCAACCGGTTTCGCTTATCCCAAGATTCATCAGGACGTATTTATAACTGATCATAAATACAAAAAGTTTAATAGTTGATCTGAAAGACCACATGTTTTTTTCTTAAAATCATTCGGATCAGTTTAGTGCCCATTAATCGATGTTTATTAGTAAAATAACATTTTAATATGCTGTGATGTGACATTTGAAATTCGTATTATTGTGTCGGGCATTTCTTGTGTTTACTGTAAATATAGTGTGCATTATGTATTCATATTTCTACCATTCCCATCGTTCTGAAACAGGCACACGGACACCACACATACCGTACCTACAGACTGTGTCTAGCCGGTGGCGTGGTGCGCTGGCGTTCGATCCACCGGTGCCAGCGCACAACGTAACAACACATATTGCAATACTAATTATTTTTAAATATATCAGCATATTGTTTGCATATCGAATTTGCTTGTAGGTACAAAATCAAATAATTTTTAAGGATGAATTTTTCTGGTTAGTTATTTTTATTTCTTTACAAATTGGTAAACAATATTTAGATAATAAGAAAATTAGGGGTAAAAACCGATCGAAAACAGTAAAAAAATATGAGAAAGGTGTTAACTGTCGCATTTTCTCACAATACAAATAATTTTGATTAGACTAAATTTGAAATGCAATTTTTTTTTTTTAGGAGAACACATTCTTATTGTGAAGTTGTAATTATTCAGAACATAGGTCTGTGATATTTTAAATATGAATTAAATATATTAATTATAAAGATATACATATATAATCAATTTTATCGAAAAATATAGGATTCGAACCTGGATCTTTTTCCTAACCGGGGAAGGTGCTTTATCCAACTAAGCTACAGCGACACTATTTTTAGCGACAATTTTCGACCCTATATGTTACCTTTTTGATATTAATACATTTAATCGTTTCATCATTTGACAGATCCATCTACCTTATTTTTACAGAATCTCAAATACCTTTGAGTAAACTGATAGCAGACGCCAGAATTATCAATTCATTTTTATTAAATTTTCGTTCGAATCCCGGTGGCGCAACAACAATATTTTTCGATAAAATTGATTTTATATGTATATCTTTATAATTAATATATTTGATTCATATTTAAAATTTGTTTTATTTTACTTTGTGTTAATAAACAAAGAGGAATAAAAGGATTTTCAGGAAGCGCAAAGAAATATTTTCATGATGTACAATAATTAATTATACAACAAATTAACGAGACTCACGTCCCCACCGTTCATAACGCACACGTAAACACCCATTCTAATGATAAATATTCGCCCACATATTCTCGTCCGTCCCTGTCATAAATAATGTTTATTCCCCGACATGTCTCTCATAATAAATTGCGTTACATGGCCGACATTGTGAAAAATCTGGTGCTTTGTCATGCAGGTAAAGAAGGCCCATTATTAAAATCAATTTACGTACGGGGTGACAGGTTCATAGCGCCGGATCTCTTGAGAGGCAAATAGGGGAGGGCTCTGTGAGCAAAAAACGAGTCGTGATAATAATAATTATATCGGCATTCTGCGCGAGGGTGCGAGGGTAGGTTCTACCATTTCCGCGTCAATTACAAACCATTTAACGTAATATTATGACACACTTTCCTGCGATATGTTTTCTATTCTGAATTGGCAGTCGCCTTTTAGTCAAAACCTATTATTCATTGCCATAGAATTCAGATAATTTACTTGTGTCATAGTGAAGTGAAAGTGTTTCTTTTTCAACGACTTCAAGGGACTCGGGAGTCTATGACCGCAGTCATAACAGAGTGTTATATAACTAGGGATTCTGTGTCGAGACAACCCGGGATAATTCTTGATATTATCCAATTGAAATAAGTTTAGTTATATAAAATAAAGAATCAACTGGAAAGATATATTGAAAAAATTATATTTTGTTTCAATAGTTGCTGACCATTGCGGTACAGTAGGTAGCGACCCAGCGGCGAGCGGTGCACGTGTGACAATTCTTATAGCTTCTAACTACTAACATAGCGTGTGGTCAGCTATAATATAAATCTGAAGGAACTAGTCTTGTCAGTTTAAATATTTAAGATAATATCGCGTCATAATTTCATGAAACAAAAGTTAGATGAGATGACATTATTTGAAAAAGATTATTAGGGGATATTAGTTTTAAATATGAATTAAATATATTAATTAGAAAGATATACACATAAAATCAATTCTATTGAAAAATATTGTTGTTGCGCCACCGGGATTCGAACCTGGATCTCTTTCCTAACCGGGGAAGGTTAGAATTGATTTTATATGTATATCTTTCTAATTAATATATTTAATTCATATTTAAAATATCACAGATCGTCTGTTCTGAATAATTACAACTTCACAATAAGAATGTGTTCTCCTAGATATTAGTTTCAGTAGCGGTCGGTGACTTTTGTAGAAGGGATTCTGGATAATTATTTTATACATACTATCAAATAAACAAATATAACATATAATCAGAGAATATTTAATGTTTCAAATATTCAAGGAAAACTGTCAAAAACAAATTTCTCAAAACAATCCATTCGCTTCGTAATATGTATTCTATTCCCGGCATTGTACCCAAAGTCGATTTTTGTACATTGGATGCTGTTTAGGAATGCGTGTACGTCTGGAGACATTGACAGGCGGAACCTTAATGCACATGTGCAAAAATCGAATACTTTCAAAGTTTGTGAATACGGAACGAATGATAGAATCTACTGTTGTTGGAATCTGTGTGTTTACGCGGTTCATAGATTTAAAGTTGAGAATGTATATATATTTCGACTCGCTCCGTGCGCTCCCTATCGTAGTGTGTGTTATGACTGGTCTCGAAAGGACAGCACGAATTTAACTGCAGCAGTGCTGTTTTCGGCTAGAAACAAAAAGTTTAAACCTTTTTTACTCTTGAACACAAGGGATGCGGAGCATCCAAAGCATGTGTATAAATGTGTATATGTGTATATATGTGTGTAAATCTGTAATCTGTGTAATGTGTATATGTAACATGTGTATATGTGTATAAATCTTTGTGTAAACAAGACGTATTCTTTACATTAATGCATATTATATTGTCAGTGTTAAAATTTTCGTTTCAATCGAGTCATATATTTAAAAAAAATCTCGGAGCTATTTAATTGCGAAAGTGGTACCAAAATGCAAATAATGAAACAAGGAATTCGCGTTAGTTCATGTCTACATATTTGGTAGTTTGTGATCTCTACATACAATCCTTCATATCACCTCCGTGGCTCAGTCAAATGGGAACTCGCCTATTTCTTGGATGTCTGTCTTGAGATTATCTGCCTATTTGTGCGTGTTATGGGACTCATCTGATCTCGCTACATGTTCCGCCTACTGCAGCCACTTTCGGGCAGTATACTGTACCTGACGGTCCAGGTTCATTGATGATAATACATTTTCTGGTTAGGTTGGGTAAAACATTATTCAAATGGCAAATGACACAGTCGCACGGATTTGAAACGAAAATGCATAATCAAAAATTCATCTTTAAATGTTCTACACAAAGACTATTTTCGTTTAATCTTTTCTCTTCGATGATGTAAACTGAGTTGACATTGCCTCTAATTATGTGAATGTTTCTGTAAATATACTAATTACAGAGTTCATTTTTAATGTACAAGTATGTAACATATGCAACAATAAAAAATGTTTTCTCGAAGAACCCGAGGTGACTTTGTCACTACTTGAGGTGCTGATGGCGCAGTGCACGGGGCGCGGAGTGCCGGATGTTGATCGTCACTTTATTGGCAGAGTGTGCGCTGGCCGAGTTAGACGTGTCTTTATGCTGTCGTTCGTGATGATCGATGTTTTTTTCTCATTTTTTGTTATTTTTACACACTAATTAAGATATATGTTTACTTATATTATTATTTTAATGATTAATGTAAGTAATAAATGTAAAACATTTCAAAATCCACGTGTACACTGAGTTTACAGCATCTAAATGCGCGTAAAGGAAAGGTTTAAAAAATCACGTAAATTACCGTTGTAAGATTGTGAAACATTTCAAACTGCGTGCGAAAGAGACGGCGAGCGAGATTGCATTTGCATTCGCAATCGCTACTTATTATTTAATATGATATCTATGGTTGACGAATGCGTGAGCATATGAAAGGTTGGCACGATGAGCATGCGAAAGAGCTGCTCCGGACCGCGATCCGGGTTACACCTAGTAATTATCTGTATTATATTGTATGTATGAAAGTGTCGAGAAATAAATAATACTGTTTCCCAGAAATCTGGTATTATTACGACGACACTACAACGAAGTATCTGATTATTCAGTGCAGCCGTTATAGCTAGCACTGTAGTGAAATCATTATTGTAAGGATTTAAATTTTTTTCTATTTCTATCAAAATAATATGAGCTGTCATCCATTAGTATTAATTAATTATTACTTTTATTATGTTATCTGTATATCTGTGCTTAAACATAATTTATGTATCGATTTATTGTTGTTGTCATGTCTAATTGTGAAAGTTTTTTTTAAAATAATGTTTACGGGAGATAGTGAATGGTTAGTGGTTGGCGCCTTTGCCATAATGTGTTAAAATAAGACTACACTGAAACATAGCAAGGCTGGCATGTATCATTTAAAAAAAGCCAACCTGGCGGTGAATGAGCAGGACCGATATGGGAGCCTTTGCTCATAAAACTGGGCAAGAGGTGGGTCACAATGCGGTAGTGAAGAAATAATTTTTTATTTAAATTATTTTTTCGATATTTTTAAATATGGCAGAGTTACAGATGTTCAAATTTGCGTGTTTTAAAATCGGTCGTTTTATATACTACACGAGAGATGTGACGTCACATCTTCCGAGGTGACAAGTCGGTACTCGACACTCGAGTACTAATAATTCGAGCGTTTTTCAACAAGCGCCCAACTTTGAACGCAATTATCTCCGAAAGTATTGCATATTTTGAAAAAATTCGAAAAACATAATCTGAATATTTTTCATTTATTTTTTAACTTATTACAAAAACTCATTTTTGCTCACTACCTCATTCACAGCCGTAGATATAATGTTCTGTACATAAATGTCCGGTCGGACATAGAATGTTCGAGAACGAGTCAGTTGAAAGAAGAACTTACTACTGTGTTCTAGTGCTTTAAAATTTTGTATTAACGTTTGCCGAGAGAAACGTGAGAATGTGTTGTAATTGTTTTTATTTATGAAATCTTCGAAAAATTTCACATTGTAATTGTATATACATGACTCATATACCAAGCACGAATTTATGAGATGTCTTTTGAAAAATAAAGCTTTGACTCTCAACATTAAAATGGGTCCGCTTAATTTTTGAGAGATCTAAAGAAAAATGTTTTCAGATACTCATGAATAAGAATATCACAATGATTTTATTATCCAACATGAACATGCCTAAGAGCTCGGGGGCCTCTGCCTAATAATATAACATGCGTTAAGAAGAGGGATGAAAAAATCTGGGGTTATTTTTATATAAATCAAATTGTTTTGTACGACTACATCATAATGATGCTTTTAAAGTTCGGGTTTATCTCTGCCTGGTACAATTCGTCGTTGGAAAAACATTCTGCAATAATTTTTTTTTTTTCCGGATTTGATAACATTTGTGATAATGGGTTTAGACCGTAGGACCTATGTTCCCTTTAAGGTGGGCTGGTGTGCGCGTGTACACAATTTGGCATCATAGCGCACACACATTTTTTAACAAAACTTTACTTCTACGCGCTGAATCTATCGAAGGTTAGCGACCATGCTGCATATTGTGATTTATCCTGTGGAAGATCACCAACATTTTGGATATTAAACCCATATGTTGAAGTTACACAGCCAAGATAATCTCTTTGTACCTACCTACGCCCAGTGGCGTTCATCAGGTATAGATTTAGGTTATGCTGTTATCATATATAATATGTGTACTACAATATATACTGTACATAAGATTACGAACTTTAATTTAACCAACGCTTTTAGATAAAATAAATCCGTCGTTTATACGACCCTACCATGTATATATTTGTAATTTTAGAACACTATTAATAGTGTTTTTAAAGTTTAAGTTTTAACGTAAATAATTAACTTAAAGCCCATATAAAAATGTATGGATGTTTTAAAAAACACTTTTTATGACTGAACATGATTTTTTTATTGTTTGAAAATCCTTCACGCTAAACGAAATAATAATCAAGCACCAAATACACCTCGAACGCAAATAATGGCCATGCAATCAACACTTTAAAAACAGTAAGATGGTAAAATTCACGAATTAGTAAAATAAGAAGTAGATTCAATGATTTGCAAGCAGTTGTAAGCCTTTCTAATGTTATTCTGTTAAAAAACAGCGTAGGTAATTACTCCATACAAAACGGATCAACCGAAAGAAATTTTCAATTCAGTAAATAACCAATTATATGACTGGAGTAATTCACTAGCTTAAAGATAAAACACAGTAATATGAATAAGTCAAGGCGGCGAATACATAAGAACGCCATGAGTATAGCGGTGAGTTGGCATGGTAGTTTTTAGAACGAAGCAATTAAAGTCTCTACTGGTACACAGATGGCGCTAATTGTAAAAATAATGTTTCCGTTTATGTTATATTTCATTTATATTTCTTTCCCAGAATTTTTAGTAATGCAGAGCTTTTTATGCCCTGCTTATGCCTCTGTCGCCTTCTGTTCTCCCCTGCATAATGAATTGTAAAATAATAATAATAAATCAATAATTGGAGAACGCACTTCCCCGGATAGGAAGAGCTCCAGGTTCGATTCCCGGTAGCAACAAAATATTTTTTCGATAGGTAGATTTTTTCTGTATATCTTCCATTTGATTAATTTCATTTATATTAAAAATACAATAAAACGATGTTCTTAAATTGAAACTTTACAACAAAAATTTGTTTTCATTTAAATGATGATACAGCTTAATTTTAACTAGATTGCTTAGTCCAGTGGTATAATACATTATTATTTTCAAAGATAACGATTCTTAATCAGCAAGTTAATTCTATTGTTCTTACCTAGCACTGATTTTAATGTATCAAATACAATATTTTATTTATCAATATTTCAAAGACACAATGAAAATGGAAATACCCTCGGAGTTTGCAGGAAAAATCAAATAAGTATAATCACATTAAGAATACAATCAAAGAAATAATGTAAAAAGCAGATGAAAGATACAAGAAAACAATATTACCGTAATCAAATTTGATTTGAAGTTGGTTAGTAGGAGAAATCGGAATAAATAATTACATGAATATATGCATCAGAAGGGAATTTAAATCGTACGAAAATTATTTCTGGACGATGAGAAAAGTTATTTTAATTTTAAATTATGTATAATATTATGGTCTTTGAAAAGCAAAAAGTACATGAAAAATGAATAGCAAATTATTATTATCTCTCAAACAATAATTTAATGATCATTTTCTTACAAGACTGAAGGTTGCATAAATACAATCAAAGCTGACAATTGCTTCTTTTGGATAGTGGCCAATGTTAGTCGCTGCAAGGCCGTAAAGTCTTTTTAAAAATGTAAAATATATTAATTAGAAAGATATACATATAAAATCAATTTTATCGAAAAATATTGTTGTTGCGCCACCGGGACTCGAACCTGGATCTCTTTCTAAACCGGGGAAGGTGCATTATCCAACGATGCTACAGCGATAAAATTGATTTTATATATATATCTTTCTAATTAATATACTTTAAAATATCACAGAACTATGTTCTGAATAATTACAACTTCACAATAATAATGTGTTCTCCTAATTAAAAATGTAATCTATAATAAAATAATGTGAATTGATCTACCACATCTTTACCAATTAATGTAAACAAATAGCCAATTACAATTAAATACGCGACATACGTACACCAGATGACAGATTCCGGATTTCCTAATTCTAATGTGCACCTGCTTTTAATTAATCCAATAAGGCCAAAAGGTTTGTATCTTAGATAAACGTCGCATAATCTTAATTTAAGTTGTGTTCTTATATACGACTGATATTTTAAATACTTGTCAGTAAGAAGATTTGAAAATGTAATTTATGAAATGAATGTTGATTTTTTCTCTCTCTCATTAAATGGCTATTGTATAAAAGTCAATAAACGGATAATAAATAATATTTTGTTATGTTTGGTTAGGTTCGATTGAAGTACTTATATTTTTGATATTTTTCTTGCTGGAATTAAAAATTGTATACCAGCATCACATGCGTTTTTGACGTAATGTAATATAGGATAAACCACATCGCTTCGGATACAATTTTTTTTCATATCAATGAAAATATGTTGAGGGATAAATAAGTTGATAACATACGTTTTATATATTTTTATGCAAGGTTATATATTTATTAACTATATATTTTTATTAACATAGACATTCATCGCTACTAATGAATATTCTCATACGTAATGTAATTTGCAATACGTCTAGTGAGAGTACAGTCGAGACGTAAACCGTTTAACATTTATCCGCGATCCGAACCATTGAGAATTGTTCCCGGATGCACATCGTTTAATGTTTGTTGGATTCCTGGTTTTGTTCGAGTGATTAACTCTGCAACATCGCTCTAATTGAAGTCATCCAGGGGTATCGAGGTACCCCAAAAAGCATTTAAAATTATATTTATTTATACTTTATTTATGGTTCCGAAAAGTACTTATAGTTATATTTTCGTTTTATCCATATAAAAGCAAACAAAATATCTACGATCTGATTTATTTATTTTAGAGAAGCAAGCCGTACATAATATATAATAACACATCATCCCCTAAGCAGCAACACCGCATATCTCAATAATTTTAACGGGAATCGTTCTAAATCACTAGTTTCACGATAGCGTCCGCTAGGGGCATGCAAATCAAAGAAATGTAATCACAACATATCTGTAACCTCCCTAAGGTATCGTAGAATCGTACCTAAGTTTAGTTCAGTTTCAATTTAGAAAGAATCTACTCCTCTTTACAACTCTAGAAAGGTAAGTATTACTTCAGTAATTCTAGAAAAATAATTTAAAACTAGTTCTGTCTCTCTCTTGTAAAGTACACAATTCTTAGATATGTGGTGTTGCTGCTGACGGTGACTGAAAAAAGTAACAATATCATACAAATTAATAAACTAAAAAAAAAAGGTAGGTACTGATAACCAATAAATATTTTAACTCTACATATAGTGAAAAGTGTTGGGAGGGGAGGGAAAAGGTTTTAATAAAAATATAATTTACGTGGAGAATTTCAAAAAATTGATCTAGTATACTAGACTATAAAAAAGCCTTATAAACTGCTACTGTAGCGGAATGAATTAATATTACAAACACGTTTAAGATATACTACAACTATCAACCATAGTTGTAGAAATCTACATTTTTTGATGTTCGTTTTAAATAATATTGCCAAATGGCAATACAAAACAATACGTGTAAACAAACAGCACTAGAAGAAGAATAAATGTTAATTAACATAATAAATCAAACACGATTTTTTTTGGTTCTATATTAAAAAAATAAAAGAAGAATAATCGTCTATCCAATCAAAGGAACTCCGCCAATCCTTTGTCATGTCACTACCACTGCCTTTAATTTTGATTTTAATCTATCGAGACATTAGGAATTCTCTAGGTCAGGTTTTTGTCTCATGAATATTTTTTATACTTTGATTATATTATAAATATCTTGAAAAATATAAATGAATAAATTCTAATTAATATTAAGAAAACATTTTGTTTATACCACTGTTTATTGATAAATCAACATGTTTTATGACCAATGGTCCCTTCTTCAGGATACAATGTATACTAAAATTAAAATTACAAGTATAGACATAAACGAGACTGTAAATATATAATATAAAGTGCCGGAAGAGGATAAGAGGGGGGTGGGGTACTGAATAATCAATAAACAGTGGTATAAACAAAATGTGTTTTCAATATTAATATAAAATGTCATAAAATGTATTTGCATTTATTGAAGAAGTTTTATTTGATATTTGTGTGCTCGCGTGCCAGTCAGATCGATCTTCGGGTACGCCGGTTTGAGTTTTTGTCTCTTTCTACCAGTCTCTAGCTGATGCTTGAGTTTATCTACATATCAAAATCTCAACATGTATTGAGATGTATTTCAACTAAATCTCTGAGAATATCCCATTGACATGTCATTTAATGTTAAAATTGACATAAGGCATTAAATTTAAACGTTTTAACTGCAATGACATATGATTTGTGATGTACGACAAGCGTGAAATAAGGTCCGAGTCTATACAATCTTACAATATTTAACCAATCTAAAACAAATTTTACTCAGTTTTTCTTTAGGATCCTGCGCCAAATATACAAATAGGTAGGTAGAAAGATACATCACCTAAAATCATAGATATCTACATCTACAACTATTTACTTTGAAGAGTTGTTTCTCATTTGTGGACCAATATGATTGATTGAAAAAAAAATTATATTATATTTATATTTATTTTAAAATTATAATCTCATATATGAAAATAAAACACTTGTTTTTTTATTTACCTGAGACACGTTTCGCTTTGTAAAGGCATTATCAATCTAACGATTTAACTCAACAATTTGTATTTATTTATATATAGGGGAAACAGCTATACAATTTTATTTGCATGAGATGAAAAGAGACAACATTATTCATTAGAATTCTGAGGATACATTTTTGAATGCTTCTAATTATTCAAAGTAACAATTACGTTTCAACACAAATTATATTTGAATGTCATAGGTAATATGTAAAAAAGACAGCTATATATTTTTACAACCTAAGAAGACAATACAGCAGGAGAGACAATTTTTAAGTTTTATTTTTAGATACTTATATAGATCTTTTAGATTGATAAAGTCCTTATAGGGCGAAACGCATTTCAAGTAAATTAATCGAGTAGAATAAAAAAATAAGTGTTTTATTTTCACATATGTTAATATGATTGATACCGGGAAACAACGGATTGGCTCACTTACAAAGAACGCGTTGGCTTTGATGGAAATCTTGTGTAAGATTCATCGACTTAAAAACTTTTACTACAGTCGGGGGGACATCGAAGTTAAATAAATATTACGTGACACGCGTGTGCCTAGGGTCACACATTGATCTGAATTATTCACGTGCGCGGCTGAAGGGTTGACAACTTTGACATTTCCTGCTTTTTATTATCCGGGTCTATTTTAAGGCCTTAATAATGTTGCCATCGTATTTACCTACTTGACCCCATTCTAATAAGGAAGGGATTCTCTTGAGGGGTAAACAAAAAAACACATTCTAAAAAAAATCTTTTAAATAATATTAAGCTTCAAAAGGTACACGACTAATATCTAGATGAGATGAGTGTTATTGGGAGTGTAAGGGAATAATTAAAATGAATCTTGAAAATACTTATGTTTTGTTTGATAATATTATTATATTAATGATATGACAATTACATTTTACTGAAACACGATTATGTTATTTTTTAAATGAACTAAACTATATATCTATTAATGAAAAGGGCTACCCTTTTCACTGTAATTGTGACAAAAATACAAATATGTAGTACAAAGTAAAGTATTTTCGTATTCTTTTCATCCATATTTAATAAACTAGATAATGAAGGGCAATTCATAATTTATAGTCGTAATTTTGTTTATAAAATCAATAAAAATAGATTATAAATATAATGTATCTTGATTGACGCGATAGCCGCACACTTTCACGTGATAGAATTGACAGCAGATTTTGTTTATTTTTGGTGCCATACGCCACGGACAGCTTTTAATGCATATATGTTTCGTGTAAGATGGACGTCAGAAAATGATCTCTGTGGAGTACCAAGAATCACAAAAATAAATACGAAATATATTCTCCTAAAGTGTTTTATAAAAAAAATATTTCCATAAATAAATCAGTAATGACTATTTAATAGATTTAAAATTCTGTTAAAATTAACGTAAGCGTTATGTTAAATATCTTCGAATTTTTGCCTTCAGATTTTAGTGAGTGAATGTATTGGTTGAAATAGTGCATTTGGTATATCATTCTTCTAGCAAGAGAATGCTAACCTATTATTTGTTTATAATGTATACAATTTGTTTTAATTATCAAGAAACTATGTTCTAAAGTTGTAACTTCACAATGAAAAAGTAAAATCCATTAAAAATATACTACGTAAATTTACAAGATTGTATTTATATTTTTTTGAGATTACTAATTCTTATTTATGATAATATTATAATAGGTAATAATCTTGCATTTTATTTTGTTGATTTTCATATAAAATAATATATATGAATATACATATAAGTACTTACGTAAAAAGACTATACCTACATAATTTGTAATACATTTGCATACTAAATGTAATATCCACTAAAATAAAGTAATAGATACATAAGTCTCCTGTACAATAGGGATGGACGAGTGGATTCCGTCAAATGATATTGAGAGAGGGTTGGAAATTAGTTCACCCCTGGATCGGAACCGTGACGGAGGCCTGTGGCGGGATAAGGGATGCAGAGCACGTCCCCGTTCACGTTCTCGTTCCAACTCGACTGCCTACGCGATGCCATTTCGTTGCGAACTTCCAAACACGCGTTTCTCAAAGTTTATTGTCAAAAGTAAAAGGTTTATTAATTTAAATGAACTGTGCAACGGGATCTGAAACGTCAGCTAATAAGGAGGATTGAGCTGCTAGGCAAATTAAAAAATACTATATAAATTTTAGAACTACGGTAAAAAAACTGATTTTTTAAAATATATTTTCTGTATTTTTTTCTAATTATTTTCATGTGTCTAAGATATAGTATGAAAGAAAATAAGACTGAAGGATGCAGGAATTTGAATATGATCTAATTATTAAGTATAACTGAGTCATTATCGTGCAGCGTTTTGATAGCGAATAGTCATACTTACTTATTTACCATCACGTCGTTTCCCCGCGGGGGTAGGCAGAGAGGATAGAGCGCCACACTATTCTGTCCTGACACACGATTCTCGCCTCATTCACATTCATTCATCTTCTCATACAAGTTCGCCGATTGTTGAGGCTTCTAACAGAACCATCCTCCATTATCTGGTTTACCTGGTCGTGCCAAGTTTTCCGCGGACGTCCTCTATTTCTGGTGCCATCAACACTCGCGTCATATATCTTTCTTACCATTCTCTCCTCATTCATCCGTTCCATATGACCAAACCACCTAAGTGATCCTTTCTTAATCTTACTCACTATACTAACATACTCTGTTATAAATTGATTTGGTACAAATACGCCTAAGTGATCTCATTTTCACTGCTAGTCATATTTCATTAGAGTAATATTAGAGTACAGGGTAGAATCTTCGTAAGTATTTAAACATAAAAGTATAAATGTATTGACAATTTTTTTTTTAAATAAGTACATTTATTTTAACTATTTTGATTAAACTTAAATAATGAGGAATATCAGTTTTCCGGGAGAATAAGATATAATGTCTATATAGTATTTAATATTTATATTAAATATTCGCAATAATTATGGTGGACTCACCCAATTCATATGTACTCCATGCGCTTGCGCAAATTTATTATTGTTTCACTTTTCCTCTCACCTGACCCAATTTCTGAGTATCAAATTACCTCTCAGCTCGGCACATTGTTGGCTATTTCGGGCTTGTGGAAATTGCCGATATTTGAGTGGATTTTTTGTCTTCGTGTGTAATCATCATTCAGGAAAGTACTCATCAGAGTATTGGTGTCAGGAGAAAAGGACCAGCGTCATCATCGTGTGAGTCGAGCTGTCCTTCCGTATCCCGTAAGTCCTCATATCTGGTCCTTTCAATATCGAAGGATTCCCTAATTAACCCATATTCTATTCTACAACGTGAACTGTTTGCCTCTACTTTTCGCGATTCTGGGCCTAGTTTAGTGCGACGTGTAGCAAGAATCCGGTCATGTCTGACTTGATCTGTCCATCTTATAAGATATCGATTTTTCGCCCTTCGTCCATGTACATTCGCCATGATCATTAATTTTTCCAAGTTATCTTCATCTCTTTTAGCAACATATTAAAAGTACAGATGAATTATACACCGATATGTCGTAGAGAGCCTTTCTTGTTTGTAAATTGATCGAAAACAATCACTATTATTGTTTTTATATATCGAACACCTAGATCAAAACTAAAACAACTCAAAAAAATTGAGTAATTATTGTATTCAGATACTCTATCATATATGGAACTAACTTAGCCCCAGTTCTCAAATAATGTCATTTTAGGATACATTTATGACCTAAAATGTTATTTAGTTTCATAACTTTAGTAAAAAAAAATGAAGAAAAATGTTTTTATTATTTTGTCTATTGAAAAATGACTTTTTGAGTTGTCTTAGTTTTGATATGTATAGTATTATATAGTCCTCCCGATAACCAATTAAAAATATTATGTTTTTTACATTCTAGGGGAGTCTTCGATATATTCAATGTTAGTTAAGGAAACGTTCACGAAAAACTAACGACTGAAGATCAGTAGACCCGATACTGAAAGTACATCCCGAGAGAAACCTTAACAATCAGCTGGTATACCATACTGACGTAATATACCTAGAATTGTATGACTTAACAAAATGCGCCAACCAATAACTAATCAATTAATCACCGCTATTAAATAATTTGATGGGTGCAAACAAAACATCTGTTAATTATCCTTTTAATTTTTGTCACCTTTTAAATTTCTAAGATTGAGAACCGTGGGTCGGGTCTTGTCTCATTTTGGTACAGGGTGGTAAGTAAGTAATGCGAAATAAATATTTTATCAGTAATTTAAACGCGTTGGCAGGAATGTGAAATTTGATGTAAACGAATGTTTAAATGGGATTGTATTTTTTTCAACGCAAGACTCTATTTACGTGGCAGACAACAATACATTGCAAGAAAATACGTGTGAAAAATAAAATCATGTTTATATATGCGTATTTTAAACAAAAATATATTATAGGTTTATAAAAAAATTCAAATGCATTTGAAAGACATATTTTATATAATAAAATAATATGAGGATGCGAGATGCATTTTAATTAATTGTTGATAATAACCATTTTTTGTTGTACAGTTGTATTTTCAGAACATAGTTCTGTAGTATTTAATACAAATTAAATGAATCAACTAGAAAGATATACAGAAAAAATCTATCAATCGAAAAAATATTTAGCTGCTACCGGAATTCAAAACTGAACCTCTTCCTATCCGGGGAGTATAGTATTAAAGTCTATTCAAGTAATGGGGCGAGGCTTGAGAAGAGGGGAGAGATTTCGGACTTTAAAGGAAATATGAACAGTAAATGTGAAGTGTTAGGAAATGTTATGATTTAATCAGTGTTTTCTCATTTTTTGAATTATTAATCCTTTATAAGGTATCGAGTGGAGAAGTTTTAGTTTATAACTATCGAAAGAGTGGTTTGTTTCAATTATGTGGTTAGAAATTCCGAGAAGTTGTTATTTCTTAGGCAGCGGCGAAGTTCTTTTATTCTTGTATTTACAATTCTCGCGGTTTAATGTATATATTTTTTATCACAATCTCCACAAGTTATTTCATTTCATATGTTAGTAATTCTTATATATATATAGTTTATAATAAATATTACATTGAATACATTTTTAAATATTGAATGAAATTGAAAAAATATATTCTCCTCTGCTTACAAAATACTCATAGCTCGCCTCACGCTCAACTTTGTATTGTTTTTTGCGCAACTTTCTAGGGTCTCCGAGTCATGCCTTACACGTGTACATGCGTCATAAAGTGTGACTCTCTATAAGAATATCTAAAATATTTTTATTGTATAATTTATATTGAGATTAATAATTATTGAGAAATTATTAATTTGCATGTCTCAACATTTGAACCTAATCTAACCAATATCATGATATTATTGCACAATCCGCAGTTTTTTACGCGATGTTTTGTTTATTGATTTTGACGTTTAATTGACATTTATCATAATATAATTCTTTGTTGGGTTAGAAAATTAAAATGCGCATTAAAAACCTTACACAAATACGCTACTTTATGCTGTACCATTTGGAGAAAGGATGGAAGGTTGCTGAGTTATTTCGCCATCTCGACGATCTTTTCGGGGAAGAATCGATTAGCGAAAGAGCATGCCGAGAGTGGTTTGTTCGCTTCAAAGCTGGTGATACCAACTTAGATGATAAGTAACAAAATGGTCGATCTTCAGAAATTGATGACAAGTAACAAAATGGTCGATCTTCAGACTTTGATGACCAGGCCCTTTTGGCGGCTGTGGAAGAGGATAAATGTTGTATCACTAGCATACTGGCTAAGAATTGCGACGATTGTTCGTCATCTCAAAAAACTTGACAAGGTGTGGAAATTAACCGGATGGGTCCCGCACAGTCTCTCAGACAGCAACAAGGATGGTCAAGTTCGAATTTTTACCGATTTGCTCCAGAGAAATGAACAAAATTCGTTACTCGATAAACTCGTCACAGGTGACGAGTCATGGCTCCTCTACAAAAATGTGAAAAAAAGAAAGCTTGCGTGTCCACTGGTCAAACTTCTAAGTGAATTTTAAAGGTTATACATTGCAAGAAGGCTATGTGGTGTATGCGGTAAGACTGGAGCGGAATCATTCACTCGGAGATCGTCTACAACGGCCGATGGTATTGGTGGAATGTCAGTGATGAGCGTCGGGAGTGGCGAATCCTGAACAGAAATAGCCAAAGGCAGTACAGCATCAACAGCGACGTGTAGCTGGTTCAAATCAATCGCCTTTATACTGCCATTTAGCTGAAAAGACTGCAAAAAAAAACCAAATCGTTTTCACTTACATCCACGACAATGTTCGCCTTCATGTCGAACGTCGTGTGATCGAATCCATCGCTAGCGAGAGATGGGATTTGCTTCCATATCCGCTTTACTCTTTCACCGAGGCCCCAACGGACCACTATATCAACCACTCTCTGAAAAACTGTCAGGCTGGCAAAGTCTATAACGATTTGGAGGAGTTGATGGAAGATGTCAAATCGTGGATTGCCTCAAAAAACCAGTGCTTCTTCGCCCGCAGAATCGACCGTCTTTTTTAAATATGATAAATTTTTGCACAAATTTTATCAGTTTTGATGAATTGATGCGAATAATAAATGCAAATGTATAAATTGATTTTAAATAGTTAACAATAATAATGCTTTGTACAAAATTCGTAAGAAATATTATATATTAATTATCAAAATGGTTCCATAATCGCAATAAAACTAAATAAACATACAAAATGAGTAATAACGATCAGAAACAACATTATGATTTCCTAAAAATTCCGCATTGACTCACGTCAAAAAATATAGACATTAAAATCAAAACTGTAAATACGAAGATAACTAATTTACTTACAACTAAATGGGAACAAATTCATTACATAATGTACATACGATTGTTATAAAATAATGGCAAAGAATACTTCAAAACGTAATATAAAGACTAGCTATGTGAGACTGTATATCTATATACATATCTACATACATACGCCCCTGAATGATAATTGTACATAATAGATTTTATGTTTATTGACGTTTTTGGTTATGTTACAATATAATAATACAATATAATTTATGACACAATACAATTTTTTAAAAACGGCGGATAATTATGCACCAACCTAATAGTAGAAACATTGTTAAAATATAAAGAATTTATAATTTGTGTCAAACAATGTTCAAATTAACGTCATTTAAAAAAAAAAAAACTTTTCATCTCTTTGGTTTCTGATGAAACTTTTTCTGAACAGCATTATTCAAATAATTTCAAGAAAAAGATTGAAGCGAAATAACTGAAAAATTTAAAAACTACCCCCCATTTTTAACAAAGATTTTCCCAACGACTCGAGCTCATAATTAATAACAAAAGAAAGTCACTTGAAACTTAATAATCTCGTTTTGATAAATTGGAAAAATTTTCACAATCCTTCGACAGGGATGAAGTTTGATGTTCGTTCGAAAATTGGAAAGACGTTTTATATCTTCGGGGAAACTTTATTTTTCTATGACGCCACGTAATCATATTTCATTTAGAATTTTTTGATGATACTAGCATATTAAATAACTTCGGTAATGCATATTAAAGATATAAAGCATTAATTTTACCTAAAGCTCGAAAAAAAGCCTATAGAAGCTATATGGTTTTTCATCTATAAAGTAAACATGTTTCATACATGTGAAGATATAACAATCGTTTTTTATTCAACTATTTACTTGAGACGCGTTTCGCCTTGCAAAAGCATTATCAATCTAATAATTTAAATCGACAACTTGTATTTATATCTATAGTAGGGGACAGCTATACAGTTTTTTGAATGAGATGAAAAGCCAACACTATCCATTGGAATTCAGAGGATTTCCATAAATTTTTGAATGATTCTAATTATTCTATTTTAACACTAATCATATATTAATGTTATAGGAAAAATACAGCTATATTATTTTACAACATAAGAAAACAATAGGGCTAAAGATACATTTTTGGTAATTTGGAATTTCATTAATTCTCAACAATTGATGAGACTTTTATGTTTCTAATATTTGTTTATCATTTTATAATCTTTGGTATTCTCCATAGCACTGTATGAAGTGGAAACGTGGGCAATAAGAAAGAAGGAAGGGAATGTGTTGGATACATTCAAGATGTGGTGCTGGAGGTAAATGCTCCAAGGACCGCAAGCCGTACAAATATCTTGTCTTTCAGACGTAAGGAGAAGAATTCTTGCATACTCATACTTTAGATGCTAGAAGAAACGACGAGAGTCCCGAGAAGTCGAGAGTTAGCGAGAAGATGGTCAAGATGGATAAACAAAATAAAGAAGTTAACTTGGTTCTCTTCATCAACATGTCCGGAAGGAATGGAGTGAGAATGTCTTCTATTTTTTATTAGTTATGTTTCACATGCTATAATTACTTATGCAACCTCATTGAATCCGATATTTCTGAGCTATAATCTGTTTTGTCTTTCTGTATTGCATATTGATTTTATACATATTATTTGCCATAACCGGGTGACCGAAAAAAATCCCATACGAGAGAATCCCTACAGAATAATACTAAAGTCACTCACACTTACAAGAAAAATACTTGCGTAAAGAAATTTTATTTTATATTTAAATTGAGTGAGGTACTGATATTGAAAAAATAATTAAACGCTTGTTTCTTTATACTTGGGTAATTATGTCTGTGAGCTTTTTGTATGAACTTTTTTTATGTTTGTTTTTATATACAATACATAACCTAATCGACATCTGACTGTATATTTAGCTTACTCCAGGCTTCATCTCCATATATTAGTTTTGAGAATTATTTTTAAATTTTTACAATATTGAAAACTATTTTTTATTGTATATAAATTGAGTGTTCAGGCTGCAGTAAAAGGTTAAGATCCTCAGTAATGAGGGAATTAATTAGAAAAATAAGAATTTATACATGAAGCAAAGTGTTCGATCTTTATAACATATTCTCGCTTGTGAACGTGACATACGTAGATATAATGGTTCTTGTTCATTACGCATCTATTACCCTCTTTGATGACGATGAACTTTTCTGTGGTGTTTATCTATGGTTTTGGTCCGGTGAGTTAACGTTTACCATTGGGGTGCGTCAGGCTGCTGACAATTATCGTCCGGCCTGTAGGAACGATAAGTTGGATTGTGAATTATCGTCTTGCTGTATGAGGCTGATAGTATACTATTCATCTTGCTATTGTGATTATGTGTCACACTTTGCGCCGTCAACGATGTGTGAGTTCAAGACTACTTTGCGCGGATAACCTCAACAGACTTTTTTAACGGAGTAACGGAGTTGAAGCCAGAAGTCTAGCGGAAGAAGAAATCCAGACACCCAAAGGAGTAACTCAGATGGGTCGTGTTTCTTTCTAGTATCTGGTTATTCCATTGAATCTCCCTGTTCTCTATTTCTTTTTCTCTCCTTAATTCTTTCCATTCGTCCTACCCCCGTCCTTCTTATCGCGCGCGCGATCATATTGGGTTTGTCGGCGCACACAAATAATACTGAGCTTAACTCTCCCCCCCCAATAGTGTTAAGCACGATGCATTAACAAACCTAAATAGAAAAAATATTGTGTTGAGTGTTGAGAATACCCTTCCTTAGAGCCCACTCAACCGCCGAGTGCAGCTTTGCCTGCGCAGTGCAGAGTAGATGCAGTAGCGTAACTAAAGAAATTGGGCTCCAATGGAAAATGGAAAAAAGGAATCGGATCCCATAACAAAATATACGGTCCCTTTATATATGTTTCCTACAAAATAATACGTGTTTTTATTCATAGATTTTAAAATAGGAAGACTTCGATGGTTAGATCATGTGTAGAGAATGACTGAATAGCAATCACTGAAGTCATTTCTGAACACAATATCATCAGTGCATAGGCCTGTCATTAATGCAGAAAAATGGATAGATACCAACAAAGGAATATTCTTGTGGAGGCCATGAATTACCAGGGGTTGGAGAGCCAGTAATGCTGATGACTGATTTTTTCATTAAATAGTAAGAACAAATTTGGTTTCTTTTCTCCTGTAATATTTACACCTACATAAAAACGTGTGTTTTTAGTAATTTGTATGCATAATTAAGAAATCTAACTCCAAGTCAAAATTGCAATTCCAGGATAACAAGATTCGACTTTGATGATCAAAAATAACGAATACAATTTATGTAAGATATTTGTAGTACATTACAGCGTAAGTAAAACAAATTTTAACAAAAAATAACGTGAAATAATATTGCCAGATTGACAAATAACCTGTTAATGCACCTCCTCGAAATGAGTTATATTACCATACAACTGTAACAGTACTGCGAACATTGCTCAGTTTAATTCTACATTACACAGAATACAAAGAATGCAGATATTGCTGATGCATACAATAAAACCGCACTTAAATACAAAAAAAAATAAAAAATTATGAGAATATTATTTTATCGAAAAATATTGTTGTTGCGCCACCGGAACTCGAACCTGAATCTCTTTCCTAACCGGGGAAGGTGCATTATCCAACTATTGATTTTATATGTACATCTTTTTAATTGATACATTTAATTCATATTTAAAATATCACAGACCTATGTTCTGAATAATTACAACTTCACAATAAGAATGTGTTCTCCTAATAATAAAGTTGTATCAATGTGTTCAAAATTTAATAAAAATGAATTGATAATTCTGGCGTCTGCTATCAGTTTACTCAAAGGTATTTGAGATTTTGTAAAAATAAGGTAGATGGCTCTTTCAAATACTGGAACCATTAAATGTATTAATATCAAAAAGGTAGGATATAGGTTCGAAAATTGTCGCTAAAATTATTGTAGTTGTAGCATAGTTGGATAATGCACCTTCCCCGGTTAGGAAAGAGATCCAGGTTTGAATTCCGGTGGCGCAACAACAATATTTTTAGATAAAATTGATTTTAATGTATGTCTTTCTAATTAATATATTTAATTAATATTTAAAATATTTGTTTAACTGGCAGATCAGCAGAATAAATTTGATCCAGGGATTCATAAATACTCTAAATTGGGACGAGAACGCAAGATTAGATTCCCTACATGTAACTGAAAAAATCCTATTTATTTAATGATATACAATATTTTAAAACATTTTTAATCGACTCAAACCACCCTATTTAGAGATAGTAAATATTTGTATGAAAAGCGCAACTTATTACAACTTTTCTCAATTAAGTATATTGGATGCTAGACTGAAATAAAAGAGTAAAGCTTGTTCACTTCTTTGATTCAGCATCGAATTTAAGATACAATAGATTTACAGTAACGAAATGTACACAAAAAATCAACAGCGAAGTAAATGAATACCAATTCAATCAAATTTAGTTTCATCCCCCCGGAGCGAGGGTAGACGTATATACCTAGCCAGTGCCTACCCTTAAGTGACCACAGGGGAAGGCACCATTTTGGAGTGCTCTTTAATTCCTCTTTTCAGTTTAATTTTTTATTCCCTTCGGAACCTTTATTCGTAACGTTCATTAAAAGGTTGTAAGTTCGCTTTTAGAATGACAATGAGTCTCCTTTGGAGGCTTTACGCGTGTATGGAAAGGGGGATTTAAAAGCAAAATGTACGTTACAAAATGTACGTAATTTAAAAAGAGCCAATTCTTTTGTGTAACGTACAAGGTTAATAAAATTGTGAATTGGAAAAGATTTTCAGTAAAGAAGAAAAAACGCTCGTAATGAGAATGGGAACAAATTCGTTGAGATTGCAAAAAAAATAAAGGACGACTGTTAATTTAAAATACAATTAAATAATAAAAATAGAATCCACAAAATGGCGGCCTATGGAGTCCGGTGGGCATGATACTGACTTCTCATATCGGGGACTCTGGGTCCGATTCCTGGTGAGGATATAACGCATCTATGTCATTTTCTCAACCCTGGGTGTCTTTATGATGTGTTTCTCTACAGTAATTGGGCTTCATGGCCTGGTGTGGTGTTTAAAATTAAAAATAAATAAAATAAAATAGGAAAAAATTAAAAAGTAAGAATATATCAAAAAATGTACAAACAAAATAGTTACAAAATAGAAAGTATTTAAGAATTACTTCTAATTTTGGGGCTATTTTGTCACCACCGGGACTCAAAATTGGTATACAGCTTTAACCAATTTTTTTATTATTTTTTTCTTTTTTTATTAATATTAAAAATATAATATAATTTATATAATCAGTGGATATATATTTATTAACATTTGTTTCTTCTCTATGAGAGAAAGACTCGTGTATAGAGGAGTATATTCGAGTTAATTTATGTTTCAGTTAGTCTGTGTACATATATTTTTTTACTTCAGTTACAAATTTATGATAGTCCGTAATTTTTCTAATTGTGATGGGGAGATTGTTAATTAATCTATACAATTTCATCAGATTCCATCTAAATATGTTATCTTGTTAGTGACACATTTATTTTTTCCCTTTTGATGCGACGATATTATTAAAAAAATAATTTTATTATGGAGAACACATTCTTATTGTGAAGTTATAATTATTCAGATTAAAGAGATCCAGGTTAGAATCCCGGTAGTGCAAAAACAATATTTTTCAATAAAATTGGTTTTATATGTATATCTTTTTAATTAATACATTAAATTAGTATTTAACCTTTACCATACCATGATATAAAATACCCGAACGCACCCATGCTGTCAACTCGTGTTACCGTAAATAACTGTTAGAAAAAATGTTTTTATTAGCTTAAATGGTTTTAATGGCACGAATTTACTCTAAATATTGAGCATTTAATTTTGAAAAAATGATTAATAACATAATTTAAAGCATTCATAAAGTCATATAGAATGTTTCCTTCCTTCTTATCTCTCTTCATTTAATTAAATAAAAAGAGACAATTTTATTCGTATGTTTGCTGTTCCTTTCACTGTGAAAATAGTGTGTGATCTCTATCTTTCATATCACAAATGGTATTTTTACCAATGTATTAATTTTACAACGGATTGAATGGAAAAAATCATTGTTTTTGTACAATTCCCTTTTCATAATTGATTTTTCACTAGTCATTCCTAAGCGCTAATATTTTCTTTAGGATTATCTAAAATATGAATTTTATGTTGCATGTACTTACCAAAATATTGGCGGCTTAATATAATGGTTGACTTGTGTTACTGCATGGTTTGGGAAGGGTTAAACAAATAATAGATATCTCATGATGAAGCTTTATTTTATTATTGGAAAATGTATTGTTATTTGTTTAATAACAGTGCCTTTGTAGTAGTGATGAGCTAAATGTTATTGTGACTGTAATTGTTCTTTTGGTATTTCTTTCATAACGATGATTGGTAACTGATATTTTACAATTAGATGCTTAGTTTTCAGTATATCAGTGAATGCTCACCGAATTACGCATAATCAGTTACTTATCATCTTTTCAATCGAACATAAATTTCACAATCACAGTTACAATAACGGTTAAAATAACGGTTTAGCTCATCACTACTTTGTAGGTGAAAATCCAATAATTGTGTGTTCTTAGACATATTCAAATATTGCCAACCATATTTTGATTACAATGTTTGTTAAAAAGTTTTGTATGCAACTTGAAGACGGAGCCAGGACTTTTAGTCCATTTTATTAACAGAAAATATTTAACTTAACTATATATATATATTAATTTCAATGACACCAAATTACATTTGAGAAATTACGATTCTTCAGAAAAATGTTGTGATTTCATTAAAATAAATAAATATTTAAAAATAATTTGTTCTATTTTTTTTCAATTGCACATTTTTTATGTAAGTACTGTGAAAGAACACGAAAAAAGTAAATAATACAATGATATATACATATAAACATTTTTGATGTTTACAGGTATTATCTTCATGGTTAGTCATTAATAGTAATAATATGACTTTTTATAAACATAAAAAAAGTAATTAACTTTCGAATGGGAACGGGCCCGGGACGGGGACGGGATGAAAGATAAATGGGGAATGCATTAAATAAAATATATTTTGATACGTTTAATTGGTTAGAAAGTAATTTAAAAAAAATATATTATGTTATTGTAATCTAAGGCGTTTATTATTTACAAGTAAAATTATAATGCAATTTTTTTTAAATATCTGTTTTCTCGACTAATCGAAGTGCGCCCTCCCGGACGATGTACTGACCGCAATTGGCTCTGACTCGTTTGACAGCGATTCTTCAATCTGCGAAAGCGGCAACATTCACACAGCATAAATGACCAATACCAATCAACAAGAAATCCCAGGGGTGCCAGTCGAAGGAACATAAGGTGTGTAAACATAAGATACGTAATAATGGGAATAAGGTTTTTATTTTTTGGGACAATTCTAAGAAATAATTCTGTTCGAAGACTAATGATATTTTAATGAATGGTAATATATAGAAGAGGATAGCTATACAAATATATATAAACGAGGTAGAGACAACATTACTCATGTTAATTCTTAGGGTTTTTTACAGAAGTTTTTGTATAATTAGAGTAAATAATTATGTTCAAACACTAATGATATTTTAAGGATGCAGTAGTTTCAAATTACTGTCTTAGCTGCTTTCTGCATAATTACATCCCGTTGATGATTTTGTTCCATATATCTGATATGCCTTTAACAAAGAAAAAAGATACAGCGCAATCAAATCCTAAAAAAGCATTTATATTTACATCTTGTAAAAGATGGATATGCCAAATAAAGAAATAACTGAGTCATCTTAAAACGTAGCTCCAGACCGAGAGGTTGGTGCACCAAGCTGCAGACATGGAACCATGACGCTCAGCATTGAGCATACAATGAAGAAGTAGAGCTGTGCATATATCAATGTTTTACATCGCGTGTACCGCACTTCGGAAATCCCTTCTTCTGATTAAAAATTTGAAGGAAATATTTTTTCATAATTACCACGTGAATATGGTCTCGCGAAAAAGGCAAGGCAGTTATTATAACTCATCTCGCAGCATCCCTGAAATATTATCTCTGGAAATCATTAAAAGGGAATTTTTCTTTAACGAGCTCTATAATGATCCCGGTGCCCATAATGAGAACCTTTATAATGATAGATTGGCAATCGGGACGACTAATTTCAGTCGCATGCAAGCGTGCCAGGGGAATATTTTTTAAATGAGGAGTTTTGTGATGAAGGGAGATTTCGTTAATTAAAAAAATTGTAATAATTTATATCGAAGAACCGCATATTATCTATCGCGTAGCGAAAACATAAAAAAAACGCGTCACTTGTCATAACTACGTTGATATAAAAAAATATTATCATGTATAGAATAAATAACTGTATTTCTTCATTTTCGTATTCTTTCTCAGGTGCTGGTTTTTCAATCTTCTAGATATTTTAACTGATTCATAATGATTTGTAGAGTTATGCGTATATGTTACGTATTAACATATCCTCTGCGGTGGTGGGTCAGATCTGACCCGCGTATTTGTAAAAATATGAATTACGCTACGAATATTAATTTAATTTAATGCCGTTTTCCTTCTAGCTAATCTTTTATTAAATGTTTCCAAATAATTTGAGATGCTAATAAATATTATCGTACGAGATATTAAAGTTGTTTTTATCCGGTTTATACGTAAAAAATACTAATATATAAAAAATAAATAATACATTTTAATTGTTTATAACCACTGTTATACACCAGCAGGTAGTACAATCGCTAACCGACGAGAAAATCACATGCTCAGTGGATGTTTGTATTTTGGCTGTGTAGGGCATATATAATATGTACATTATTCGTAATATTTTTTAGTTTACAACTTTAAGTTTTTAGCAGAAACATCATGCCATTCCATTAAATCATATTTAAAATGAAATATCTATAAAAAATCCCCCATAAAACGGTTGAAAAACCGAAAATTTGAGGTAGGTCTAAAATGATCCACCACCGTCGGATGTCTTTTGTTTTGACCCACCGGGCAGTAAGTGTTAAGATTTCAGGATATACTCCGTCAATAAAAAATCAAGTTGTCTCACGTTGCATTTATTTAAGAGAACTAAATGGTTACAAAATATTTGCCGGCGTCTTATGCAGGCAGATTTTCTACCTAGGTGCTATTTATTCATGTGTTTTATGTGGCTGACGTGACATACATAGGCCGCTAAATTATATATAAGAACACGTTTTTTGGATATGATATAACGTGAGAATTATTCACAAGTAGGGCTTGCAGGTGTTCTTTTTAGCCATTAAATGCAGCCCACATGAAATGTTGTACATGGTGCATCATGTATTATCGTATAGATGCACTTTTGGATAATATTGTTATTTACATTCGAAAGGTATATGTTTTTCTAGTTCGAAAAAATAATGATTAAATGTTCATACATTTATTTTAATACATATAATAAAAATAATAAACTCACTTGTGTTAATTAGGTTCCCGAGAAGTCAATGAGATGTGAAAATAGTAGTTGAAAAATATTTGAAATCTTTATTAATACTAACTTCTATTTTTTAAACAAATTTAATTTAGTTTTAATATCTGACGTTAAGAATGTATATATATTTATGTAAATAAAAAATATGAAAAATGAATGAGTGCACTTAATTCAAACACAAAAAATCGGCATGTAATACAATTTGACACGGCCATCTATTAGGGCAATAGCATGACGGTAGAACGTCAATTTCTCATAGTAAGCCGGATCGACGCTAGGCGCCTTTTAAAATATTTTAAATTTCAATAAGATTTTGAAGGTGCTTGGTATCGATTCAGGCACCAGTAAAAGTATAAATAAAGTAAAAGGGTAATGTGAGCGTATTAAGAAAATATTCTTTGGGAATGCTGTAATTTAGTTAGGCTTTACGTCTTATCTTCGTATCTAAGAACTGGCACAAATACTGTTAACGGTGGTTGATTGTATGCTCCAGGGATTTTTAACCGGTTATATCAAGTAACCGGGATGTCTAGTTTGTCGATATTGTGATAAACCGGTGATTGAGTATTTTAGAATGCAAAAAATATTGGTGTTATCGGTCAAAATTTAAAAAAAAAAAGTTTTTGAAACGTTAATAGTTTTTGTTAACGACGACGAATCATTTGATCGAATATTTCTGGAACAAGTTTTAATTTTCAAAATACATGAACGAATTTGATCAAATAAGTTAACAAAACTTATAATATTCGCATGAAACTGAAACTGGTATTCTAGCCTGATATTAAATACCGCTAAAGACTGTATCTATTAGGTTTTGATTGATTAATCAGTAACAAAACGGCACAAGACTGAGGAAGATGGAAGCGCCGTATCTTATTCCTAGGATAAGGGTACGAAGATGAATGAATGAATAATGAATGCTCCATAAATGAAGCCTTTCGAATATAATTTGCGTCGGCAATTTAATGTAACACAACGATGTTTAAATCTTTCCCAAAGAGAAGTTATCTCGGGGCATCACTCGCTACTTCGATGCGATCTTTGGTGAGATAAATCTAAACCAGAATCGCTGAACGATCCGCGATTACGTTGCGGTTTTCTGGGAGGAAAACATCTTCATTGTTCCTTCACCTTTTAACCTTTGTTCCTCTCCGGCGTGGCGCTGATAATTAATATCTGCCCGAAAAGGGTTTGACCCTATCCAAAATGTGGCCGATAACAATGGAAGCGCCGTCCGAGGCTGTGAAGGGTGCAAAAAATAATTTAACGATGTGAACTTTTTGTTTTCGGCGCCGCGGCGAGAGAAAAGTCTTCGGTGTGGCGGATTATTGCTTCGTAACTTCGGAAAAAAAATAAACTCGAAGAAACGCAAACTATTGGTGTATTATTCGCGGAGATGCGGGATTGAACGCTGTTGAAACCATCGCACTGTATTCTCTTTGAAGGGATGATCAGTGACAAGAAAGGTATCTACAGTTCTTTTCTATTAACAGCAAGATCAATAATACTTTTATGATTATAAAATATTTCATTACTTGTACAAGCGTAATCTGTTTCATCGCAGTTTTTAAACGAGTAACTAACACATTTATTTCAGTTGTTTGCACAAGGGGTTGGGAATTGGGATATAGGATGGATGGAAAAAAATTGGAACTGCAACAGGAAAGGAACGAGGGGGCTTAAGAACCAACCAGATACCAGTAAGAACACGACCTACCTGCGGTAATATCAACACTGTTTTTTTCATAAGACAAGAATTGATTTAAATTAAAATGAATTTACACGTACTAAACATTGAAACCAAAACATTTTTTGAAATAATTGAAATCAAAAAGTAGAGATTAGAATAATTTTCTCTCAGTCAATGCGCTCATGTTTGATTATTGTGGTCCTCTAATCTGCTTCTACTGTGCAAACTGCTCATCTTCACTCTCCGTGATTCTGGGTCTAGTTCAGTGCGATATTCCTCGGACATGGTCTGTCACAGTCATAGTGATGATAGTTTCATTAGAGTAATTCCATTCCTTATAGAACTATCTCCAAAGTAAGGGAGAATTATTTGTCAGTATGTTGTAGAGAGCCTGCTGAAGGCTTTTTACACAATACCTTATAGACATTGCCTGTAACATATTAGGTATGTAATAAGTTTATTATTAATTATTTCATAATTTTGAAAAGTGACCTTTAATATCATGAGATTGGATATAATTATGTTTATATTACATAATTTTGAAAAAAAACTTAATTATTAATATAAACATTTTACACAATTTCCTTGAAATAATTACGTCAACTTTTTCCTTTGAAATGTACAAATTGGATATTGATACAATTTTATTAGATCGTGTTTTGGAGTATGGGATGTAATTAAAAAAGTATTTATATATTTTGGTTATTGTACACTGCAGAATATCTTTGAAAAAAAAGTACTAATGATGTTATTATTTCTGTGTTTTGAAATCACAATATATACGAAATAATGATTTTATTCTTGATGTGTATTGAAACCGTTATAATTTTTTTTAAATATAGTACATTAATAATTTATTGAATAAAATATTGCAATTCTATAATAATAATGGTAGATTGTCGCGTAAAAGATAGTACAGAGATACTTAATATATTTTTAGGCAAGATATATTCACTTAAATTACATTTACCGATTTTTATCAAAAATTCTCACGAGACAAGTGATCAGTCTCAAATAAGAAAGATAAGAAAGAGATCAGTCTTAAAATTTTACAAATAAATTACTAAACGTGTGGTTACCTATTTCTTGGAGCGTTTGTACACAGTGCACACTCAAGATTCAGAAACTGATATTAACACTAATGGTTTACATGTGCCCAGCAAGTGTAAACCAGTAACAATTACTGGGCATGTGTTAACTGATGTTAATCGACGTTAATAGAAGGCATCCATGTTCAGTGGCTCATGTACGCCAATGCAGTGCATTGGGGTGCATTAAGTGTCCAAAAGGTCCGCGCCCTGCAATACTTATGATATCCATACCTTTTCGAATGCTAATTGACTAACATTTTTTAAAATCAACCACAGCAAGGAATGGATTTACAAAAAGGTGAAAATACGAAAACATGTGAATTTTTTTCGGTGTTTAAATTGGTACCCCGCTTGTAGCCGTAAATACTTTGATAGCTAATCCTGGGTTTTCTATAGGTAATGTTGAACACAGTAGTTCAACCTATGAAAATCCAAAATATATCAACATTTATGAACCTGGACTGGTAGACGCCGATGTCGCTCTCTTTGTAGTCTGGTGGTCCTTAACTCTGCTGACCACTTATTAGAATTATTTTATAATCCTGTTTAATTTATTTTTAATATTTTTGGTTTGGATTGAGAATAATGGTTTAATATTTGTATTGATAGATATAACGGATGAACCTGTCTCCTTTAGTACAGACTTCGGTCAAGTTAAGGAAACAGTGAACATCTCTTACATTATGAATCATGAATGGAATAGGTTTGTTTAAATGTTCGCTTTATTTATATATATATACAATATTATTAATCTGTTAAAATAAGTTGAAATAAATAAATGAAATTTCAGTTATGTAAAATTAATCAGTAGTTTACAGAGATATTTGAAAATATAATAGGTCAGTCACGCGCAGATATCTAGGTAGGTACTGCAAAATATATACAGGTTATCCCAAAAAATGTGTACATTGTTTAACGGGTCATAACTTTATTATTTTTCTTTCTTTTCAGAGTGTAATTAATTGAAAATAATGAGTGGACCAAGATTAACTTTTGAAAAAAGAAAATGTCGCAGGGAGTTTCAAGCGGATCCACCCACACGACTTACAATTAATCGGATAAAAAATAATTTTTAAATGAATGGAACTGTTCAGGATGTTCACAGAATGTTCCGGAAGACTATCAATGAGCTTCACCAGCCAATAAAAAATACTGGAATGTTATTGCGAAACATCCTAAAAATCTGTAAGACAAACAAGTCGTGAAATTGGCATCAGCAAATCAGGTGTCCATCGCATTTTAAGACGTTGTAAATGGACAAATTAAATTCCAACAATGGTACATGCTATCAATGAAGATGATCCGGACAGCAATGAGCACCTCCACACTATCATAGTGACGTAAGAGCATGTCTTGATGAGAATATTCCAAACAGACGGCTTGGACGAAAAGATGGCATAAAAAACCCTACCCGTTCCCCAGACCTGACGCCACTCGACTTTTTCCTGTGGGGATACATTAAAAATAAAGTAGAAGGAAAAGTTATACATTTTATGTAGATTCTTTTGAAATTTAAATATTAATTAATCTAAATAAAAATTGAAGTGATGATCATTCAAACTGTGTATACATTTTTTTGGGATAAGGTAAGGTAAGGATAGGCATAATTATTTTTTATCAATATAGAGCATAAAGGAGATTGGCATCATTATAACTTGGCAACCCTATAGCGGTTGAAGATAGTTGTAGATAGATGGAAAAGTTTTTGTATGCTAAATGAAAATAAATTTGAAGATTAAGAGAGAAATGAGAGGATGTGTTGCAGCAAGGGAGTGATAACAATTACACAAGAATCGCTGTTATTGTAAAACTGTTTTATTTTACGCAGGACGCGCGTCGTTCCACCGTGAAGCGATCCATTGCGACTAAATTCCCAAGGACCGAACTTCCGCGTGCTATCGCCCGCGTGCCCCTCCTGCGTGGCAAATGTGCAAAAACTCATGTCCCGCCCTGTACATAAAAAAGTAGATACCAAAATATTACATAATAATTTAAATTTTCTAAATAAAAAAACGTGTTTTAAAATAACCTTTCATTGTACAAATTAAAAAAGATTTAACAACACAAAATATTACGTATATGAAAAATATTAATTTATTATAAGTAGTTATATAAAAAAGTGTTTTGCTTCTATTAAATGTAAGGTAATATTTTTGTTTCTTTGCAATTTCCGAAAACGCCAGAACGCTGGATTTTCGCGATAATTTTTATTTTAGGACTTGAAGCACCGTTTTCCATTAAATTTTCATTAAATTCTATCCTATTAAGTTAAACAAGACTGCCAGTTGAAGCTCACGACAGAATTTCATGTCGTTATTACCGCCAACTACCTTTCTACGTTGTATGGTTATAACCTGATTTTCAAAAATCTAATTAATTTCTGTATATTGTTTAATTAAGTCAAAGTCAAGTGTAATTAAATAGTTTCGTAATATTTTGATGATTTCTTTATATTTCTTATACGCCTAAAATGTAAATTTATAATAAACTATAAAGGAAAAGAAAATCTTTTAAACTATTATGGTACCTAGTTTTATATTAACTGAATCGCTAAGTCTGTTCAGTATTTTATTTGGTAAAATAACAAGTAGCTAGTTTTCTTATTAGATTATAATCACATTTGAGATGTTTCAACAATATCAATTATACCGAGTAATAAAATCACATTTTAAGGCTCGTGTCTACGGAAGGAGATATGATGAGATAATCTCAGAGATTTAGTTGAGATACATCTCAATACTATGTACATATCTGGAGATAAATTCTGTTTATAATCTGATCCATCAGCTTGAAATTGGTAGAAAGAAACAACAAACCAGTGAATACGAAGTTCAATTTGACAGTGAAGTTACGTCACCTAAAACAACCGTAAATATGTACAAAAAACTGTGTTTTATGAAAAGTAAGCGTAAGTCATTAAACGTTAACGTTAATATGATAAGGCAAATATTTGGTATAGGGACATAAAAATAAAGGCTCAAGGACCAACAGGAAAGCACAACTTACCTGGATTTTCTTGCTGTACTCACAACTATCCTAAACTTCTGGAGACTTGTTCGATGATTAGCACAAAGTTCTGTATATCACCCAATAAGATTTACAATCACAATATTCGGCACACACTGCAAGAAACCGAATACATAATACTAATTCACACTTCTTGACAGTTCACACTCATAGATAATACATAGAAAAAGTCATGGTCTATAGTAAGAGTGGAAAGGGAGGGGAACCGATAGGTACAGTTAACATAAAGGAGCATCCATGCACGCTCGCGGCAATAGGCGATCTGATTCTGTCATAAATAGATCTTAGAGATTATCTCACATCTTCTTGATAAATAAAACGGCATTGATCTTTTACACGTAGTTCATAATAATTACAGACGATACCGACGGTGGCTGCGAACCGGAAATCACACGACACGTAGGTATGGGGAAATGTTTTATATCTTCAGTTTATCATAAGTTCGCTTAGAAAATGTATTTTTGTAATTCAAAAAAAAAAACATTAAAAAATTTACACAAAATTGTCGAATAATATAAAACAGTGACTGATTAATGCTGTGTATTTAACACTTAAAACTAGTTTCATATATTGTGTACTTAAGCGTTAATTTTATATAAAATTAAAATCATGTAAATACACTCTTTACATAAAACCACCCTTCATATGTATAATATATACACAGCTAAAAATAATCATTATTTTCATCCAATAAATTGATTTAACGTATAACAATTAAATACGGTGTATATTCGTGTGAACAGAAAAAAAAAATAGCATTCAACGATGCTGAAATATATTCCGAATTTATAAAATTATGCACCTACTTTAAAATAAATATTTAACAATAGAAAAATAGTTTCTTTTATTTGGCGTGATAAGCGTTATTTTTACAATCACACTCAAACGATCTGAAATTGTAAATTTTTAATCTTCTAATCTTTTATCTAATGCTTTACGTCCAGAGATGTTGAAGATAAATTAACTTTATAAATACAAACCAAGAATGAGGGGAAAAAGAAAATTTATATTATTTGTATATACTCGTACAGTAATTGAAGTTGGAATATTTTCGTTTTCTGTAAATTCTCTTTTTTCTTTCTTTTTAATTGTAATTACACTATTTTATTACACTATTTAAACTCTTATAACAGAAATTCTCATTTAACTTAATAATAGTATCAAAAAAAGAATAATTTAGTAAGAAGATATTTTTAGCACGTTTATATCAAACAGGAAAATAAAATTCTTTAGCAGGAGCAGCATATCCGAAGAAATTATACATAGAATAATGAAGTGCATTGGGACGATTGACCATGATTATTAAAAGTGATCTTCCACTGCATCTAAAATGAAATATGACCAATCAATTTACATTTCTATGTACGTATGGCTGCAAAACATGGATTCTCAGCAAAAGAGAAGTCCAAAAACTGATGTATATTGGGCATAACGTAAAGAGATAGAGGAAAGAGGAAAGAGGAAAGAAACAGACAGGTGTATAAAAAAACAGACAAATTTATTATTATTATTTATTTGATTTAATTTAATGAAGAAATATGACATGGTAATGGGCAGACCATATTCTCCTGAGAACAGACAATCACTGGTCGAGTGCAGTCGTCCAGTAATATTCGAGGACAATTGAGAAGCCTTAAAGCCGGCTTGATTGATTGATTGATGAAATAATACAATTCTGCGGAAATGACAGCGAAAAACAATTGAGGCACTTGGGAGGCCTTCATTCAGTAGTGGATAAAGATAATGATGAACTACAGTAAGACCAGTAGTCACATATGGTTGTGAAGCATCTTAAGAAATATTTATAGACTTACATTAGAAAATGGAACATACAGAATACGAATGAATCATGAGCTTGAAAGTTTGATTGCTTGAGAAGCAATTGTAAGATTCTGTTGGTCCTAAAGACTGCGATGTGCTAACCATGTCGAAAGAATGCCAGATATCGGGACACCAAAGATCACGACCAAGTGGATACCCCAGTGGAAGCGATTTTGAGACAGGCCAAAGAAGAGGTGGACTGACTGTGTGAAAGAGGACTGGAGCAGGATGGGAGGATCTCAAAACTGGACAAGAATGGTCATGGATAGGAGTCGCTGGAGAGCACTTGTGAAGGAAGCCAAATCCTATGTAAAAAGTAGTGCTATGGAAAAAGAAGAAGAAATATAATGATGAAATAAAATACACGTTATTAGCCTGTACCTTTTAAAAAAAACCCGCTCCATAAACAGTATAGATTATACATAAATACGGTACAGAAATAAAATGATCTGTTTCCAATTCGGTGAGTATTCCTACATTTTTCAGTTAAAATATGTAAAAGCATCGATGGATTCGTATTAATATTTGAAATATTATACAATTGAAAAATATTCTGCAGTTTGCTATAAAAAAGGAAAAACCTCTTGTTGTAGTCAGAGTAATAATATTTTTACTCTGCTACTAAAACCTTCGGCAACAGCCATTGACATGTACAATGTGAACTGTATTTGTAAAATAAATAATCAATCAATATATAGTTTAATAGTTAATCCCGTCTGTAAGATTGTACCTGAATTATTTTTCTTAAGTTATTCTACCGTGGGTTAGTTTTTGTCGTACGTCCGATGTATCCAAGGCAGAGCAACACGAAATATAGTTTACTATTATTGAACGTATTACTATTAAACGCATCATAAGATGCGCCAAGCAGATTGGTTGACTTACGTTTATGTCATCTGAGCAAAAATGACCATCACATGTGAAATATTCGCATCGAGCCCACCCACGCAATATGTTTTGCGAAATAATTATGTCGGGCGCCCCGGCGGCGCTGCGAACGGCCGTTAGGCGCTGGCGTCGGCGTCGTTCGCGGCTAACGACTTAACGAGATCGAATAAGGGCGCCTTTCGTTATGAAAACTCATCGATTATCACGTTGGTTAGGCTGATGTCACGAGCGGGCGGAAGGTGTTGTGACGAGGTATAGAATTTACCGCTTGCGGTACATGCATTTATTGGGTTGATGCATATTGGCTCTTTAATAGAGTTTTAGAAGGAAAGTATTTTAAGTTTTTTGATTTTATTTAATACTACGGAACTTTAATTTTTAAATATATACTAAAGTTATACTGTGTCGCAAATCCATTGTAATATGCATTTAACGGTGTAATTTATTGGTTGTATTTGTATTAATTTTTACTAATTTATGATAAATTATATATTTTCCAAATAACATAAAATATATTTTAAAGATAATTAATTGAGTGAGAGATTGAGTCCGTTACAAATAGTAAATATTCACAGACCAGTAAATTAATAGACATGAAATAACGTGTACATATAGGAGAGGGTTTGGCACATAAATTCCATAGTTTATGATACATTTATGCAACAGTAAAAGTACTTACTCTTCAAAAATTAAATATTTGTGTAAACTAGATGTATTTTTTACATTAATGTATATTATATATTTTCGTTCCAATCGAGTCATATATTTAAAAATAATCTCAGAGCTATTTGATTGCTCAAATTCCGTATTTCAAAATGCAAATATTGAAACAAAGAATTTGCGTTAGTTCATGTCAATATATTTGGTTGTGTGTGTAAATATTTATGTTAATGTAGAAAGCATCCCAATTAATTAAAACATTATTTTTATTAGAAGCTCCATTAAATAAAAACATAGTGTATTGTATTATATATGAAAATACAAATAAATAATTATAAAAAAACTCACGGCAACTTATGTTTTATTCTATCAGTTACCTTCTGGGTGCTGAACTGTTTATGCCCATTAATAAAATAAGGACTGCAAAACCCTACTGGTTTATGGTCATAACAAAATACTCACAGAAAACTGAGGCCCCGTTTATTACAAAACGAATAACAAAAACTTACAGATGTAGAGACGTTCTAGACCTTTAAGCCGACGCTTTTAATAGTAGGAAGGGATGGGGTGGGGGTGTAGATGGCTCTAGAAGTTTTGGGAATGTTTTTACAACTTTTAATTTTACGTCGCTCAGAAGTTAGTTCGAAGTCAATAGATGTTCGTCTGCGTTTGTCTAAGAGCACATGTATGTACATTGATGAAACTTTTGTTTCAAAATTAGCGTAGAGTTGAGCGCGGAACCTAAAAACTAAGCCAACCAAGGTGGAGCTGTTGATTAAATAAATATACAAATAATTATTTAATAAATTATTTTTATGATTTTAAAAAAAATATATAAATCAAAACTTTTAGAAATTTTGCTAAATCTATTAAACAAAACACATAGTTTCACAGCGTGAAATAGTACTTTTTTGGCCCACAGAAAACTAAAATACAAGATTTCCACCCAAAACTAAGCATACAGCTGAAAAACGTGAAAGAAATACAAATTATCGGGAAATATTTTTTGCGCCCAATCGCAAATTCACGTCACGTAAGTATTAGTAAAGAGAAGCCTGATGGATTTTATAAATGAGGGCCTCGAGTACAAATACATTATAAAGGGGATGTAATTATTTAATGTTGTATGGGAAAAAAAGTTATAGATTCAGGTGGACTTGGCAACACCGAGACCCAGAAATTATTAATTAGTTTCATGTATTATATTTATTCGAATTTCGCGTAAGATAACTGATTTTTTTTTACATATTTGTGTTTTTATTCAACTCATTGAAATCATGACGATGTGAAAAATTTATGACTCATTGTCATTATATTTCGTCTACTGTATCTCTGTACATCTGTAGGTAATTAATACCTTTGTTTTCTTGATATGACTCTGGTGAATTGTATTTCTAACTGTTAATACTTATTATTAAACTAAATTAATTATCTTATTATTTATTCTTAATCCAAAAGCGTGCGACTCTTTGCCCTCCGTCAGAACAGTGCATCAGAGACTTTATTTTAGAAGAGACTAAAATCGCACTTTTTCAAAAAATCATTTCCATTAGCACAATAACAATTTTAAATACAAAGATACTGTAGGACAATAAACAGTTTACGTGTAAAGTGCCCTCGAAGTGAAAATGTTTACGAAAATGGTACTATACAAATTGTCAAATATTATTATAGTGCATACATAAGTGTATGTATCTCCATTTTCTAAAATAAAAAAAATCAAAATGTTCCTTTTTCCATAGCATATCTTACACATATTTGTTTAGTTTCATTTTTAATCTATGTAGTTTCTTCCCCTTCCTAACATCATCTGGCATTTCATTGAAAATCTTTATCGCGCTGTACACAATCGATTTATGAGATTCAGCATTCTTATTGAATGGCAGTCTCAGTCTATATCTTCCTCTATCAGTCTCATTACTGCTGGATAAAGGCCTCCCCAAGTGTTTCCCATTATTATCTGTCCATTATCATTTGATACCGCGTATTTCTATGTATTTTCATGATTTCGTCATTCCAGTGGCGGGCAGCGGGCTTCCTATTGGCTGACGGGACTAGGAAAAGTTCTATGTTCGTATTTTGGTAGCGACCAAAATATTTATTCGATAAATGTATATTTTTTGTTAATATTTATAATTTATTAATTCAATGTGTATTTTTTGTACCAAAATATAAATTTCTTTAATATTTTTAAGCCACACAGACATTTGTATTATTCACATAAAATTATACACTCGTAACGTAGAAAATATTCGTATTTTTATACTTTGAGTACCGCGGGCAGATGTTTTCATCAATTCTATAGTATTATGAAGAGCTAAGCGAATAGAATTAATGTATTTACATTATTTGGTGATGGTTACGATGGAGCGACATGGGGATTATAGACAGATAGAAGAATTCGGAGAAGACCACGAGCTAGATGAAAGCATGATTTCGTGAAGATAGCGGGGTGGCACCGACAAATGGAGCTATTGTATAATGTTTCATAAGAAGATGTTTATGAGAATCCAACATTTTTACTGTTTTTCGGCAACTTAGTTGAATTGCAAACAAAATATACCAAAATAACACTAAACAAAAGAATACAATCGCTGAGAAACAATGATGTCCTCATTTAATAATACAATATTAAAAATGATAATGTAATCATCGCGTTAAATGTAATAATCTGTGCGATTCCCCATTGTTTTGAAACAATACAAAAAAATGTATCGAACTGAATCCCAGTTAATCTGATTCAAAGATTCGATGCGGAAGGGACTGTTTTTATTTCATCCCCAAATCCCTGGGGTTCCCGGGGGAGAGGCAAGAATCTTTTGAAAATCAAAATTTGGCGCGTAATCTGTGCGCGAGGCTTTAGCGGACATTAAAACGCAAATAAAACAAATTTAAGCTCTTATAAAAACGACAGTTTCTCTTTCAAACCAAACGGTGCAAAAATACATCCGGAAAACCTCAAAGAAAATGGGTACGGATGAAAAATGTGGATTGAAAAAATGCGGTGTGACTTAACGTAACATTCTCCTTAAAATATTTTAAGTAATTTCATTGCGATTATTTTAATATTAACGCACATTTTTCAGGTAAAGTCTTTCTATGTTAATAGAGTATTTATTTAGTCTGTTTTTCTATAAAAGTGTCAGAGAAGGTATGAGTATTCAGGAATTTAGAAAAAGCCACGAAGTTCATCACCCAGGGGATTAAATTATTACAGAAACATCGATATATAATTAATTAATTTCGAGCTTCTAATATTATATAATTTATTGTGTTTTTATCTCCTGGTAAAACCCTATACCACTTGCGTTAATTTTTTATGGCTAATCAGCTCTGACAATTTACCAGATGTGTAATTTACTGGTTATACATGTTCTCCAGGCCTTCCGTGTCACTCGGTCATCAATCCACAGACATTACATAACATACACATTTTATTATATTCAAATGATCAGATATTGCTTCTAAAATATCATTTTGCTTCATACTATCTCCTGTATGATATGTTTTAAAGGGAAAAATGTTAAAATTTTGATACGAAAAAGTTCATTTTTACTAAATTGTCAAAAAAATCAATGTGATGATGATGACACTATTTTGCACATATACTATAGCTCACTTGCGTCATGCGCAATTAAAATGATTAATGCAATAGCCCCTGATAACAGGAATAAAAAAAAAGAGATTTATATGACTTAAACATGTTTAATGCAAATTAAAAGTATTAATTAGAGAGATATACATACATATAAAATCAATTTATCGAAAAAATATTGTCAAAAAGTCATTTATATAAGTGAAAATAACAATTTTAAATTTAAAAAAAAAACAAAGATATTCGTAGAAATATAAACAGTTTATGTGTAAAGTGCCCTTGAGGTGAAAGTATTTACGAAAATGGCGCTACATAAATTATCAATTATTATTTTTTTTTTTTAAATATCACAGACCTATGTTTCGTAAAATTGTAACTTTAAAATAAGAATGTGTTCTCCTTAAAAAAAAAACTTAAACATGTTTTACAGATGTCTGTGGGCAAATTCAGTCGTGGTGGCTAAATACCATGCGTCATGCACCCACACACCTAACTACGTCGCTCGAAATAATGATATTACAATATGATGTATTCTGAGCGACTACGTCACGAGTATTGTTGCTGTATTTGTACCTAAATATCATCCGCTCGACTATCGGCTCGTTAGCTCAATAGGTAAGAGCGCCAGATTCATCAAAATATGGAGGTTGGAGGTTCGAGTCCTCCACGAGCCGTTTTTTTTTTTTGAATGCGTATGATATTATTCTGTGAGTAGTTTAATATAATTTGTTCAATATTTATATATTTAACATGTATATTTTAAATAAGGCACGTCAATATAAGAGTTGTATAAGATTTGATCCAGTGTCTTCACGCACTGGCGAATCTAAACCGAATATATTTTTTCAAAAAAATAACATTGTTTACTGGATAATGAGATGTTAAAAATATTTTTTTTTTGGGTGCAGGATCACATAAAGCACATTCATTTGCAGATTTAGCATTTAAGCTGAATGTTCTCGTAAAATATATAATAAAATAAAATTAGTCATGAAAAATACTGGCGCTATAACAAAATTTGTAGTATACCTTCCCCGGATTGGAAATAGAGATCCAGGTTCGAATCCCGGTAGCGCAAAAACAATATTTTTCGACAAAATTGATTTTATATGTATATATTTAAAATGAATACATTAAATTAGTATTTAAAACATCATACGCCTGTGTTCTGAATAATTACAACTTCACAATAAGAATGTGTTCTCCTTAATAATTAATAATCATAATTCTTATTGAGTTAAACATTTATATTAATTAAATACGTTACGATATGAAAAAGTTTGTTTTTATGGATACATAGATAATAATTGATTGAGTTTATTTTTATACTGAAGTCAACATTAAAATAATTCTCGCCATTTGGACGTCTGTCACACTTGTAATAATGTAATCCTATGACTCGATTGGAACGAAAATTTAAACGCTGACAATATAATATGCATTAATGTAAATAATACGTTATTGTTAACATAAAGATTTAACTTTCAAATAGTAAGTACTATCAAATTTATGTTTCCACAAATAATATGTGTAGAATGTTCTAAACCTCTCTCCTATATACACACTTAATTTCATGTTTATTCATTTACTTGTCTGTGGTCAGGCAGGACGAAACGTACAAAAATTGATGATTGAATTTTATACATTTTCAATCATTTTGTTTTACATACTCTCGCAATGTGGAGAAAGCCGAAAGGACAAAAGCATAGAAATTCTTCTTAATCTTGGGGACTTGCTTCAATCATGAATTTCTGAAGGCTCTCTTTGTCGCTCTTTTCTGAGAATGTTTTGTATATTTTTCCGAAAGCTTTTTATTTTCACCCCTCGAAATCATTCAACAGAGACATGCAATTTTTCTCAAATAACGCCGGAGAGTAGTAATTCAATAGCAAATATTCATTCTTCTTTCATTCCAAATACTTTTTTTAGTTTTCGTTTGATCCCGCGCGATGTCCAGGTTAATATTGTCAAGTAAAATTTTATCATCATCACTTTATCGTCTACAATCCAGTGCAGTCGTAACAAACTGTGGCTCGACGAATGGCGTATTTAAAAAACATTTTTATTTATTTCAAAATTGGATAAAAATAAATATGATCTTATTTGACAACAATTTTTAACACCTGGAATAGTATTCCTAACTAACACGATCAGTTAAAAACTTGCTGTTCTTTCACTATTCGGCTTTACATATTCATGCGAATAATTTTTTTCAAGCATAAACCTTATCAAAAGTAAATTGAGAAATCGTCTTATTGATGGGAATCTGGAATAATGCGTGAAATTATAAACAAAAACATATAAAGCTGACTTATCCAAACTTTCCAATAAAATGCAAGGACATTGTTCACATTAAACATGACAAAGTTTTAATTTTACAATAATAAAAATGTAATATTTATCAGAAAATAAAATAATTATAAAGTATGATATATAGTTTTATTTTAACCGACATCTAAAAACAGGGTTCTTGTAAAGAAGTTTGGCTCTCTAAAGAAATCTAAATCGTTGTACTGCTGATACTTGGCTCTTTTGACAAATGATTTTTGCCGACCATTGCTCTAGTGGGTTACGGCTTCTTCAAGAGTTTTCCTCCATTGATCTCTGTCATCGTACAATTTCTCACCAGTTTTGGATCTCCAAGGCAGATATACATATCTTTGATACCGCGTGTTAATTTTTTTATCATCATCATATTTTGCTCAGTAAACCCTGGTAGGTCTTAATGTGCCTCATTTTAGTTTCAGCCTTCTCAAGGTCCTCAGTTCTTTTGGTCTGTGTTCACTTCGGTGTTTGCCGTTTGGTCATCCTATCTACATAGCCTAACCACCGAAGTCTATATATTAAAGAGCACATTATTGTAGCGCCTACTAAACACAATGAAATATTTAAAAAAATATTCGGTGTGCGTTAAATAGTCAGATAAACATTTAGTCTATGTATTGCACACGTATTATTTACTCTAATATCGTACATATATACAAAATAAATTAATTTTAATATCCACGTCGACAAAATTGGGTAGAAAACTGCGCATTGGGGCTATTACACAATAAATAGTCCAGGTGTTCTTTTTCTGAAAGTTCACACGTCACAGTTTCTTCGATGCGCACTGTACGGCATCTCTGCGGATGCGTATTATTAATTAGAGTATGCGTAGTGTGAAAACGATCCATGGTTATACGAATTACTTGCTCGAATGGACGATAATGTCGACCGTAAAAAGGACATAGCGCACGGTAAGTTTCGCGAACTGAACCACAATTTTCGAAATAAGTTTGCACAATTTGCAAGCGTTGTTCTAGTGTAATGGGAAACTAAATTAAACACAAATTAGCTATCAGCTGTAAAATTGGCTGTTGCTGGTAAAATTGATATCAATTCGAAAAACAAACCTTTAAAAAAAACATCTTTTGTATTCATGGTCACTAATCCAGTGTATTCAAGACCATATAATGAATGGGACGATATTTACTGTCAAAACGTGGATCCTTGGGAATTATTGGAATGCGAAAAGTGTATCAAGAGCTGTATTGTGTATGTGATGATATCTTTCTATAATTAATAGTTTATAAACTTTGTTATATAAACCACTGTGAGTTCTTTTTATATTCAACCGGTAACTAAATAAAATAATGTGTTAAAATCTTCCGATGTAAACAAATTCAATTTTAAAAAAATAAATGATGAAATAATTAAAAAAATATATCTAGCACATAATTAACTTAAATTGTTACAATGATGAATTGATTTAATGAACCAAAATAAAAAAAAAAAATGTTAGGAAATTTTTTAGGACAGGACTAGAAATTAAACTTCACAGTTAATAAGGTATTAATTATTAAAAATGAACCGCAATGTTTTTTCTTATTAAAAAAATATTTTTTTTCTCTCCTTATTCACCCGTTTTATATGACGTTCTTTTCTAATTTCATCATTCTTTAGTTTATCATAAATGGATTTACTACATATGCGCCCAAGTAATCTCATTTCCACTACATTCAGTCTAGCTCCAGTCTTCACTTCCGTACATCAGAATCGGTACTAGGACTCCAGTGTGTACCGCCAGTCTTGCTTCGCTTGACAAGTTATTCCATTCAAAGTACCGTTCATTGTATCTCATGTTGTCACCTTTTTTTAGATATTAGTTGATGGCATCAAAAATAGAGAACGTCCGCGGAAGATTTGGCATGACAAGTTTTACCAGATACTGGAAGACGGTCCTGTTAGAAGCCTCAATAATCGACGAGCTTGTATGTGATGATGTATGAATGTGGATGTGGCGAGAAATCTGTGTCAAGATACTAGAGTGTTGCACTCCATCTTTTCTGCCTACCCCCGCCGCGAAATGGCGATATGTCAAGATAGTTAATTAATGTGTGTAAGAAAGCTACGCCATATTGTGAAAATGAATGTCTATATATTTAATATAAAAAATTAGATAAAACATTTTGTTTAAACCACTTATTATTGATAAATTAACATGAAACAAAATCCTTTTTGCAAATTCTCATCTTTTAAATTTGTTTTTACAGTGGTTCCTACAACTTGTACATTTATAATTGTGTTTTTATCTATGCGTGCATTTTTAATTTTTGTACACATTGTTTACTGAAGAAGATACCATAGGTATCGAAACATGTTGATTTATTATTGTGATCTATCAGTAAACAGAGAATTTTATGTTATTATTTATATAATAATTTTAATAAAATAGTTTTGCCAATATTGAATAAATAAATGAAATTAATAAGATTAAGAAACATTTTAAGTTGAAATAATTTTAATAAGCTATATTTTGCTATTGTTCACTCACTACTTCACTATGGGATAATTAGGTGGGAAAGAGCATACAATAAAACAATAAACTCGGTAAAAATAATACAGAGAACAATCATAAAAGTAATATTTTAAAAAATAACAATTTTTTCAACACAAACATTTTTTGCAAAATTACCAGTTCCCAAAATAGAAAACATTTACAAAAAAAATTCAATTAATCAATTACTGAAAAAAATAACACTAAAATTTGAAACAAGCATATCAGTAAGATTTCAAAATAACTTTAAAATCCCTAAATGTAACACCAAACACTATCAGCAAAATTTTATATAATAGATAAAAAACTTCAATAGCCTACCTACACAAATTAAAGAGATAAAATATATAAAAAAGTTTAAAAAGAAATTAGATAAACACTTCAAATACATATAATTAGATAGTAAATAATATTATAGAACATTTCAGAAGCACACAATTAAATATATATAACTCTCTATATAAAATTATTACAGTGTAACTCCCTCTCAAAGAACAAGAGGTAAGCGAATAAAAAACATGTAATTTTAATAATGTACAATACTTAATTAATAGCCCATATTATTAAAAAATTGTCAAAATTTTATATTAAAAAAAAAAACATCGAATAGATTAACACAACAATGTGTTAATCTATTCGAAACTCCAAACTATTCAGATCGATAAATGCTGACGTCATACAGTCATGGTCTGATCTGTTAAATTTCTCGCGTGGGTTTTTTTTATTCAAGGCCTCTTTACGTACTCCCAAAAATCTTTGTGTTTGTCAACAATATACTTACATTCCCTTCTTTAAATCAAAATACTATCGTAAAGTATGACAAATGAGCTCGCAAAGCTAAACCGTTTTTGAGGTAACCGATAAAAAATTGCCGTTTGTTTGTGATAATGTAATTCGGCTGAATATACTAAATGCGCTCTTTGTAGAACTAAAAAAATTAATTAGGGAAAGTACTTCCCCAGAGGGAGAAATATTTTCCCTACAATTTTCCGGAAAGCTTTTAACCCCGCGCTTTGCGGTGATGACACGATTTTTTTTTCTGGTTTCCTAGACAGAGTTTTGATTTTAACATTAAGAAATTATTTTATATTTTGTACGGCTAAGAATTAAATTTAAAATCGGTTTGTATCATATTCGAGTACAATTAAAGAAATTAAATTTATAATATTTACTAATTTGCAGATAGCAATCAATCATCTAAGATTGCCGTAGCTAGCTCACGAGACCAGCTATGTTGTGGCCGCTGTGCGGTCATTCAATGACTGGAATGCTACCGAATGATGTTTTATTATTTAATACCTCAATTATGTGTAAAATATCTACATTTTATTTTTCCCGATGTATATATCGTATCTCTTGTTGTTATTGGCTCAGACCGAGCATGGGAAAAAGTAACATTTCTACCACGCTAATGATTGGCTATGCATCAAACGTATGCTATGGTGTGAGAATCTTAATTAAATTCTATATTGATGGAAATAATTATAGTTTATTCATTATATTTTATTTTATTGTTAAGCTAGACTTGAGAAAACATACAAACTAAATTAAATTAACAATGATAGATAGTTTTTAAAAATTAAATTAATGGTCGTTTGACTGGAAAGTTTATTTATGATATTTATTAATTGAATATAGAATATTAACATTTTATAAATAGCTTAAGAATTTATGAAATCTTAAAATAAAATACTGTCATAAAACCACGCATAAAAAGCGACAAATTGATAATCTTTTAAATACTAATTTAATGTATTAATTATAAATATATACATATAAAATCAATTTTGTCGATAGACATTGTTTTTGCGCTACCGGGATATGAACCTGGATCTCTATTTCCAATCCGTGTAAGTACACTACCAATTGTGTTATAACGCCAGTATTTTTCATGAATAATTTTCGAACCTATATGTTACACTTTTTCAAATTAATACATCTATCGTTCCATTATTGAATTGATTACATACAAAATTGATTTTATATGTAAATATTTATAATTAATACATTAAATTAGTATTTAAAACATCACAGACCGTCTGTTCTGAATAATTACAACTTCACAATAAGAATGTGTTCTCCTTAATAAATTGATAATCCACCAATACTCTCCTACAGTGAGTACAAATTAAACATTGATGTTAATTACATATAAAAATGAAATATTTATGTAAAAGTTGTCATAAATTGAATTGCAATATTAAATAATCAATACAAGTACGCAGAATACTAAAAAAGATACAATTAAATATAAAACATACAAAAATAGTTTAATGAAAAATAATAATATGCAATTGGCTATAAAATCATTAATTGACATGTGGTGACATTGACACTTTGTGGTGTAACATGATTATTAGAATATTCAAAATAAAATTTTGTACTACTCACACGAAAATTAAATACAAGAATAAAGGAACATCGTCGCTGTCTAAAAAATAGTTATTACTCAGAATTTCTAATCACATAATTAAACCTTTTCGACTCAGTACATTATAAAAGATTAATAATGAACAATTTAGAAACTGTTGAAATACAAAATAATTTAAAGTCGGAGAAAACACTAATTAACAACATAAAATTCCCTAAAACTTCGCCTTTATTGTCCATATTCCCTTTTCTCAAGCCCCGCCCCATTGCCCGAATACGCTACAATTTTGTATTTAGTTTAGTTATCACCTGATGATGAGAGGGACTGCACCTCTCGAAATAAGTAGTGAAAATAACCCAACGTATGTGTAGTACAAAGTTCCACTGTGAATATTAAAATGCTATTAGCTATAAAACGCGTAGATATACATTTGATTGAATTGAGCTATATAAAATATTTTTGCCATGAAAGTAACCTTATCACAATTGTAAGTAAGTTGAAAGTATTGGTACTGGATGAATGTTTGGAACAAGTAGGATAGTTCGGGTATTTGGGAAGTATGTTCGACAGGAACGGAAAAGTTGAGAGAGATATAGAAAGGTTGGCGAATGGCACTTTGAATGCAATTATTTCTAATGGAGATTTATTAGCCAATGCAAGACTAGCGGTATATAATGGAGACCTGTTATTAACACTGATGTATGGAAGTGAAGCCTGGTGCTGGCAAAAAAAGAATGCAAGTAGACTGTTGAACGCAGAGAAAACGAAATCACTTGGGCGAATATCAAATAAATATAATTAAAAAATTAGGAATTAATGAAAAGCTAATTTGAGCGTAGTCAATTGGATTAAAAAAGGGTCGTTAGGGGGTTTGGTCAGGTGGAATGATTGAATAAGCAGAGAATGATAAAAAATATGTACGTCGCGAGTGTTGATGACTCTTGAAATAAAAGTTTAATGGAAGACTTGATGATGGCTTTGTGCCTACCTCCTTAGGGAAGCGGCGTTAGGGATGTAAAGTTAGCTAGTTAAAATATTCTTCATTGTCAGAGTAGTAATTAAATACTCTTTAGATACTAACGCTATAGTATAAATTATATCCACTCGATTCCCTGCATCACTGGTGTATTCTTCAAATGAACTAATGGTGGGAGCCTTCACCAGATCTCTCCAACATGTTGCTGATCCTTTCACTTTACAAACATGGTTAAATAAAATAAATAACTTACCTAACACTGAATATTACAAAAAATACAAGAATATCAAACGAGTGTTGTCTATGTTACAGAAAATTAATAATATGAATTAAATATATTAATTGTAAAGATATACATATAAAATAAATTTTATCGAAAAATATTGTTGTTGCGCTACCGGGATTCGAACCTGGATCTCTTCCCTAACCGGGGAATTGAATTGATAAGTCTGGCGTCTACTATCAGATTTACTTAAAGGTATTTTGAAATTCTGTAAAAATAAGGTAGATGGCTCTGTCAAATGATGGAACCGATTAAATGTATTAATTTCAAAAAGGTAACATATAGGGTCGAAAAATTGTCGCTAAAAATAATGCCGCTGTAGCTTAGTTGGATAAAGCACCTCCCCCGGTTAGGGAAGAGATCCAGGTTCGAATCCCGGTAGCGCAACAACAATATTTTTCGATAAAATTTATTTTATATGTATATCTTTATAATTAATATATTTAATTCATATTTAAAATATCACAGACCTATGTTCTGAATAATTACAACTTCACAATAAGAATGTGTTCTCCTAAAAAAAAAGAAAAAGAAAATTAATAATATTATGCAAATAATTACACACTCTCTTTTGAAAAAGATCAAGCAATAATTTTATTTATTTGACACATGTTATTTAAATGAAACAAGGGTTAACGTAATTCAATGAAAAGATTAATAAATTTTACGTATTTCATAGACATCTGAAGTGAGTTATGTGAATCACAATAATTGTAATGAAAAACCTAACCGAATAACACATGATCCAATTAACATAACTACGGAAATGTTATCAGAAGAACCTCTCCTTCAAAATATTTACTTAGGTCGGAATATTTACTTAGCCAGAGATTCTCATAAGCCCTCATTAGGCTTACCAGTGTTTTTGTTTTTTTATATTCTGCCCTGTTTATGTATTTCGGGAAAAGTTTTCCCAACGTGTACTCGAAAGATTACGTATAAACATACGTGTAAAGGATGTTTGTTAAAAACAACTTAGATTCCTTTGAAATGTGGAATTAAGATATTAAAAATAGGAGTAAAAAATAACTTTAGTTGCTGTTTTTCGCTAGCATAATAATGCTAGATATTTTTTATGCTAACATTCATTCGTTGGAAATATAAAAGTGTATATAAGTATTTAAAAGGAAAAAAACATTTATACGAGAATGTTAATAATTGGAATGAAAATACAGAGGTTGGAGTGAAACGCTGTTGGTCGGTTCAGACATGGCAGAAGAGTGGTGGCTTAGAGGAAGCTGTATTGGTGGATATATTGCGTTGTTTTATACGCCATATTTGTTTGAAATTTTCTACGCTTATATTTATATGACGGAAACTTATACAGCAGCATTTAAACATTTATACGAGTGGAAATTATGGAGGTTATTTGCGTTATTTATTAATTTGGAGGTTATGTATGCATTTGTATGATATTAGATCGAGTATGTGGAATGATAAACCGCCTCCAAGTCGGCTAATCATTCATGTGTTTCGAAATTTACTTGGCTTACTTATTACGAAGAGACAAATGTTCAGACTGTGGCATGAGCAATTGAAACAAATTGGCGCCGATGGAGCCAACTGCGTTGTACCGCGCGTTTCGGCGCGTGGCTAATTTGGTGATGATCTGTCAGGTTTGTCAAGTACTGTATCCAGTCTACCATAAGACCAGCACTCTAGTTGCTTAGCATTTGTACGATGGTATAAGTTAATAGATTTTATATATCAACAGTATAAAGAAAACTGAACCTTTTATTACCGCTTTCATAAACTCTGGAGCAGAACTTACTATAAAAAACTCCTTCACTGTGGTTTGTAGATTGTTACAGCGCACGTATAAACCGTGCTATTGTACACATGCTTGGCGCAAAAAGTGTTGGACGTATAAATATCAATTTTACACTCGTATACTCGTACCTACATATTTCATAGTACCAACGTTGGCGTAGAAAATTCCACACATGTTCATCACAATCAGCACTAAGTCTCGTTAGGCACGACAGAAAATTTCAAAATGAAAATTAATAAATATGAATAATGTTCGCCAGTCGTATTGTAGAATGTTACCATAACCGTGAACAACAAAATGGATGAAATTATAAATTCAGCAGCACAACTTGTGCTGCGGAATTTATAATTTTGTAAGTATCATTCGTAAAATCAAATCAAAAGTCGTTGAATGGAAGCGTCCAAAAATAAATTTAGCTAATTAGACAAATCTTCATAACTTTGAATAAACGAGACCCTTTTTAGAGAGACACTCACGAAAAACTAGATACAGCCTATAATTACCAGTATAGGGGACAAAAAGGGTGGGCTCACCGCAATTAAGACGACCTTCCTTCAAGTATTAGCCACTTGACCTTTCAACCAATTTCACTTGATATTAATTACATGCCGGATTCTTAAGGACATCACAAATCAGGGGAAAATGTACAAGGGCGCTTGATATCTTGCAGAAACAAAGTTTGCTAAATACCATCGCCGATTGGCTGATTCGCTCGGGGAAGGGGAAATGGAAATCAAAAGCAAAATATAAATAGTACATGTAAATTTCGTTTACAAGAAAAATTTATATAATAAAATATATTATTATATCTTACTTATTTATAGTTAAATATTATATTATTAAAATAGAGAAATACTAAATAAATAACGCAATTGAAAAGCGCCAGTGGTTTCAAGCAAGTGTGCCGCGAGCTATTAGGAAATATGCCACGAGCTATTAGGAAGTATACCGCGAGATATTGTTGCGTGCAGTAAAATAGTATCATGTACTGAATAGACAAACTAAATTATGTAATAAATAATTCGTTTTATTTATTTTCTTCCATTACGAATTTATAATATTCATCAATTGGTTTTGAAAAATGTAATTTTCTTCATCATGGTGATGCAAAACTAGCTAAAACCATATGTCAAATTATTCTTATATTCATTTTTCTAAATAGGTTGGCGAATCTAATTACTATGATTAAAAACGAAGCTAATAAAATAGATTTATTATTAAAATGAATAACCACAACGTGTTTGCATTAAATATTAAGTAATGTTTTTCTTTTTTTCTAAAATAAACAAATAACATATTATCACCACAACCTTATTAAATATTAGGGAACATGCTTAATGACATGTAATTTTAATATGTTTCTATAGTTTTTTTTTCTATAATTACGCTTTAACGAAAATCTTTAATCATAAAAAAATGCATCTGATTATATTTTTCAGGTGAAATACGCCCGATATGTAGGCACATAAGAATTTTTCAGTAAGCCGTTAAAATTTTATAACTTGAATATTGTACCGTGACTTGAAAAGGTTGAGTACCACTAAATTACTCTTATCAAACATGTATATATTTTCATATATACACAAGTAACAGTAAGATTATTTTGCAAAAATGTACAAATAAATTGAGAAAATGGTATTTATACGAGAAAAACAAATAATTTATTGACATGTAAAAATTATTGCTGACACCGATTATTTTTTATCAACCAAATATACGACCAATTGGTAATATAGATACGATATTGATTTATAATCTGGCCTTGTACTTATCCGATGTCATTCCATCTCGCTTAGTAAGGATATAATCTTACATCATGCATAAAATCTGTTTTATACTTTTAAATCTTTATAATTTTTAAATTTTAATCTGTTTTAGCATTTATAAAAAATTTATCATCTAATATCGAATTTAAACGAAGTGTAATAACTTTTTAAATACTTGCGACTGAATTATTTTTTCAATTTTGAAATCGGGGCACTCAATTCTAAGAAAAAAATATTTTTTATAAAAATCTGATGAAACACCATATACTCAACATATGCCCCGATATCTTTACATTCCATACTTGCATATTTTCTTTGATCAACACCCATTTTAGGCTGTTCTGTTCCCTATAGGAATTGTATCTGATGTATTTTATGAACAACCCTTACGTATAATTAAAAGCCTTCCTTTGATTTGAGATCCCCAGATAATGTACATGCTTAAACACGTACTTGTTAATCTAGCCTTCTATGGTACCTCCAGCGTGCACGATAAAATATATTATATACTTATTTATCTATTTTTTTTAAATAATTTTATAACTAAAAAATAAAATATACATTTTTCATTTATATTAAATATATTTAATGTATCGGTGCAATTATACCCAATAATTAATTATTATTATATTGTTTGTTTCGCAAAATAAATAAAATAAGTAGTATTAACAACAGAAATAAAGAAATAAACATTTAAAATAATTACAACATTTAGAATATTGTTTAGTGTTTTTTTTAAATCTTTCATTTTGGGTTGGTTTATATTAGTCCGAGATCAAAAAGGCGTACGAAAAGGTAATTCAGTAACTCAACGAAAGGACTACGTGTCATGATTACCGTTAAGATTTACATATTTTTCTTTTACTAATATACGTATTTTAAACATACTATATATTTAAAAAAAAAAATACAATTTATGTGATTACTTTTTAAGTGTTACGTAATTTGATATTGAACACAAATAAAAGCCCAAATTTGAGACTGATGAAAATTCTTTTTGAAGGATAATTTGCTACATTATCAATTTCTTTTGAAGCACTACTTAGGTCGATATGTTACCTTTTTGTTCTGAATGAACATTTTTTAAATTTTCTACCGACAGATAAGATTAAAATATGATTTTGTTTTTCAAAATTTATACTATTTTAACCCTGGTACGTATAGTGAACTGAAATATGTATTCTATTATAGGGGCTATGATTGTAGACACTGACATTGACATATTGACTCGTGAGGATCCTAATTGTGTGATCCGACTTGTCGAGTCACTCGGATGAAGTGATCGACGTTTGTATGTTATGCGATTCGTATCAGAAGGTTTCGTACCCTTCTAGTTTCACGCGTGTTGGTGCATGTCGCAGTGTGTATATTATGAATGTGCGTGTGAGTATTTATGCAGTGTTTAGTGCAAAGTGTTAAAATAAAACAGAACTTACGAAAGTTGTCGTTTATTGCGTAATGATTTACAATGGCGGGTACGACGAGCATAATGTTAATTGCGGAAATAAGGCTGAAGGCTGGAGTGGCTCGCTTGAGATGTTGACGAAAGAACGGCCTACGGAGAAGTGGTCGATTAGCTCTTAGGACTCGTCCGTCACGATGTATTGGCATCTGCTTATTGATCAGTTCGTTTTAGCCCTATACGGGGTGCGTGCAAGACCACCACACTATTAAATGTATTTTTTACAAGTTCTGAACTGAATTATTTTAATAATATTAATATATCTAGATTAATATACCTGACAATGTGCACCACTTTTACCGAATTTAAAATCATTTTATGCCATATCTCGCCGAGGCGCCTCGGGCGAGGCATTTGCCGAGTACAATGTACACTCTCGCCGAGGCTCCTCAACTCTCCTTGCCTCGTCCACGATCCGTCCCGGTTGGAGCGTGGACGAGGCGAAGCGAGAGAAACTGAGGGCTGGCTATACACTCGCGGCGAGGGTAAATGGCACGAGAATAAGCGATGTAAGCCAAGAGCTGCGGTACATTCTCGTGCTCGGCTTCTCTCGCCATGCCTCGGCGAGAGTGGACTACTGGCATTAAAGTATGACTACTTTTTTAATCATATTCTTCTGCCGATATGTGTCCAGTGTTGAATATAGACATCTCTTTTTACAGATTTTTATTTCTACAGATCTGTCTTAATACAGTCGAGCACATCGCTAATACTAATGCTAAAAAGCTATATACTAATGTAACTAATCTAGAAAAAATGGGGTATTTTTTTAGTAATTTGTAAAATAGGCCGATGGAACTCTATTATAAAGGGTGTTCCAAGAGGTAGATGATTTATTTTTATAATTGTCGTTGGCATCAATTGTTAAATCATGGATTTAATATGCATGAAAATGTGATAAAATTCTATGTAATTTGATGTGTTCTAATGGTTCAGCTGCTGCGCACGGCATTTGTCGTCTGTAGCTATGCTTTGCCACGTACGGCATTTAGGTATTCGTATATTATACATAAGTCTGTTTTTTACAATTTTGCCATTATACGCTGGATTGTTAGCGACAACAAAATCTATCTACAAAAATGCGTCTTTGCGTGGTTCTATCTGTAACAAAAATATAGTAAATATTTTCCCAAATAATCTTTTAAACATGTTAATAAGTGATTTACTTATTGTTTATAATTAGCTAAAATCAATCTTAAATATATAAAAAAAAAGATTTTTGTATTATAAAACCATCTAATTGATCCGTGTAGCTGTCCGTTTGATATAGGAATACTTTTTACAAGATAGGTGACAAGTATCATGTTTAGGGATTATGAAGTCTCGAAGTTTTTTAATTCCCGGGACTCGAGACTTTGAAAATTTTTCGTTTAAATCATGAAAAAGAATTAATGTTAATGTGTTCTAATGGGGTGTAAACATATACCAATTAGTATTGCTAAACCCCTTTTATTACTATGGATCGTGCGCGACATTTATTAATAATAAAAATACGACAACGTAAGAACAATCACAACAAAAAACATGTACATATTTTATTTTTGCATAGCAAAATAAACTTTTAGAAATACCAATAGAATTAAAGCTAAATCAGATAAGCTATTTCTAATTATTGGGATAAATATTGCTGCTGTTAACGTTTTCTGTTGATGTTGGTTTTATCGGTAGCCTTGATTTATACAAAATTGATTGGAAAACCTTAAATTTATTTGGTTTAAATATAAAGTGTGAAATATATTAGTACCTTTTAAATCAGAAAGTCTCGAGTCCCGGTACTTTTAACAAAAAATTCCCGGAACTTGAGACAGTAGAAAAGCCAGGAATTCCCGAGAATAAAGTCCCGGGAAGTCTCGACGCAGAATATCTAATCATGTTACAAAAATTACCTCGTAGTAATTTAAAATCGGCAATCTCTTATTGGAATACCTATTACTATTTCTAACTATAATATTTACGCAACCCTGTAGAAATATTGAAACATTTCTCAACCAAATACTCTACTCTCATCTCTTGTTTTGTCTGTCAGGTAAGTAAGTCAGGTTAAATATCAAGTTACCCTCACAGGAAAATTAATGTTACTTGTGAGTAGAAATAATTAACTTTCCTGTATCGTCTTCAATATTCATCACCTACCCTCGATCAAGATCGAATTTCACCCCTGCCGGCGGAGTGCGGAACCTCGTTTTCAGATTTCCCTTATAACGTGCGAGGCTGTATCAGACTTTCTATCACCTGTTTTACATCCAAATGGCTTCTTTAGAATTGAAAAGATTTTCTTTTCGTATATTCGACGTTGTATCCTTAAATTTCCGATAAGCATCTGGGAGTTAGCAGGTATTTTTGAATGCTATCAGATGTTGGTGGAGGCGTGAAATGTAAACATTAAGGCGGCCTTAACACGCTTTAAGGATTAAAAGGATATCTCAACGACGTGAAATGATGGATTACCCTTTCAATGTCATATTTTCCATATCTTTCAACTATTAGTATACTTTTAATGGTTTTGACTTCCACATAAGATCCGACGAATGAAAATATAGAATGAATATGTGAATTTTATTTTACTTTTAAAATCAGCAGTGTTATCTTTGTGGTTAAGATTCATATTTTTATTTATTATCTTTGTTTTATTAACCACTAAAATGAGTTTAAATACATCTACCGGTTTCGAAAAATACCATTTTCTTCTTCAGGATGTCATAACTAACTAAAACATATATTGTTTCTTTGACAGAATCTATTTAAAAAAAATCTATTTATCTTTAGTACCTAACTCAAATCATTACTTAATACAAATTTACTCGAATAATTTTTAGGAAAAAATTTTAGAATGGGACTCGTAGTTAAATTTAGTTGGTTGTTTATAATTTTTTGATTAGTTTTACACGCTTTATTTATCTCCAACGATTCCAAATTATTTAATTTGTGACCAACACCGTTTATATGCAAAATTGACAATCCCAATTTTTTATCAAAATCATGACCATTTTCTATCAAATGATTAGAAAATTCTGAAAACCCACTATTGTTCAAACATCTCAAATGCTCCCTTACTCTTATATTAAAATTTCTACCCGTTTTACCACTATAAAATGCAGCACAATCCTTGCAACTAAGTTTATAGACACCATGAGTAAATTTCCTATACTATTATTTGTATAAAATGCCGGTCTAATGTTTCGTGGTAGGTGTTTAGATATTTTATTTTAATATTCACAATAAAACTTTGTACAATACACACGTTGGATTATTTTCACTAGCAGTTTCAAGTAGTGCAGTTGCTCTGATCAGCAGGTGGTAAAAAAACTAAATACATAATTGTAGTCTATTTGGGCAGGGCTTGAGAAGAAGGGGTAAGTTTCGTTCGTTAACGGGAATATGGACAAAAAAAGTGAGGAACATTATGTTCTTGATTAGTATTTTTTCCGAATTTAAATTCTTTTGTAATATGGACAACGGTTTCCAAATTGTTCATTATTAATCCTTTATAAACTACAATTCTGTATTCATTTTAGTTATTACCTGATGATGAGAGGGACTGTGCCTCTTGAAACTAGTGGTGTAAATAACCCAACGTGTGTATAGTACAAAGTTTTATTGTGAATATTAAAATAATGATGTAATACCACAAATTAACCGCCATGTCAATTAATGATATGTGAATTTTAATTTTCTATAAAGAAAATTTCCATTCATATTTTTACATTTAGCACTATACTTTTATTACTAGAAATACTTATATTTTACAAACATGGAATACGTGTCACATCAATATTCTTACTATCATCAAGCAAAAAAAAAGCTTGTGCTATGATAAAAGGACTAACTTATTGGTCTTCCGGAGTGAGGTTCGAACCCTCGACCACTGAATCATTAGGTGAGCGTCTTAACCACTAGACTAACAAGCACGTTTTGATTTACGATTTTACTGTGTGCCGGCCGAGTGGAGAGGATAATGAACCACAGAAGCGGTTCGAATCTTCGCAACTTCCTGCCGCAGAACGCCGCTTCTCACCAGTTCTCCAGCCTAACCGTACACGACTACGAAAAGCTTTACAGTGTATCTTTGTATAACCGCAGGCTAAAATACATAAGAAGATTATTTTACTGTTACAGTTTGTACGAACTATCGTGAAACTTGAGTGAGACTAAGTCGGACATGTAGCGAGATTAATTAATGACGTTAGAATAGTAATATTCTGCATCAGCGTCCATGATGACCACAAGGATTACAAATTTGTGACCATGTAATGAAATTGGTCTGTAAATATAATGTAAACAAATATGATTAATAATATTTTTTATATTCGGATACTGTCCCTTTTCTAGTTCGTAATCATAATTTAGGTCGTGATGTTATTTAGTAAAATTATTTCGTTTTTTAATAATTTCATTTTTATTAAGCAATATCAGTGAGTGAATATTTTACATAAAAGTCGCTATGTTTATGTCAGCGAATGTGAATATTTCCCTTCCGACAGTTGGGCGCCAAATTAGAAAAGAAACAGTTTATTAGTAAACAAAAACAAACGGAGTGCTTGCGTGCGAGTTATCGCCCAATGAAAAACACCCCGAATTTTTTTATCGTTGGCTGCTGTGTTGATCACTGCCTGCGTTCTTTCGGGGGGAGATTTAATATAGATAAGGAACACATAGAACGTGCCAAGGTATCAACAATAAATAAAATCATTTCATTGTGTTTTGTAACTAATAACGCTGACAAATGTAAGAAGTATATCGGTGAACGCCCCCATTACTTTCCCAGAACTGTTTTAGAAGCTGGTGTTTTTGCATCAGTTCTCTTAGCAAAGCTTCTCGATTATAATTAAGCTAAAGTTATATTTATTTGTCGTTTACAATTTTTTTAACCTTTCCTCTCCGATGATGTAAACTGAGTTGTTATTGCTCTAATTATGTGAATATCTCTGTAAATATACTAAATACAGAGTTCATATTTTAGGTATTCCTCAGTAATATATTTATTGTAATGTATCATGATGTAGCGATTCGATGACGCGCGTAAGTTGGCAAGAATGACAGCGTGAAAGGGATAAAAAGGCATCGCCTTCGGGTGTGACTCTCTTTCTCTCCGGAATCGTAGTTCAGAACACATCGCTTATACTCAGTGGCGTGCAGTAGGTACAGATTTAGGTTGTGCTGTTACCAATGATAATTTACAATCATATATAATACGTATATGTAATACAATATATGTACTTTAGTTTAACCAACATCTTTAGACAAAATATATCCCTCGTTTATACGACCCTACCATTTGTTTATTTGTAATTTTAGAGTATTATTAATAGTTTTCACGTAAAACTTAAACTTTAAAAACTTGAACATGAACTTCTTATCCATATAAAAAATGTATGGATGTTTTTAAGAACACTTTCTATGGTTGAATATGATTAATTTATTGTTTGAAAATCTTTCACGTAATAACTGAAGGAAATAATTATTTTTATTAAAGGTAAGAAATAGCCAATTGCTTTTTCCAAATCAAAAACCAACCCATACACCAAATTTGAAGAATAATCATGAGATTAAATCAATCAAAAAAGAGGAAGAAGACACTTCAATGATTTGAACGCAGTTGTAAGCCTTTTTAATATTATTCTGTTAAAAAACAATATAGGTAACGAGTCTTTACAAAATGGATCAAGCAAAAGGAATTTTCAATTCAGTAAATAGCAAATTATATGACATGAGTAATTCAGTAGCTTAAAGACAAAACTGAGTAATGTGAATAGTTCGATGGGGCGAATACATAAGAGCGCCATGGGTATAGCGGTGAGTTGTCGTGGTAGTTTTTAGAACAAAGCAATTAAAGTATCCACTGGTACATATATGGCGCTAATTGTAAAATAATGTTTCCGTTTTTGTTAATCCGATTATTTAATTTATATTTGTTTCCCAGAATTTTTAGTAATGCACAGTTGTTTGCTTGTATGCACTGCATGCCCTTGCTTATACTGTATCATATTTGTAAGATCTGTATTGTTATACATGGAGTTCTTGACTACCTGAATTCCTGCACACACGAAGACACCATTGTTTGCATCCGTAATAGTCGGGTTAAGGATATAACATTTATGTATTGGATAAAATAATTACAATAAATAAGTATTTATCATACGCAACAATAAAAAATAGTTTCTCGAAGAACCTGTCGTGAATTTGTCGATACGTGTATTTGTACGTATGGAGTGGTGTAGAAGACGCTGTGCTATATATATATTCACTTATACACGTATATGTATATATATATATATATATATCAACTATTATTTACTACTGTTATTACTATTATATATATAATACATGTAAAATATTCATATTTTTCCGACATAAAAATCGCATAAGTCTACATAGTTTATAGCAACAGAATGCACGTTTTTATTTTGGTACCGACAAAGAAAGGTAAAGGTGTGTTCCACCATTGTTAATAAATCAAAGTATAAAATGCAGTGGAAGTGTATTTAGATGCACGAGTAGAAAATGAAGAATGAACAAATGAGCATCAAATGTAGATCTATTATAGAATAGTCGAAACACTGAGATGGTTTGGACATGAGAGTGTTGGAGATAATAAGAACAAAGGGTAGATATAACAGATATCGGAGAGCGGACAGAATAGTGTGTCATTCTATTTTCTCGACCTATCATTGCGGAAATAGTAAGTTAGTCAGTCAACGTAGTTCAAATAAGAATACAACGGTAATAATAAATAAACTATATTAATCTTTACGATCTGATGGGACTTAAAATTTTTGACTGCCGTCACTGTAAAGTACCATCCACAGACCAGTAAATGAATAGACATGAAATAAAGCGGAAATATAGGAGAAGGGTTTATATTTTTTGTGGAAACATAAGTCGGAGAGTTTATGAGACATTTATGTAACACTAATTCTTATATTTTTTACATGAATGCATATTATATTGTCAGCGTTTAAATTTTCGTTCCAATCTAGTCATATATTTAAAAAATGTCGCGGAGCTCTTTTATAGCGTAAATAGTATCAGAGTGATCAAAAATAAAATATTGAAACAAGTAATTTGCGTTAGTTTCATGTCTATATATTTGGCACCTGTGGCACTGTAGCACCAACCACCCCACGTTTTTAATTGTTACATTACATTATTACGCAGCAAAAAATACGCAAAAAATAATTTACACATATAAATAATTACACAAGAAAACAATTCCACACGCAATAAACTTCACTCTGCAGCAATTTTACATTCTCCAGTAACAATGCATATAAAATGTCAAAACCGGAAACAAAAATGTGTATTTAATTTTTTCGTAAATATATTCAATTTACGATAGAAAATGATTTAAAAATATATTTTACAATAAAATTAGCAATTTACATTGGTATGGTTCACTTTCTTATATCTACAAAAATAATTTGACATTATTACTGTACTGTGTTTTTAAATTTAATTTTTGAAATTAAATTGTTACGATGACGAAAGATGCGGAACATGACATAATGATATAAATTTATTGGATATTTTTAGGAATATTTAGGATAGGACTTGTGGTTAAATTAATTTGGTTATTTATAATATTTTGGCTAATTTTACACGCTTTACTTATTTTTGATGATTATAAATGATTCAATTTGACCAGCATCGTGTATATGAAAAACAGATAATCTAAAATTTTTTATCAAAATTATGATCATTTTCTAATAAATAATTCGAAAATTATGAAAAATCATTTAATTTAACTCATAAAGTGAATAAAAATAAAGTTATAAACAATTTATAGTAAAATTAATAAAAACCACAATCTAAACTTTGCAACAAGCATTAAAAATATAAATTATATTGTCCATCGGAGGAATAGCTGGCGCTAATAAATTGGAACAGTAAAATTTCGAAAACGTATTGTTTAATATGTACTTGCTTATAATAATAAGCAAAGTTAGGAAAATAATAATTTAATTTCTTCGATTTTAGATATTACATTCGTAGAGTTTAATTCAATCTTGATTGGTGGTTCGCACGGACACATTTCATTAAAACAGTGGCTTTATAAAATATGCTTTGTAACAAATTGTTTCACCCACAAAGGGATTTCTGAAAATCAAATAACGCGCTCCACCTTATCCCCAATTTAAATTAAACACCCACTTTTTAAACTACGTCCTAATTGATATATTTTTAATAAAAAATATTATGATTGAAGTTGGGAATGCAATAATTATGGGTGTTGTTTGAAAATACATATCTATAATCTAATAATAAAATATCACAGACCTATGTTCTGAATAATTACAACTTCACAATAAGAATGTGTTCTCCTAAAAAAATATCTATAATCAATCAATCATTTCAAGATTCAATGGTAAAATTTAAAACATTTTAAAGCTTGGTTTTAGGTTAAAAAGTAATTAATATATTTAATACAAATTAAATTAATCAATTATCTCTACAGAAAAAAATCTATTTATCTAAAAATATTTTAATTCATATTAAATGTATCAATAAGAAAGGCATATAGATAAGTAAATTTAATGAAAAAATATTTTATTAAGGAGAACACATTCTTATTGTGAAGTAATTATTCAGAACATGGTCTGTGATATATATTTTTAAATACTAATTAAATGTAAATAGTAAATTTGTCGACAGTCTACTGAACCATAGTTGGATAATGTACCTTCCCCGAATTGGAAAGAGATCCACGTTCGAGTCTCGGTAGCAACAATGATATATATTTTTTATAAAATTGATTATATACGTATATCTTTCTAATTAATACATTTAAATATTTTAAAAATATATTTTGTTGCCACCGGGATTCGATTTTTCCTGTATATCTTTCTAATTGATTAATGTAATTTGTATTGAAAATACTACAGAACTATGTTCCTAAATTGTTATTTCAGTTCAAAAACATGTTGACATTAAAATGTGTTTATAATAATTTGTTGAATTATTGCAAAAGGTGCTTCATTTCAGTGCTTGTCATTCCATATGAATGATAAATTGGAGCTAAAGTTAACTCTATCATGGTATTCAATTGAAATTAATATTGTTAATCTTGATCAGTGTGTTTTCGTGCCATTTCTTTTAATGCCAATTATAAAATAGGGATTAATATAATATTTACACCATGTTGAGTTACAACAAAGCTAAGGTAGTTAGCTCTCATTGCCACGTTCGCGTTTAAGACATTATTATGGGTATGGTAGTATACTGCAATTGTATATGTTCCTTCTTCTTAAGGCACATTTCTTTACTGCTGTAGCTACCATAGATCCCTGTTCTGTGCTAGGTCTTTCATTTCCATAAGTATATTATACATAATATAATATATTCCGTAACATACCCACTAACCAACAAAGAGAATACTTGAAAATGCTGAAAACCTACTCTAAGTAAGCATGCAATATTAAATTAATTAGATTTCATGATTGTAATATCATATAAATATATTATGTTATATGTATTCTATTATTTAAAAATATAAACGTAACCGTTAATTTTGTATATTTTATTGATAATATAATGTATTTTATTGATAATATAATGTATGTTATTGATAATATAATGTATAACCGAAACATCTTTGATGATTTTTAACTAAACCTTTTATCATTAAATTAATTTACGATTTATAAACGAATTTGAGGCATTCATTATTTACTAATAAAAGCTATATTTTTAAATACTAATTAATACATTTAATCAGTATTTAAAATATCACAGACCTATGTTCTGAATAATTACAACTTCACAGTAAGAATGTATTTTTCTTAATGCTATATTTTTATTGTAAATAATAGATTTCTGGCTAAAATAAAAGAAACACATTTGAAGTAGAAATTTTTACTTAAATTATATAGTTAACATGGTGTAATTGGTAATTCTCCCGGTAAAAGACAGTTTCGTGTTCGAGGTCATAATTAATCACTAAGACAGTAAGATAATCAGAAAAAATCTATCGAAAAAATATACGGTAACTTAATCATTTTGTCGTAGTGATTAATTTTTAAATGTAATTTATATTTCTTTAAATTGATTTAAAAACTATTTAAAAAAAATTCCTACTTCGCAATTAAAATATGATTTCATTGAAAATAATTAAGATTTAATCATCAACTAAAGTTTTACCGTCAATTTGTGCTAAGCGATTAAAAAATTTTGGTCGTTTCCAATAATCTATCAAAATAAATTGGCAGCCGAAACTTAATAACGTGGTAAACTTATTTGATTGCTCCTGTAAAATGATGAAAATATTGGTTAAAACAATTTAATTTCAATTTCTCGATTTAAATTTTTTTTTTATGAATTGTTTATTAAACCGAGTTATCTTGTAGTATATACGTGCATCAATGGCAGACATTTCGAATCTCATTTTATGGTTCTAAGCCATGGATAGTTAAAAGAATATATATAAAATATATTTATTTTTTTGTTTACCCCAAATTGGACAATGCCTAGACTCGTATTTAGAGGTCCATTTACAACCCTCATAGATACAATATGTAGTTTTTCATGCAAACACAAATAATAACTTTTCTTGTGATTTATAAGGGCGCGACGACACTGCACTGAATGAAATAAATCATCGAAATATCGCGCAAAAACCCAACAGCGAGTCTCGCGTCGTTGAGATGGAAAAAATAGTCGATCATCAGACGTTACCCGATATATCATCGCTGCTTACTCTTCCCACGCCACGCGCGAACAATGGAATCTAACCCGCGATGTTCCACGTGGATGTTACACGGTGTTTTGTGTTACCGATACTATCGATTCACAGGGTGCTTAGAATTAAGTTAAAGTGACCTACATTTACGGAAGCGGCTAACCATGAAGGAGTGTAAGGTATTGTGTGATAATTGCGCATAAAGGGTTAGGTAAAGAAACAAGTGAATAAGAAAACATACAAAATAATTTTATTTAATATCCAAGAACACGCTAAAAAAATTAAATGGAAAAGGGTGGGCCACATTGCAAAATATTAATTATAAATATCATATTTGACACTCCATATTCCTAAATTGTAAGTGATTTTAATGAAAATCTTAGACAAAAAAGTAACTTAACAAATACGTCATTCTAATTACCATGGTCATTACACAAATTTATTCAGTACCAATAAACGTTAAACTACTGACACATTATAGAAATCCATTGAAAAGTTCTTTTATTTCTAGGTAGGTAGGTAGGTAGGTAAAGAGTTAATTTGTAGATTCTGTACTTACATACATAAATGTAATGTCTTTGGAATTATACTGTTGTGTGTGTGTGTGTGTGTGTGTATGAATGCTGCACCGCTGGACGTGAATGCGTATCTGTGGGCGTATGTGTGGGGGTATAAAGGGCAGCTCGCGTCCGGTTCGCGCTCTCTTGAGGGTTTTTTATCAGTAATTTTTTACCCTTCCAATTCATGTATTAATATAAAACACTTATGATGTTTACTATAATAAGGTAGTTAGTAAAAGTGTCAAAGTGATTAGCGCTGATGCACTTGTAGTAGTAGATTAGGCGGTCTAGCCGCATGTAGAGTACTCAGAGTATCGTAGACTCTAAGGAATTGGAAAATAAAAAAAAGTTCGCGCTCTCTCTCTGCGAGTCCATCGGCTTTATCGTTTACCTTACCTTGTATATACATTGTATCATACTGTAATAAACGTGTAATTGTCACAAGGAGTTTATCTTGGACCCCCTACATTTACGAGGTGTACACTAAAAACGAACTTAGAAGAATAAATAAATAAATAAAAAATACATACCTAGTACCTACATACTCACAAATTACAATTTTAGTTCAATGCCAATAAATCGACGTCAACATGCGTTAAAAGTTTTATATTATTTTTATACTTTACAAAAATATTGGTAAAATACATATTATACCGAATTTATTAATGTTTGCAAGGTTTATATAAATAATTCTGTTCTAACGTATGTAGTAATTAGTGATTTCTTATTTAAAATTTTATATAATTGCTTATAAATTAATATATTTTTATAATTTAATGTACAATGCGTACTGTTTTCTAACAAATACATTTTTAAAGATGTCAAAATTTTATTCCTTCCTTCCTTCCACATAGCAACGAGAGTATGTGTTAATTGATTTCACTCGATTTTTTTTTACGTTGTTTGACTTTATAAATTATAGTTGCCATCCATGTATCTAAAGAAGAATAAGTCAGTACGTGTAATAATAAAAAAATTATAAAAAAATAAAAACGAACATTTAAAAAAAAAAGTGAGACTATCGCCGGTGGAAATTTTCGAACACCTTGGATATTTGTTGGCACAGACGTTGATAGATGGTCATGATTGATTCGGTTCTCTGCTTTAACTTTCAAGTTAACGACTTTCAAATTGTTTGCTTTTCTACCTTTGCGGCTGTACACGCTCGCTCGCTCTGGCTGTATAAGCTTGCTCGCTCTCGCCGTATGGGTTCGCTCATTCTCGCTGTTGTGAGCTTGCTCGCTCTGGCGTTTTCGAATTGTCCTTGTAATTTGAGTTGTTACATTTTTTGTCAATATCCGAAAGTCTCAAGGTGACGTATTTTTTGATTTATGGGGTGTCACGTGTCATGGGATGCTTACAATATTAATTTTGGTTACTGCGCCACGTAGATTACACGGGGTATAAAAAATTGGGCCGCAAAGGAATAATTTAGTATTCTGAATTTGAAGAATATCAAGTTTAATTTGTGGGTTATATAATTGCGATTTGTTCAAAATATTCATTTAACTTACATAGTACGTGTCATAGCAGTGTGTTGAATATGACTCTGATGATCCATAACCGGGTATCAAAGATTAACTTGTAACTCACCCCCAATGAACCCACTGGAACAATAAAAAATCAGTAATTATTCATCTATTTATAAAAAAATATATTTGGTTTCCACCGGAAACCGAACCCGGAAGTTTTCCTGTCCAGGAAATTTAGGACATATATTCTGTAGATTTTATAAATAGTTAATACAACTATTTTATATTTCCTTTGAGTAAAACGCGCCAGAAGACATAACGGTTAAATCAATTCAAATATATATATTTTTTCTCTACATCTTTCTAAATGATTCGTTTATTTTTGTTTAATATCACAAAACTATGTATAATCATAGAACCTGTAAAATGTGATTTCATTATTGTGAGAACATTATATAAGATTAGTATAATAACATCATATAATTATTTTTAGATTTAAATTATATTGTCAGGACAGGAAAGTAGTTATGGTACGAAAAACTTCGCTAAGCTTAGTTTTGTACAACTTTTGAAGGTTTTGCATCCGTATTGCAATTATGATTAATTATATTAAGGTACCAATACCAGTAATGACAATGCCAACGCCAAAAATATTCCCTCTAAGGTGTGCGGGTGTGTACGCACACACGATTTGACATCATAGCGCACACAATAAAATATAGTGCACACCACTTTTTAACAAGGCTTCTTCTTCGTGTGCCGCCTTTTATCGAAAGTTGACGACCGCGTTGCAGTATGTTAATTTGATTTTGGACATTGAGCCACTTTATGAGGTTACACAGCCAAGATAATCTCTTTCTATCTACACTACTTGCTCTGCTACCTTCTATCCCTGTATGAAAAATAAGTTGTAAAATAATATTTTTTTAACATTGATTATTTAAAACTTTGTTTTTAACCACTTGAATTAAATGGGTTAAATTTAATACACCAACTGGTTCGAAAAATACCATTACTTCATCAGGATGTCAAATCATATATGTCAAATTGGTCTCATGTTAAAAATGTTCTTAGGATACACAGAAGCATTCTAATGTTTTTAAAATTCTATTTTTTTAAAATAATTAAAAAAATATAATAATTTGAAAATAAATCTAGTACCTAACTAAAATTGTTAATGATGAAATTATGGGGAAATTGACTTGATACAAAATTAATGGATTTTTTTAGGATAGAATTTGTGGTTAAATTTAGTTGGTTGTTTATAATATTTTGATTAATTTTACATGCTTTACTTATTTTTAATGATTCTAAATTATTTCATTTATGACGAATATTGTTTATATGTAAAACAGATAATCCAAAATTTTTAACAAAACTGTGATGTCCTTGAAATTGTATGGTTGTGTGTTTGTGAGTGCCGCACCGCCAGTGCGCGGCGTGCGTGCGAGGCTATAAAAGGCGGCGCGCGGCAGGGCGCGGCCTCTTTCTCTGCGTGTTCATCGGCTTAATCATTTGACTTACACTAGTGCTATACCTTGTACTAAATTGTATCGTATTGTAATAAATGTATAATTGTTACAAAGTCTTGGACCTTCACATTACAAGTACGTAAAAAAAATTACGTTAATTTCCAAATAAATTATTGGAAAATTCTAAAAACCAATTAGTATATAAAAATCTTAAATGCTCTTTGATTCTTATGATAAAATTTCGTCCTGTTAAAATAAAAAGAATTAAAACCATAATGTAAAATTTTCAACAAATATTACCAGAATATCCCACGGCAGTCGCCTTTTGGCTATGAAACTCGGGGTCGTAAGTATGTTTGTGTGGATGATAATGGTCGGGAAAAATTGGAAACAATGCCTAAAAGACAGTGAATTGTGAAAAGTAAAAAAGGAAGGCATATATTCAACACTAGATGCAGATTGGTAGACAAATTAAAAAATATACACATATAATTTTAAATACATATTAAATGTATTAATTAGAAAGATATACATATAAAATTAATTTATCGATAAAATATTGATGTTGCTATCGGGATTTGAACCTGAATCTTTTCCTATCCGAGGAAACGCATTGACCGATTATTTTACACCAACACAGTGAGTTGACGACAAATTTTCCAACTTATATGTTGCACTTCCAAATTGATACGATCGACAGATTGTCGTTCCATTATTTGAAAGCCATTTTTAATAAATTGATTTTATATGTATATCTTTCTAATTCAATTTATATTAACAATATTACAGATGTGTGTTATCCTAAAAAAAACTTATAATTTTAATTTTTCACAATTTGCCATATATAGGACACAAACGATTAGTTAATATGATTTAATCGATTGAAAGCCTATAGACGTAATTATACGTGCAAAAAAGTGTTTCGTAAGTCTGCTACGTACGTAATGTTTTTTTTATGATTTGGGGTAGTTTGTTTTATCCTCGGGTCGAATTAAAAACGTTTGTTTCGGGCGGCTAATCGCTTAATAGGGTTCTTTTTTTCTGTATTCTCTGAATTAGAATTAATAAAAGCTTTTTAAGGTTTGCAGATTTTCAAGTCGAGTCAAAAACACAATGGTTTGAATACTTTAAATTTAATAATGAACCAACTATGTCACACCGTGTATAAAATAATGAAAGTACTTGAATTGGGTTTTTTTAAACACGTTTCAGTGTTCATTTTTAATTAATATACGTCTAGCAGAAAAGAAATCTCAACCATTAATTACGGACCGGACTGTTCCTACATTATCTTTAGTTCGCTAAATCAACACATTAGTCTCCTTCTATGTATATAAAGGAGTTACATTTTCATTTAACCCTCTAGTACCGCATAAATTATTTTTATTATAATATAAATGTTTATTAACGTGGACACAATAATTATCTACAATTGACTGATTTGAAGAGAAATTATCAAAGCTGAAGCTGGAGAAGACATAAGAATATGATTTTTAAAAGTGGTCTTCCAGTGCCTAAAATCAAAAGTGTTCAATCAATAGATACTTACAGTTGCTATGCTGACGTACGGTTGCGAAACATGGACTGGAATAAAATAAAGGTCCCGAAAAGATGTACGTTGGACATCACATAAAGAGACAGGATAATAAGATAAGAGTGGATAAGTGTATGGTCAAGAGTAATTGATATAATAGAAAACGCCAAAAAATGATAGATAATTTTTGACCGTTGAAAAACTAGCTTGACTGATGAAATCATCAGAATACGTGGCAGTGAAAGTAAATAATATCGTGCAAATATGGATAGAGAAAAAAGGGAGACGTTCGGAAATGCCTTTGTCCAACAGTGGATAAAAATGTCTCATACTAATGATGACGACTATATACTCCAATAAAATCTTCTACTTTCTTTTTTATTAAATAAAAACTTTCGTTTAGACATTAATAAATTCGATTTTGCCCTCATTCTTAGTCAGATTGTAATAATATTCGTGCAGAAAAAACAGCAATCTTCTGAAGGTGTGCTCAGAAATTATTATTTTTATGGGGAAGTCACAATGTTAACGCGCCATTTTCTGACGACAATTTGCATTAACATATTGATTTAATATTATTCCATCACTGCACTGTATTGAAGACACTCTACGTAGTAATTTGCCAGTCGGTTGTTGGCCATGAAACGTGTTGTAGTGTATGTTAGCATCCGAATACATTTGTATTTTTAGTACATATTTTTTCGCTTCAATTGTTTAAGTTATGCTATATTGTGGTAGGCTATTTTCCTTTGATCGATAATAAAATACCCTAGTGGATGCAAAGGGTATGGTGTACGAGAATAGAGATCCTCAGTCATGTGAGAATTATGACCAAGTAATTAGCATTCACCGAAATGTATAATGCGTATATTTATGATAAGTGTTAATTATATATAATATATACGGATAATGTCAAGACAGAACTACAACAGATGGGTGGATACTGGTAGACTGGATCACGGTGGCGATGTATGCACATAAGTTGTAACTGCGGTCATGGACTTCAGAGTCCTATGAGACTGTTGAAGACGAAGAAGAATACTTATATATCACTGTACTCTATTATCATAAGTCAAAAGTATCTGGTTTTCAGTTTGATATTCCTTAATACTTTACCTTTACTATTCATATTCCTGTTAATGACCGAAATCTTCCCCGTCTTCCCAAGCCCCGCCCCATTACCCCAATAGACTACAACACTGTATTTAATTTAGTTAACATCTGAGGATGAAAGAGACTGCACCTATCAAAACTATATTAGTAACAATAACCCAAAGTGTGTATAGTACTAAGTTTAGTTGTGACAATTAAAAAAAGTATCCTAAGTTTATAAAATTGCACATTGTTTAAAAAACGCATAACCATTTGAGAGAATTATGTTAGCCGGTGTGCTTTAAATGCTTAATTTGGAATTTCTAAAACTTAAATAACATTAACACAGGTATAACTAGATTCAGTAGCACCTAAAACGTTCAATTAAATCTCCATTAACTTGAGAAATAGTATAGCATATAGCGGTTACCTTTGAACCTGTCAGAGTGGATTCTGAATTCAAGAGTAGGTGCCTCTCAATTTCACAACACACTCCCACACCATGATGGAAATCATACATCTCTTGACATTCCACTAGACATTTCTGTGTTATTGTCATATCTCTTTCTACGTCACTGTACTCCGCGACACAAAGTATAGGGTTCATTTAAGCGTGTGAATAATTTAGGTGGACAATTTAAATCACATGTAAACTTTATATTAATATATTTATTCTGAATCTAGTGCATACAGTATGTATATCCATAATAATATTTTATTTCCCCATTTTTTATCTATGACTTACTGGATTGTATTGGACTATATAGGACTGTAATGTAATGTCATTTGCCAGTAAAAAAAAGTCGACATATTTGCCAATGTATGTCGAACATGTTTTTAATATTTATAGGCTAAGATTACATATATTTTCAATAACAGTACGTACTCGTAAATAAATATTCAATTTGAAATAAAGGGTACATTGTCTTTATTACGAGTAAGAAAAAACATACATGAGCGAAATCTTACGAATTTTGACGATTGCCTAGTGTATTGACCATCTGTCATCTTCTTTTATTATTAATACTATCGTCTCTCTTACCATAGAATAAAACACTTTCTTAGTCGCAATGTCAAAGCGATGGGAGATTTTATGTTATTGTTGGTTATGACAATATAATTTTTGGTTATGTTTGCCATCTAATATTTGTCAAAATCTGAGCAAGATAATTCATAACCAAAAATTTAATGTGTTCTACAAGGTTGAGTGAGAAAACCATTTATCCGATTTCGTCATTTCTTAAATGCACATTATACTGATAAAATAGCATTTATGTGTTTATTATTGTCCATCCGCGATTCTTATATCATCATCGATATGCATCAACATGCATTAATATAATAAAGGATTCCCGTATTGAAATATAGATTCTATTGAAACCCTGACCGCACAGCCGCCCGCAGGTCTTAGCAGCAAGCAATCGGCTTCCGCTGATTGCTTGCTGCTAGTATATACCTACATAAACTCTAATACAAACAATATCAGTATTTTTATTTTTACTATAACTTATCTTGCACATCATCAGTATTTTGCATGACAAATTTTCGAACTTATATGTTACACTTTTTCAAATTAATACATCTGTCGTTCCATTATTATGTGTTCGGAATAATTACAACTTCACAATAAGAATGTGCTCTCCTTATTAATATAAGTTGTATCAATGTGTCCGAAATTTAAAAAAATGAATTGATAATTCTGGCGTCTGCAGTCGGTTTACTCAAAGTTATTTGAGATTCCGTAAAAACAATGTAGATGGCTTTCAAATAATGGAACGACAGATGTATTAATTTGAAAAAGTGTAACATATAGATTCGAAAAATTGTCATGAAAAATACTGGCGCTATAACATAATTGGTAGTGTACTTCCCCGGATTGGAAATAGAGATCCAGGTTCGAATCCCGGTAGCGCAAAAACAATATTTTTCGACAAAATTGATTTTATATGTATATATTTATAATTAATACATTAAAATTAGTTATTAAATGTATTTTAGTTAAATATTAAAAAAAATAATTTATTGTTTAACCTTATAAATAATTTAAGCTGGGATATAAAGGCTTAAAACGAAGATAGAATTTTCTAGAGTATCATTATCAAGTGAAAAGCGAGACAGATCTGTAACAGTAGAAATGAAAAATGAGGAAGGGGTTGAGTTTTGGCAAGACAGGGGTAGCAAATCTCAGGATTTGGCATCATTTCAATTTGGTTAGCCTTTAATGTGAGATAGTTTGGACCGAGGGGTTGGTACCAATGCTTGTACTGTCGCGAAACTAACATAATGAAAATAACTAAACTGTTATTACATAATATATTTGTTGTGCTCGTGAGGGTATGAAAATTTTTAAGAATGTCGTTGTTTCTTTTGGGCACATAATTTTGTGTTTAATTATTTTGAAATCTAAGGTAGTGTACTCGTAAATTAATATTTTCAAACATTAGTTTTCTACACCAAATACTGATGACTGATAGGTAAATAAAATAAAATATGTATCCGTTTTTAAATGGAAAGACTAAGAAGGAGGAGAGAATGGTGAGAAAGATATATGACGCATGTGTTGACGGCACCAGAAATAGAGGACGTTCGCGGAAGACTTGGCACGACCAGGTAAACCAGATACTGGAGGATGGTCCTGTTAGAAGCCTCAATAATCGGCGAACTTGCTTAAAAAGATGTACGAATGTGGATGAGACGAGAATTGTGTGTCAGGACAGAAAAGTATGGCGCTCTATCCTCTCTATCTACCCCCGCGGGGAAACAGCGTGTTGGTAAGTTAGTTAGTTACATCAGTTTTTAAAGTATAGCTGATTTAATTATAATTTATGTTTTTGACAAAACTGATTATAAACTTATAGATAAAATAGATACTCGTACCGACTAGATTTTTTAAATAATATTGACTACATTTATATCAACCATAAATATTTTTATCACAGCGTTGTAAAAGTTTTTTACAAAATAAAATTACATTAAGAAGACATTTTTATAGTTTGGCAAACTGGATTTGTGACACGCTGTATAGTATTAATGATGTTTTATAATTGGCAATCAAAAGACAATTAAAACGAAATAAGTGAGATCCATCTTCAAATAATGAGACTCTAAAATTTAAAAAAAATATTAAGATAGTTAACAATATTACTTCCTGGTCCCTAAAATCGTATACACTTTATTAAAACCAGAATGTCAAAGACAATGGGTTATTAGATTATTGTTTATTAAAAGATATTTCAAAATAGTTATTATAAAATGGCTAAAAGGAAATTAAGGAAAGGGAATTATAATATATTGTCAGGTATAATGTACATGTATAACTTTTGTTTTCCATAATATGTAAAATAAAATGCCAATCCATACAACAATATAAAATATTTTAATATAATTTAAATGTATTAATTAGAAAGATATATTTATAAAATCAACTTTATCGAAAAATATTGTTGTTGCGCCACCGGGATTTGAACCTGGATATCTTTCCAAATCGGGGAAGGTGCATTATCCATATTTTTCGATAAAATTGATTTTATATGTATATCTTTCTAATTAATATATTTAAATTGTATTAAAATATCACAGAGCTATGTTCTGAATAATTACAACTTCACAATCAGAATGTGTTCTCCTAATATAAAATATTGTTTGTTTGTTTAAAATAGTGCTGTAAGAATAAATGAAATGTTACCCGATAATGTATAGACAAGATAAATGTTAAGCTTTAGTTTTATTTTTGAATTTTAAAATATGTTGTACTGGTTTTACATTGTTTTAAATTGTTAACTTTGTTTAATTAACCACTTAATGAATTAAAATACATCTGCCGGTTTCGAAAAATATCATTTTCTTCTTCAGGATGTCAATAATTTATCAAAAACATATGTTATTGTTTCTTTAACAGAATCTATTTTTAAAAAAACAATAATTATATAAAAAATAAATTTAGTACCTAACTTAAATTGTTACTTGATGATACGAAATTACTAGAATAATTTTTAGGAAAAAAATTTAGAATGGAACTTGTGGTTAAATTTAGTTAGTTCCTTATAATTTTTTGACTACTTTTACATGCTATATTTATCTCCAACGATTCCAAATTATTTCGTTTATGACCGACACCGTTTACATGTAAAATAGATAATTCCAAATTTTTATCAAATCCATGACCATTTTCTGTTAAATAAAAATTATTCTAGTAATTTTGTATCATCATGTAACAATTTAAGTTAGATACTAAATTTATTTTTTAAATAATTATTGTTTTTTAAAAATTGATTCTGTTAAAGAAACAATAACATGTTTTTGATTAGTTATTGACATCATGAAGAAGAAAATAATATTTTTCGAAACTGAAAGGTATATTTTAATTCATTAGGTGGTTAATTAAACAATGTTAATAATTTAAAATAATGGATTTTAATCACAGAGTTGATTTTGCCAATCTTAAAAAAAATTTACCATTGATTTAAATTTTCACTAAATTGTTAAACCAAAGTTTTAAAAAGCACATTTTTTAATTTTAGCATGTGTGTAGAATGCCCTTCGTCCCGCAACTAATCTTCCAATCCACTCTCATATAAGTACACTTTATTTCGTGTCTATTCATTTACTGGTCTGTGCAATTTTGAATGTTATTCCAATTATTTGATTATATTATTCATCGAAGTGATTGCCTAAAGCATAAGACAATCTTGAAAATAACTTTAAGCCGAATAAAATCTGGGAGAGTGCCATAAAGGTGAATAGATACGTTGCATCTGGCTGGAGAGACCATGGACTCAGCTGTGAGGGTAAACCAGGACTGGGATTTGTGGAAGTGCATTGTGAGTCGAATCTCATATGACTGAGGTCACTATATGTCAGTGAATCATATGAAGGTGGAAAGAAAAAAAAAATGAAAAAAATGAAAGACCAGTTGACAACTTTTTTTTTCCAGTAATTTTTACCTTTCTTATTTATGTATATAAATATTAAATACATAAAATGTTAGTAATAAGAATAAGTAGCTAGTGAATGTGTTAAATTGGATGGCACTGACGCACTTATAAAAGTAAATTTTGTACTATAGCCACATATATAGATATAGAATATTGTATGTGTACTCTGAGAAATTGAAAAAAAACCCAACTAATATGATATTTATTATCCTTTCTTTCTTACTACTACATTTCTATCTAATTTGAAAATGTATTAATTGATCCGCTTTTGTAGTTAATTGATATAATATATTTCTTATGTTATCTTAATTATATCGTTTTATTCACGAACTGTCACAGCGAAATAATAAGTGATAGCTAGATTAGCTCCAGAGGGTATTCGAATATTTGTGAGATAAAATTAATCGAGGCTGTCAATCTTCCAGTTAATTATTTGATTCAAAAGAACCCAGTAACTATTATAAATAAGCAATTTTCTAATAATTTGTCTCTCGTTGTCAGTAGTTATATATTTTTATTTTTATTGCTTAATCATTTTTCATATATTATTTACATCACGTAATAAAGACATTGAAAATAAACATTTAAAATTCTTATTTATTTAAAAAAATATATAAAAAATACAATAGCAAAATAACTTTAAATTGATATAGGTAGTACATACATTTTTAGATAAATTTGGGGGTTAGGACGGTGGTCAAATGAAATAGATGTGTTTGGCGCGTGTTGAGGTTTATTGTGACAATGAATAAAAACCATGAAGACAGATAGAAATTAATACAGTGAATGAAGATGTAGGAAATGATGAAATTAAATTAATTGGCGGTCTAGCTCGACGAAGGCGAGCCGGCAAGACCACCATTGTTAAACGCTGAAACTGGAGAGACTGCTTGGCGGTGAATTGAGCCAGACTTGTGGCAGCAGCCGGCAGCGCTGTCGCTAGCGTCGATGCCGACTGAGATGGCGGTGGATTCGAATTACGATCGCTACACAAATAATATTTCTTATAATTTAGATACATCTTATGCAAATATCTATTTATTTTATTTATTATATCAATCAACAATTTTACATAATTATAATAACTGTGATATGATTTATTGTTTTATCTCTACTATTGAAAACAATCTACTTTATTTTATTAGTAAACGCAGTGTACTAACTCTGAACTGTTAAAAATATGAATAACCGTTTCTAACTGATATACCTACACTGTTGTTAGGTTATGGTTTTCGAACCTTGAACACGTTCTCCCCCACATCCTCTTTTATGAACGAATTCGTCCTCCCTTATTATATTATATAAAGAAGATGGGTGTCGATGTTTAGTAAAAAGTGTAAAATGTTAACCTCAACACGGAAAAGGCCCAGTCTGGAATTAAAAATTCTACATAGATATATAAAAGTAAATAAATAAACCATTTAAAAAATGTCTACGTAATAAAAATGTTTTTTTACGTATACAGCTTAATATTTAATATCGTGAATATATTCTAAAAATATAAAAAAAACTTTAGAATAAAAATTGAAATGTTTACTTAAACATAAATCTAGAGAAAAAAGGTGTATGTCCATGAAGTTTCATTTTTCTCTCTCGAGATAGCGAGTTAGAAAAACTTTACAGTGCCCTAATTCGATATCTGAAAGGAATAAATAAAACTGTAGTGATACTTTAGTTTTAAAACGAAAGATAAAACAGTAAAATATAAAGAGATTTATACGTTACGATTTATATGCTTGTTTTATATTATTTAAATAATATATATTTCTATCCCAAAAATGTTTATTGGTATTCTGAAACCACGTTTTTTCTTGCATATATGTATTTCTTTTATAACCATCTACATTTGAGAGTTTATCAACTGTTTGCAAAAAAATAAGAATAAGAATAACTAAAATAAAAATTAGTTCAAATGGAGTCAATTAAAAATGAAGTGAAATGGAGAACATAATAGAAAAGTTCAGGTGAAATAGAACAGACGAATAGATAATCTGATTAAATACAGCAAAATAAAATAAAAAAATCAGACTTTTCCTAATTTAATAGCTTAAAAGCATTTTAGTACACTACATTACATTAACATTACACTAATTTTAAAAATAAATAGTTTTTCAAATATTATAAAGAACACGTTTTTGTTGTGAAGTTGCATTTTCAGAACATAGTAATGTGGTATTTTAATACTGATTAAATTAATTAACATGAATCAATTGTATCAAAAATTATCTAAATTTAAATTGATTAATTCTGGCGTCTCCTAGCGGGTTTTACTAAAAGTTATTTGAGATTATCACAATATACAATTGATTAATATTGTTGTTGAATATTAGATGTATCAATTGAAAATATTACAGAATACAAGTTTAAAATTTGTCAAAAATGTATTTGATTGTTATTGCGAAAATGGATAGGGGGAGATCTAGTTTCGAAAACTGGTAGCGACTAAATATTTTTTTTACTTCTGTAATATTAGCAAAATTACTTTGTGTCCTCATTTTATATAAATAATTAGACAAAATATTTTGTTTAAACCACTATTTATTGATAATTCAACATGTTTCGATATCTATGTATAATATTAACAAGGATTTAGAAATTGTACATACTAATACTAGGGGTTTACAGTTAGATAAATTTGTAATTTTAGAAATAAGAAAAAGTGTTAATAGCAAGCTAAATATTATAAATAACCAAATCCTCTTTGCAAATAGTCACCCTTTAAATTTGTTTTCATATTAGTTCTTACTTATTCACCACTTTATAGTTTTGTTTTTATCTATGCTTGTATTTTTAATTTCAGTATACATTGTTTCCTGAAGGAGATACCATAGATATCGAAACATGTTGAATTATCAATAAATAGTGGTTTAAAGAAATAATTTTGTCTAATTATTTTTTCGATTGATAGATATTTTCTGTATATTAAAATAGATTCATTTAATTTGTATGTCAATAATATACTCTAAAAATGAGATAATAAGTTGGAAGGGCCAACAGATTCCATTGCTTGATCACTCTATAATACTCTACTTCTTCTGCACACCACTTTTTCAAGGATAAGTGTATCGTGTGTATTAAAGTGTACGAATACGACAAATATATCCTCTTCTGCCATTTTCGCTCTCAAGCTAGGGCATATGGCTGTCATAAAACTGTGACCCGCAGCTGACCCTTCGGCTGACCCATTCGTGTCAATCCCATGTCTAGTGATTCCGCCGAGTACAATATGTGTGTAGTTGTTGCGGGAAGTTCAGGACGCCGGTTTTCTAATGGCTTATTAATGCTCGGTTTAGGCTTTCTATAAATATCTGCAAAACGTGTTCAAGCCAGTATGATCAGGAGCTATTGCATTCATTACCATACTAATATTTCTCATAAAGTCAAACTAACGCACACTAAGAATTATTTGCAAGCGTGAGCTCTCTAAATTCAATATGTTGTTGCTTTGGGCCTTGGTGACATTTTATCTCGGAAATTATTTCTTAGTACTTAATCCTCAGTTTACGAATGCGAATGGTCAGATGCTATGTGTTCTCGATATTATTTTATAGAATAGGAACATGGACACTTACCGAAGAAATGATGGGGAAAGGGGGACTTCAAACATTTGAGATGATCTACACAATAAGCTGGATGGATAGAGTTACGAATGAATATGTTATGGTTTAGATAAATAAAGAAATGTAAGTACCTACCTGATGAAATCGCACCTTAAGTGACAAAAATATAGGAGCAGGAAAAATGAACCCACCGAATTCCGATTTTCCTGGGTCTTTCTATCACCTCCGGATACAGTGGACTGCATAGAATTATCACTATTTTACTAAACGTTGATATATTAACTAACTGAGTCTTTCGAGGTTAATAACATCATGTAACTGTTCCAAATCAAGACCGATAGCTAGCGGCTGGGAAGGGAAGGGAAGGTGGGAGGCAATGAAGATTAGCAGGTTAAAGGTATATATTAAAGGAAGTATGAAATGTTGCACTTCATAATGCAGAAAGAGATTGCAAGATCATGGCTGGTAGTAGCTAAAGTTTAACTGCAATATTGAACACCATTCCTAACAACTCTTTTTGGACGCTACCGTCCGCAGTGATGTACATACGTAGATGATTGGATAATATTAATATATTATATTATTATTAACACCATTATTAACTTATAAGAAAATATATAATTTTCATAATTATTTTAATAGTCGGAACAGTATTGTTTATTTTAAAATAAAATAAGGATTCCTCAGTTAAATATTTTAGGAATCCTATTGTATGCCTTGCATGTAAGCCTTGGGGAAATTTCTGATTAGGGCTGATATAACAATAATGTCTACGCTTAGAATCATACACCAAAATGTATTTACAATATTTTGATCTAGCTTGTTAGTCGGTATTAAATTAACTAGAGCTGAAGATTTCATGATGAAATTACTGAAAAATTGCAATTCACTTTATTTGAGACCCCGAAGCTATGATCCGTTAATTATTATTTTTATTTATCTATGTATTTATGATATGTAACAAATTATACTTCTTCGAATATTAATCGAAAATATAATTTCATAAATATCTTTGATTAAAATAATTTTATAAATATCATTAGTCAGTCTGGAACGATAACTTTTTTCTAAAAATGAACCACATGATACGTGACAGTACATTCTAGAATTATCTAGTTTTGTAGCCAATTATTTCTCTTATAGAATTAAACTATATACTCGTAATTAAAATTTATTATTTATTTTATACATCATTAATTACAGATAAATTAAAGACATAATTTTAAAATTGACCATTATTGATACTATTATATGGATTTGACTAATATTAATACTTATATAAAGTGTAGCAGACCTAGTCCACAATATTTTATGGGTGCAAAAATGTTCAAGGAATATGTGCAAATTCTCCACTATTACGAAAAATAGTATCGTTTGAAATTTATACAAAATCGTATTAAATCGTCTACGTAATCCAAAATAAATAATTGCGAAATCTATATATTTGCTTCAGGTCATAAATCATCTAACAAAAAATAGTCTAGCCGCTCGAAATTCGATGACCTTTAATTTTTTGTATTCAATATATAATTTGGAATAAATAAAATATTTCAAGCAATCGAAATCATCGCATAATAATGATTTTTTTGAAATGCCTATATCTCTGACATGGTTGAGATTGGGCATATGTCCCTCGAGCATTTTAACACTTTTGACTCGTAATTTAGTCAGGTATCCACCCATAAAGTATTTTGAGCTAGGTCTGTTACACCCTATAAGTTTTCCAGCGTCCCAATTGGTCACTATGATTTGAATAATTTTCATTAATGTAGATTTGATTATTTTTAATTCTTTCATTATTTATACATGTTAATTTTATGGGTTTTAATTTTATTTGACTGACTTTGAAAGTAAAATATTTATGACACTATATAGTAACTAGGGTTTGAAATTTACTATTAAATTGCAATTACCGGTAAACGGTAAATAATTCTTCCCATTACCGGTTTAGCGGTTATTTACCGGTAAATGAAAAATAAAAAATAGACGCAGATTAAATGATTAAAGTGTGTGACTACCTTTACTAAAAACGGTATCCTAGATTAAAACCTAAATAATTTCAAATACTTTTCAGGTGAAAAATGTCATATAAATACATATGTATATGATGTCCTTTTTGTTTTTACTGAGATAAGGTAATGGGAGATCAGATAATCACTTATATATGGAGTATATGTATGTATATATAATGAAATAAAAATTAAAAATATATATTTACAATAAACTTTCGTTATAGTATATCTGTATCTATCCTCGATTCGCGGTACAATAATTTCCGGTAATTACCTATCATGCGTTTTGGTTGATTTACCGGTTTACCGGTAATGCAAGCCCTAATAGTAACTTGGTTTATTTTTGTATTTGACCAATTTAAATTTTAATTGATTAATTTGTCTGTACAGCTTTCATATACTTTTACGTACTAGTTTATTAATGGCAGATTTGTTGTAATATTCTTGTCTGTATTGCTGTGTTACTATTCTGAATACATTAATATACTCTAGATGTGCAATACTAGTTATGCTGGCATCATTTATTAATATTGTCGTTGAATTTCCGTATCGAAACACTAGTCTGTTGCCTTATTAGACTCGTGTTGCCATTCGGACCACGTGCAAGGCTGAATGTAACTTGTTTCAAATACTAGTTTTCAATGCTGCAGTTTGGTGGTCCTTCGGAATATTAATATTAGTGCATTTGCAATTTGCGCAGTATTAACAATCTCCAACGTTACAACATACTGGTCAAATCCTATTATAATGAAATTCAGGGGATCGAAAGAATTATATCGTTATTCTGAAATTCGTTATAGTGAATATAAGAAAAAACATATACCTTCTGTTCTGTATATGAAAAACATCATGATATGAACACGTCGCGTAGACACCATTTGGTCACGTAGACATAGCCTAGACCTATCACGTGATCATTTGTTTCTACGCATGCACTAGTTAGCATTGAAACAGTGTTTGTCAAGCTTTGTAAGTGTCTTAAATTTTTTTTGGTCCTTTAAAATGATCAATACATTTTCGAGTCTATCTTTCTAAATTTATTATCTTTGTTTTATTAAGCACTTAATTATAATAATAATAATAATACAAAGTTAATATTGCTAATTTTAAAAGTATCGTTAATTTTCTTTCAGCGTAAACTGACGTCGTTTTTCACTTTTGTCCATTGGCACACGGTGATTGAAAAAAAAAACAATATAAAAAAAAAATTAAAAGTATTTAAAAGCGATATGTACGTATGTAGGTACATCTATGCGCTCCACACAACCATTGCTTTGATATAACAACGTCTAAGTAAGGAGGAAGTACTGAATGCGACGATTGTCGGTCAGCCATTACGATATATGGGTAAAAAATTCGTTATGACTATAAAATTTGTATTCGTTATTTCGTTTAATAAATTTAGTATGGAAATTCGTCCGGCCGGTCAAAAAATTTCGTAATTCTGAAAATTTGGTTACTTTGGTATTCGTTATAATATGATTTGACCTGTATACATATATTGTAATGCACTTTTATAATGTATATAGTCACTTTGACATGGCGAGAAAGGAGTAGAACGCAACTGTTCCCTATCTTCACGTACGTTGACTTGCATGCACGTCGGTACTCGCAATTATAGTATCATTATATTCAGTCTGAATTTATTTGCTCACTTTTTGCTACAATCTACATGGAGTGTACAGCCACCAAAAAACAAAGGTGGTTCACCGATCTCCGCTTCTCCCAATTGGAGATGACGATGATGAGGTCAGAAGAAATGAAACAATGAAAGATGTTCACTCTAGGGACACTACGGCGAAAAGATGATTTACCGATCGCGGTGAACCTGCTTTAATTTTGCTTTGTAGAATAGTCACTATTATTCATTCATTAAACAATAAATCATTTATTGGTGTAAAGTCGGGCCATATCATGATATTTTTCCAACATTCAATACTATATTAATATTGTTTCTTTGCGATGTTTTTGTTGAAAATTTCACAGAATTATTTTCTCAAAAACAAAAACATCACAAATTAAATGTGATTTTATTAATTTATATAATCATTTTTCATAAACGTTTTCTGTTAATAAAATTGACTGAAACTCCTGGCGTTGCCATATGAAACATTATTATTAAAAAGATGCTCGCTTCTAATGGCAAAAATTAGGTATTTCACTTAGAAACATGTGTAGATGAAATTTGACGTCTTTTATTGACATAAAGTTTCTGGTTCTAGTAAATTTGTTTTATTTATACCGGAACTATGTTCTGAAAAATCTCAACGTCGCAAAATGTGATTTTATTGAAGTTAAAATAATATTATATAACTTTTAGGTTTACAACGGTGTCCATGAATAAAACTACCCACACTACTTTAGTCTTTGTAGAAAATCCATTGCGATTTAATCAACTGCGCAAAGCGTTCAACCCTTAGACTTAAATGAAGAGATTAAAATCTCACCCTCATGCACATTTCTTTGTAGATTCCAGATGATTTTTCACAGCTTTGCATATCTCTTCTAGCGGAGGCTTTCTCGCGAAGACACCTCCATCTCGCAGTCATTACCGAGCAGTAACAATTAAGAGCAGACGCTCAAAATACTCGAGAACTTTTTTGGGGGGTTGGGTCTTTAATGTCCCTTCCCTATTCGGATGGATTCAAAACTTTTTCTGATTGGACGGATAAGTGATAAAAAAAGCTTTTATTTAACATTCGAAAGTATTAATAAACCTAACTAAAAAGAAATGTTCATATTAAAAATACTAAAATCTAATTATTTTTCATATAATATTCCAGCGTTCCTCTGCTTGCGACTACGTCCGCGCGTGTCACATAACAAAGTAACTAAATGATACAATACAATAATATTAAAATTGTGTGCTATGTAATATAGGTGATTGTGTGGCAATAGGGTCTATTTAAAAAAAAAAATTCTATTGATTTGTGGCTGTTTCCAATGTCTGGGTTGCTAATGTAGCTGGTCAAAGACTGTTAACTCAGGTTGATCAGAAACTTAACCAATTACTCGACTCCAAATATCAGAAGGGATTTTAGGTGAAACTAACATCAGGGTTGTGTAACAGTAAATAATCATACATTGGGTCTTGCCTTGTTATTTATTGAGTTGCTTATGGTTTTGCAATGTAATTCAGGTAGGTTGTAATTTCTATGTAGGTAAGTAAAAATCACTACTGTAAGAGGAACACTAGGTAATGCTGATAGCTTGCGATGGTCATGAGAACAAATATATATATTTTCGATCTTAAAATAGGGATGCCTACACCGAACACATATGAAATCAATATTATTACCATTTTCATACTAAACTAAATGTTTGTACTATAAAAATAGGACTAACTTACTGGTCTCCTAGAACGACGCGCAATTTCCGATCTCCCCACTTCACGACGTTCCCTCACCACCTAACTGCCGCGATGGGCGATTTCTACGGCTCGCCACACACTGTTTCTGGGTATAGATGTCGTTGTCTACCCGCCACAGATACTATTGAAGTATAATTATATTTTTTATTTGAAAATACATTAAGATTAGTTTTATCGTTACTATAGGGGGACACTTTTTTGATTAAAGTTATAATGCAGTCAGTATAATAAGAATAATTTCATAATATACAACAGATTCTTCTCAGTATTTGGTCTACCAAAATTTAACAACCAATTTTAAATTGCCATCGTATTTTCGTTGCTTTTTAAAATAAAATAAGTTTATTTTAAAAAATCAACAAAAATACGACTACTTCCTTTTTTTATTCTTTTTTGTACGTCATCTCTTAACTTTAGATGCTGTGGCTTGAAATTGTTTAATGCAGTTGCACTTGAACCAATCTCAATTTCCTACCAAGAATGTCGAATTCTACTTAGATTTTTTTTTCAATCTTACTTTTTTACCATTTTGCACATCTGATGTAATCCGATTGTCTTTTTATTAATACATAATTCTTTGCAGCACAATAAAGTTTGAACCTACATCCGTATAACCAAATAATATCTATCAACCCTTTTACCAGATTGATTCAAAGTTCTAGCTTTTATACAATGAAAATAGGTTATGCTGATGGGGTTGTTGAGGTAAAGCTTCAATCATCATCCATGAATCTCGTTCATGAAGACGATAGTGCTTTTAGTGAACTGATTTGTAAAAAAACCACATTTATTTTTTAAAGAGAATACATTGTTACCTTTGATGTTGTAATTTTTTCAGAACATAGTTCTGTGATATTTTAATACAAATTGAATGCATCAATTAGAAAGATATACATACAGATAAACTCAATTTATCGAAAAATTATTTTAGTTACCACCGAGATTTGAACCAGGATCTTTTCCTATCCAGGGAAGTGAGATATCCAATTAAACTATGTCAGCCTCGTAAAAAGTCGACAAATTTTCTAACTTATATGTTGCAGTTATTTCAAATCTTACGTTACATTATTTGAAAGCTATCTCATTTTTATTGCGAATACCTACTTTATTACTAATTGAGTTTATCTGTATCATTTCTTTTCAATTCGTTGGACTAAATATTTCTTGGATAAAGCCTTATATGTTCCAGTTGCTACCTGCCAGGACAGCGAAAAACCTTGATGACGTAATAACATAAGTAATGCGTTTTTATGTTTATGAACGTGAGAGTTTTGTGTAAGTGCCATTTTTTTCCAATACATATTAATAAATTGGTTGCAAAATATATTGGAGGAATTATTATGTGGCTGCAGTGATAAAGAATTCGTTTAGAATAGTAGCGAGTAAGCGTTATTAATATTCTCACCTCCATCATGAAGGTAAGTATGTTTGTATCAAACAAAATATTTGAGAACTAGGGGTTGAGAGATTTGGGGCACGATTTATTTTTCCTTTTACAAGTTTTTCGCGCCACTGAAGGCGGGGGTGGTTTTAATGATGACCTTTTGTTCGCATAAATTGTCGCCAGTTTGAGGACCCACATTTTGTTGTGTATCATCTCCAAGGCCGACTCATCTTTTTAGATTTAAAAAATAAAGGCATGCATAATATTTGTGGTTGCGTACCAACTTACGCTGGAAAAACACCCTTTGCCGCTATAAAAGTGTGCCTGAAATTCCGCGGATTTAAAAACATTCCGTTGTTAGTAGGTGGTAGTAATCAGAGGCACTCCATCACTGTGCATGTTGCGTTATTCTGTCAGTTGATTAATGTCTGTGGATGTACTTGAAATATAACATAATGCTTTTGTTGGTACAATTATGATACAAATATATCAATTTGAAAGTGTACATATAAGTTTGTAGGGATTGTGGTTGTTGAATAATAATGACTAGTGATGATCTTAATTGTGTGATCGCATCAAGAAGTTTAGTGAATGGTGAGACTGAAGCCCCTAACTATCTTCTAGTCTCACGCGTGTTAGTGCATGTCGCAGTATAATTGGTGTGCGTGTGTAATTATTTATGTTGTATCTAGAGTAAGGTATTTAAATAAAAGAGCACTTATAAAAGTTGGGTTTTGTCGCTGGATGAAATACAAATGCGGGTTTGACGAGTATATATAAATGCGCGTATGAAGTTGAATACTTGAAATGGTCGGCTAGCTCCGTGGACTTGTCCGTCACGATGTACTGGCATCTGCTTATTGGTCAGTTTGCTTTGGACCTATATGACTGTTGGGTGAGTCACTACACGGCCATGTCTGTCGGGCGCGTGCAGGATCACAAGTTCAAAAATTTGTCGTTAACTTACTATATTGGCGTGGTGTAATAGGTCACTCTACTTTTACGTATATGAAGGGTTCCTGGTTCGAGTCCGGGTAGCAAGAAAAATATTTTATCTGTATATTTTTCTAATTGATACATTTAAATACTAATTTTAATGTATTAATTATAAATATATACATATAAAATCAATTTTGTCAAAAAATATTGTTTTTGTTTAATATCATTTGTAACATATAGGTTCATTAAAATTTGTCATGAAAAATACCGGCGTTATAACACAATTGGTAGTGTACTTCCCCGGATTGTAAAATTCAGGTTCGAATCCCGGTAGCGCAAAAACAACATTTTTCGACAAAATTGATTTTATATGTATATATTTATAATTAATACATTAAAATTAGTATTTAAAACATCACAGACCTATGTTCTGAATAATTACAACTTCACAATAAGAATGTGTTCCCTTAAAGATACATTTAATTTGCATTACGAGAAAAAGTTGAATCGGTTCATGACTTTGACAGGTAACGTGATTGAGCTCTTCGTTTCGTACACGATTACGTAAGCTTACTCCTAATACAGTTTCGTCACTAGTCAGGTCACTTGAAGCATATTTATAGACCGACTACGAAGAAGAATTTTCATATTTATTCAGGTGTTTAATAAATATTATTTAGAATACTTTAATATTTTCATCGTTATTAATATCTTTTGGTACCTACTTCAGCACATTTGCATACCTTTGTACATTAACGCCTCGGGTGTTGTTTTTCTTTTCTGTCAAAAGTCTAATTTTTTCGAAATAATTTTCGTTTCATATTTATGAATTTTAAAATTAGTATTAATTTATTTCTCAAATTCGTGCTCCATCGTAGCGTTAAAAATCTTATAAAGAAATATTAAGTTAGCATTGTATGTACTTTTTTGTTTCGTAGAATTTTTGATGAAACTGAAATCTTTTTGCTTTTTTTATTGGTATCCAAATATAAAATTTTAAATAATTATTTCTGTATATTTAATGTACAAAAAAAAACCGCACATGAATGAAGAATAAATGGGTGTGTTTCTGTGTGTAAATAAAAGAATACGATTTTTTTTTTTAAATAAGGTAGCAATTGACAATATCTTGGCAGATTGGTAGACATGGAAAATAAAAGTACCCAATTATGGATGACCATACAGTTTATAAACTAATATGTAGAGAAAATTAAAGAGTACGTCTATCTCGGAAAGACAGAAATTCAGCACAGAAGTTGGAAGAAAATGTTGGGCAGCATTCAGAAAACAAAATAAATATAGTTGATTTCGTTCAACTGGGCCATCGGTTAATCGAGGCTGCCGCTTATTTAAGATGCATATAAAATAACAGAAATCAAATAAATGACATAACAGCAATTTTCATCGTTCATTGGTGACACTATTCTACAATATTTAATCGGGACACTATGTGTTTACGGGCCTTGTTACTTCGATTGGCACCACTGAGTTTTTTGGTTCATAATAATGTATATGTGTTTATGTGTGAGTATTGCCGCCCTTTTTTGGAAGCTAAGAAGACGATAACCGACAGGCGTCATCCTTATTACATCCCTGTTTCGACCTGTCCCAAAAACAAAGAAAACCCAGCTAAAAGAACAACAACATTGGACCAGAAATATAGCAAAATTAAAGAGGTTACTGTAGTTCATATATCATATGTGTGCTTATTGGTAATCGGAAACCTGGGAACCAGCTATTGAAGGCATTTACATAAACATTATGTTTGAGATCAAAATACGTAACATTTAATAACTTTATAAGAAATTATTTGTACAATTCCAGGGAGTGCCCGTGGTGGCTGCTGCGCGCCCAGGTCTTCCGTAGAATCTATATTTCATCTAAAGCAATATAATAAAGATGCACAATACACTATTGTTAAAGTCAGTAATTTAATTTAATTTAATAAGTGGTATACATGACTGCTACTGTTATATATTATAACATTACGTTAGTACAGTCACAATACAGATTAATGGATGAGAATGGTGAACGTTACATTTGTATAAAGTGATCACTCACTCAAGTCAGCCCTGTAATTACCCATACTTTCATATTTTTCCATTAAAATATATAAAAAAAATGGCTTCATCTCTATGAGATATCTATTATTTGTTTAATAACAGTGCCTTTGTAGGTGAAAATTGTGTGTTCTTAGACAAATTAAAATATTGCTAATAATTTACTGGTCAAAATAATAAAATATGTAAATTTGAAAAATTTGTGACATATATGCTGTTTCAGGGAAACGAATATAAAGAAATGAATTTTATAAGAAAAAAAATGTACACAATTTAATATGAATTCTTTATGAAATGCAGTTTTTGAAACGAATTTTCTTAAATCTTGTTTATTAGACATAACATATATTTACTGTTGGCGTGATGCCAGGAATTCACACGCTAATCACCAAGGATTGCCATGCAAATATTGTTAAGCATGGTGGAGTTAATAAACATTTAGTAACAACTACACCGCTGCACGTACGTGACGTATGTGTGAATTTGATTTTTCAGTATTTTATTTTAAAATTTATAACACCCGTCACGATGCCAAGAATGCCTTGACTGTCTTGAATTCAGGTAAAATTGCTTTATTCGATTAAATAAAAATACATCACTGAGTTGTTTGGTGTACCTATATTCAAGAATTGACTAAAGCGTAAGAAAAAAACTCACTCTTTAATTTTGTGCGGAATTTCACATATTTGGAGCAGCCGATTATTTGGACAAATGTTGTAGGCCCAATGTGACCCGATGCCTCAAAACTAAAGTCTTTAACCAGCGCATTCTCTCACTGATGACATACGATACCGCAGCTTGAACGTTGACTGTGGACCTAATGCATAATGCAAACGATTTGCCAAAGAACTAAAGTGCAAGCTGAAGCGACAATGGGTCGGACATAAACAATCGCTGCGATTAATGTGTTGTAGTGGAGACCCAGAACGGAAATAAGAATTGTAATGGTCTGTGTCGACGGAAGAGATTTTTATGAGATTTTCGACTCTTTTGCTTCCATGAGATGCTTTGGAGAGAACTCTCAGACCGTGTCTCAAAGATTCGCCGTGTGGCATACTTCATGCTTGTGCATTAAACATCGGTTGTCATTGTCATCATGTACGTCATTTGTGTGATTTTAAATCTCTTCTGTAGAAGTTAAATCGCAATGTTTAAAAACCAAATAATTGTAATTTAACACTTTATGTTAATGTTTAATGAGTTATATCTAACATTCAGAATAGATAGTTGTTATGATATATCTATGATAGTTTTAGATGATATTTATGTGCACGTATCAAATCTCGCTGTCAGAACATACGGCGGGTACGCAGTGGCGTGCAGTAGGTATAGATTTAGGCTATGCTGTTACCAATGTTATTATATAATCATGTTATATATGTACTTAAGTTTAACCAACGTCTTTAAACAAAATAAATCCGTCGTTTATACGATCCTGCCATGTATTTATTTGTAATTTTAGAGTACTATTAGTTATTAGTAGTGTTTTAAAGTTGAAGTTTTAAGGTAGAATAATACCTCCTTACCTATATAAAACGTTCATATATTTTTTATGACTGAAGATGAATAGTTTATTGTTTGAAAATCCTTCACGTAATGACTAAACGAAATAATTATTTTTATTAAAGGTTAACGTAGGAAATAGTTCTGCCAATTGCTTTTTATTTTTCCCAAATCAAAAACCAATACGCGCGCCAAATTTAAAGAACAACCATGAAATCAACACTTTAAAAACTGTAAGATAGTAAAATTTGCGAATTAGTAAAAGAGGAAGAAGACACTTCAATGATTTTCACGCAGTTGTAAGCCTTTCTAATGTTATTCCATACACTCCATACTTCCATACAAAACGGATCAACAGAAAATAATTTTCAATTCAGTAAATAACTAATTATATGAGTTGAGTAATTCACTAACTTAGAGATAGTACAGAGTAATCTGAATAGTTACAATTATTTAATTTATATTTATTTCTCAGAAATTTAGTAATGCACAGCTTTTTTACTTATACACCTACACGCGGGGGCGTATAAGGCGATAGTATAAGTTTTTGTCACTTTCTTACAATTTCAAGCTGATCTAACATGCACTCGGTATTGATATGTATTTCAATTAAATCTCTGAGATTGTCACCTTCCGTGATCATGGACCTAAAGTTGTCCATCAATTTGGTACTTCGATGACGTGAGGCGGATAGCACACGGCATAATGAGGTGAAAAACGAATCATGCATGCGATTCTCTCTATGGAATATTATCTCTTGGAAAGGGTGGCTATATAATTTTATAAAAATATAATTGTTATACAATATTCAATTGTTGTTTGATAGTTATGTGAGGTTCTTGTGTAGGAATGTTTGTGAACACGTGGTCCAATTAATTAAAAAATGAGGTTATATTTATAATATTGGTCCAATACAGAATTTGCACACATATAATTTATTATGTGTACAATACATAAATCAAATTGGTTAATGGTATGAATAATATTTGCAGTATCGCATATCTGTAACACGCATCACATAATACTCTATTTAATGCAATATATTATATATTATATCCTAACTGTGTACGGTGCGTGTGTGTATATTTGTAAATATGTTAACTTGATATCGTATGCATGTTGGTGAACTTGTTGAAGTCAGAAACAAATTAATATAACAAAATTATTAAGATTAACATTTTAACAGTTCAATAAATAAACCGTTAAAATGTGTATAAAAAACCTTATTCTTAACAATTCATTTTTTTTATCATGATATTAATGGAATGATTGATAGTGGCATAAATAGTATTTACTCGTATCTTGATTGACGTTGCAGTTGTTTTGTTATACCAACATAAAAAAAATGTTTTTTTCAACAAAATTCATACATGTTATTGTTAGAGATAATCACAGTGGACTGTATGAAATAATGAAGAGGCAAGGATGACACAGTACTAAGAAACCACTCACCTTTTGAAGCCTCGCCCCTCTCACCACACTCAGTTATATAATCCCTCGACGATGCTGGAAGATGATCACTTTCGGCCACTTTACGTAGTTTTCTCTAGGTAGGCAGGTGAATCGGCGCGTAATCGAAAAAACAACAGTTTTAATTATTAGCCAGTAAGGCGACCAAATGAACACTGAAATGCGCCGCGCTAGTTGGCGAGTAAGTAGGTAATCAAGTATGTGTCTGAAATAGGTTGATGAATCTATATAGGAATTAAAAACTTTCTCTGACCGTTATAATAACATTACATTCAAATTGATTACATTAATTTCGAGTCAAAATATGAGCATGAACCTGTTTTTTAAACCATAATCATTTCACATATAAAAACTGTCTATGTTGCATGGGTACATATAACAAACGTGTCGCATAACAACGTCAAATATGTATAAATTGACAGCTGTCTGTCTGTGTTAAACTGATGTAAATTCAATCACGCAAAAGTGTGCGGTTATCCCTTCAAACTATATTTCTATTATATTTTCAAAATAATATAAAAATAATTGATTTGAGTGATTTCCAGTCACTGTTGAAGAGTTATTTTTTTAGTTTAGTTTCTTTAAAATAAATTTATTTACGTATTTAAATTACGAAGAATTTGAATTAAAACAAACAACACAATTAAAAATGATTTGACGCAATAACACAACAAAAATAAAATAAGATTTTTTGTACTTAAAGCGATATAAATTTACTTCTCTTTTATAAAAACATTTTGCTAAAAACTGACTAATCTATCTAGCTTAAAAGCATTTCTGTTTAAGACACTATTTGGTTAACACACTCGTTTATTATTCTCCCAGACTGGTGTTGAATTTATAATTTTAAATACTTATATAATTTTTTTAAAGAGTACAAATTATTATTGTGCGGTTTTTTGGAACATAGTGTGGAGAAAGGTTTCTCGGTCGGGTATATTTTGATTTGAGGTTAAGTAGATAAGATGTAAATTACTATTAATCCGGTGCTCGACTAGCTCGATCAGAGCACGGATTGTCTTTCTCATATGGGCTGTGGGTATCAGAGACAAATTCAAGGAAACACTTCAATGAAAGATGCTGTAGGTTATTCTAAGACAATGTGCATTTATTTAAGAAAATATAAATTATAAATGGATCAGAATTACTGGTATAAAATATGAGGGTTGACACAAATGGGTGATATGAAATACAAAGTAAATGCAAGATACAAGAGTACAACTCAGATAGTAAATGTATAACTCAATTCAAGGATGATCAGTTCTCTCTGTCCATATCCAATCACGATGGATAACACTAGTTTATTCCGCGGAGCGGATATCATTTGTATCAGCCAAACTGACGTCATAAGGTGAAGACACAAATTAGAATATGGATAATCAATAAATATTTGGGGGTTAGGACGGTGGTTAAAATGAAATAAATGTGATTGGCGCGTGTGTTGAGGTTTATTGTGACGAATGATAAAAACAATGAAGACAGATAGAAATGAATACAGTGAATGAAGATGTAGGAAACGATGATATGAAATGAATTGGCAGTCTTGCTCGGCAAAGGCGAGCCGGCAAGACCGCCATTGTGAAACGCTGAAACTGGAGAGACTGTCTGGCGGTGAATTGAGCCAGACTTGTGGCAGCAGCCGGCAGCGCTGTCGCTAGCGTCGATGCCGACTGAGATGGCGGTAGATTTGAATTATGGTCGCTACAAATACCTCGAGGATTACAATGATAAGCACAATTTCGGTGTAAAGGTGTAGACCTGCACATAGGTCGGGCGAGTCGGTGATGATGATGGGATGGCTAGCAGGATGGGGCTGGCGACGGACCCTTGACGGATGGAGAGAAGTGCACAAAGGCGATGGCGATGATCAAAACGATTTCTGTCGGGCGAATGGCAGTTGGAATATTGTGAATAATAATCTCCGTGAGATGAGAGGTTACAGATATAGCGGTCAATACAATCCGATGATGTTATGCGGCAGAGATTCGGTTGGATTATTGCTGAAGCGTGATGTAATAACACGTGGTCGCGATACAAAATGGCGTGCGCTCTTGATGTTGAAGAGACTCATACAGCCGGGCAGTACAGTAATAAATTATATTAACACAACATACAGATAAAAGTCAGTAATAAAGATTTTACGTCCGAATAATGATCACACAACTCTTGAATATCGAGATTGGAGAGCGGACGGAGGAACGTGCTGACTTCAACGGTAGTCGGTGTCAGGTAATTTCTTCTTTCTGCCTCGGCTTCATGTTCACGTGGGAGGCATCTAGCCTAATTGGTTCGTTTCAAATATTAACAAGTCAAATGGTTATGAAATTACGATTAGACGCAGAGAACATCACAGTCTAAGCTTAAACTCGAGGCGCACAGTTTAAACTTTCCCCGGAATTACAATCTATAGCTATAGCAAGCGCTTACTTGATACTTTTAGAGACTATATTGATTTATTTTCGAATTGAAAATGAAATATCGCCTTAGACGGAGCCACTTCTCGGCGGAGAATATCAGGGGACTCAGGCGGAGCCACTTCCCATGGCGGAGAATATCAGGGGACTGCTCGCCTATGGCGATGCATACCTCAAGGTGCAATTTGCGGACGTGACTCTACTCATGTTTGCTGGATTACCGCCGCTGCACCCAAGCTGTGTCGGTGGTCCACCTGCATCTAACAATACCGAGTTTTTATAACTGTCCATCCCTTACATTGGCTAAGTGCTTTTGTAGCCTTGAACAAAATATTGTTTTGGGTTATTTTGCATTTTAACATCGGGGCGAATCTGTCTATGCAAACGGAGCAAGCGGAAATCTAACAGGGCTTCTTTCTATGGAGGTGGGCGACGGGTGACCAGAGTCAAAATGGGACACTTATTTATGAGAGAATTTTATGTTATAAAAATAAACACATGACAACAGTTCTGTGATATTTTAAATACAAATTAAATGTATTAATTATAAAGATATACCTACAGATGAAATTAATTTATCGAAAAAATATTTTGTTACCACGAATAGTTACCGAGGTTGGTTGAGAAATGAAACGAGGGTTTTTATATAATTCTATATTATGCAATGTGTATAAAGTTGAAACACGACAGTGCAAAAAATCAATTAATCCGACGGTAGCGCCTAGTGGCGCGGCGATGAAGGCGTGCTAATACGTCTCACATATATGTAAGTCGGTCAGAAGCCTACTAATGCGCTCGCTTTTCGGTTGCAAGTACGCGTAGATAGCTCGCGCATCTTTATCGACGATTGATTATAGTTTTTTTATCGACATGTGTTATTGTATTAAATTTAAATTTATTGAACGTAAACCCTTCATTTTAACAATGCCTAAACGCAAGTGCACTTTTAATGTTAACATATAAATTAAGTACCCGTTTAGAAAGCAAATAAGTACTCCATCGAACGTTAGATGTAAAAATTGTCGTACGGAATTCAGCGTTGCCCGTGGAGTAGATGTCCTGTTTTGAGGAAATAAAATAATGGCCATGTCATGTATTTCATGTACGCATATATATATTGTTACGGTGTCTTTTGGCCCTAGAGGATAGGAAGCCATAGGGGCCGCCATCGATCTAGCTCAATCTTAGTCCTCAAGTGTGTGTATGTGTGCTCTGATGTTGCCTGTTACCTCGAATGGGATGATAATGGATTCAATAGCAACTCTGCTTTTCACATTACGCATTTATTCACAAAACACAATTAATCCTGAGATTGGATGAACGTAAAATGTTTTTTAGATGTTCTTTAGACATCAACAACAATAGTTGCAACCTCCCCACCCTTTCTCCCTCTTTTTCTCTTTTCATTTATTTTCTGCATCTAAACACACCTATGTATCTAAATATTTTTGTGGATTTTCATTATTAGTACCATATGTTAAATGGTTATTATGTTTGTTATAATATGTTTACACTGTCAAAATACCTCAATAAAATTAAATCACATTTATTTGTTTTATCTATTTACGGAGTTTATCAATTTGCCAACACCAGCCAACGCGGCCGTGGTGTGTCAATGCAGCAGAGGTCATCAGATTCATCTCTTACTCCAGGAGATAGACCGGACACCGTCAGTGATCCCATTCTTAGTCTGCGCCATCTCTCACCGCCATATTCCTCTGGAGCGCGTCTCCACCGACCTGCTCCCTCTTTTCAAGCGTTTCCACCCAGCTGCTCGCCAGAATCGGATTCTCGTCTCTGATTCGTCCATTTAGACAGCCAAATTTATGAAAGTCTCGACAAAGCGACCACTATTTATTACCTATGAGTATTTTATTTAGTATGTTGTGTGTTGTCTCATAATTATGGTGCTCATGTCACTTTATCTATTAGTTTGTTGCAAATCATTATTAAGATTAAATTAATAAGTATTAAAGATAATCCCAAGCAGTTTGTTTATTAAGAAATTTCATTAAGTTTCCATCCCACATGCACTTAACGAACTTATTAATCCCCCGAGATATTTGTCCTTTGGACCCGCGTCTTTGAAATTTATTATCCTCCACTTTTGTGCGCCATGCGGGAGGCGGAGGTTTTGAAGTGTGTTGTTCTCCAATTTATAAAAACGTCCTAATAAAAATTTATCGTCCACTACCCCCGATGTTGACATTGGGTTCTTCCGGCCTTTCCGCTTTAATATTTCAAGTAACCTCCCTTCTTTTTTAGGAACGGATTATATTAAAACATTTCAATGAACACAAAATGAATAAAATTCAACAAATATTACATATGTGGACAACGTTCATTCGGCAATAAAACATGCAAATAAATTAATCAGTTAGGAAGATGTACAAAAAAAACTTTCATATTAAAAAAAAAATTGGTTGCTACCACCGTTTATGTTTTTGACAAATTTGGAGTTTATATTTTGTAGTCTTTATTATTATTATTTAAAAAAAAAATATATATATTATTTTATATTTTATTTTATTCGGAAAATATTCAGTTTAAAAGTAAATACGAAAATGTTAATAAAAGCTAAACAATAATTAAACCAGTTACATATTTTCTCAGAAGATTCAATATACTTTATAGAGTACAATTTAAAATTTAAAAAGAACTATATTGCAGAAAAATGTGAGAGAAGAAGTTGAGAATAAAAATATAAAAAGAGAGATAAAATTTATAAAAAAGAAAATAAGAGAAACATTAGGGTGAGGGAAAAAGAAAAGAAAAACGAGATAGGGAATAAAATCTGTGTGAAAAAATAAAAATAAAATGAAGGCCATTAAAGTTTATGTATTGAATTTATATTCAATTGAGGTAATTGGAGTATTGAAAATGTCTAGTTCGTGTAAGTGTGAATTGAAATAAAGGAGGGCTCGGTAGAAAAATGAGTTCTTTTTGGCATTTGTGTCACGATGATGCATCTATTGTTTCATTTAAAAACAAATAACTTTATATTGCAGTGTTTCCTAAAAATCTTTGAGTAATAGAACACATTTCATACAATTTGGATAAACTAATATGAAGTTACAATTTTAAAATGTAGTTCCGTGATATACAAATTGAATTAATCAATTAGAAAGATATTTAGAAAATATCTATTTATCTAACAATGCACATTTCCTAGCGTATATTATAAACTAAACGTAAATTTGAAATAGAGAGTTTAAACATTTTTGAAAACGTTAATATGTCGAAATGGTGACGCGTTTTCCCGAATAGGTAAAGTTCTGTGTTCGTATCGTGGTATTCTCGGTGAAACTTTGAATATTACTTTTATTTAATTTCTATCTATGACCTAATAAAAGTACTTCTATATCAAAGAAAGACATCTCATAACAAGAAAAACAAATTATTTCAGGTTTAATGCATATTTGTGTCCAAAAATGTCATATACATACAATCATTTTAATTATTCACAAAATAATCAAATAGACAAATCATGTAGACAATTTGAGAAATTACACTAATAATGTGAAAAATGTAAAAGTGAGTAATTACATCAAGATTTGAAAAACAAAATTTGTAATTTCATCTGAAAAAATTGACATGAAAATGAATGTATCTGCATGGGGTTTTTCTTTTTTCATTTATAGAATTATGAATTATTCTTTTCGGTGCAATACTCACTAAGAATCTTGGATTTTAGATGACATCTATTATATCTAATTTTATATGCACCACCTACATGAACTAAATTATTTAATATTATAATCAACTAATTTATATCACGAAATAGTAGATAAATAGCAAAATGGTATCTCTATACCTTATTTAGACTTGATAATTCTATCCTACCAGTAATTTAATAGATTTTGATTATAATTTCGTAGAACCTTTGAAAATCAACCCTCATTTAATTACTCTTATCGGATGATATAATAATAAATTAAATTAAAACTATCGATACTCTTCGAAGACTTTAAATCCAGGTGCGTAGCTTGCACTATGTGTGACGGATATCGATCAGCCAATAACTAACAAGTTTACAGATGTGACATGCCGGCCACTTTTCTTCAAAACTGTAAGTTGTAATTTTGTTATGTGAATTGAGAGATGTTATATAAAATATATATCAGATTGAACTTTCGACCAATGAACATAATGATATTTTGCTGATAAGGATGATATTAACACAAACATATGATTATTTTTTAAATTTTACATCTAGAGAAAGGTATCAACTCTCAGATGGTATACAAATGTGATATAACCACAGACTAGTATAAAATGTACATGTGGGAAAGAGGTTTGGAACGTTAGTTGCGGGACGAGCATTCTACACATATTCTTGATGGAAACATAAATCCGATAGTTTATGACAGATTTATACAACAGTAAAAGTATTTAATCTTCGAAAATTAAATCTTTGCGTAAACAAGACGTATTTTTTACATTAATGCATATTATATTGTCAGCGTTTAAATTATCATTTCAAATGAGTCATATAATATTTTTAAAAAGTCGCTGAGTTATTTGATTGTGTAAGTGGTACCAAAGTGATTACGTGATGACACCAAAATAAAATATTGAGACAAGGCATTTGCTTTAATTCATGTCTATATATTTGGTGGTTTTTAGATATAATCATTTCTATACTGTATATTTTTTAAATAAATTGAACGCTCATTCTAATAACCAATGGGCGTTCAACGTTCATCACAATTCGTCATTATTTAAGATTTTTAATCATTTGTTATAGTTATTTATCGATTTGTTCAATTTTTGTTATTGATACAAGATTCATTAATGTCCTAACAAGCGGCCTGTGTTCGATGTTGTCCGGGTTTAGTTATAATTAGAGTTGATTTATTTATTATATTAAATTTTATAAAAATACCACGACACAATATTCAGAAAATAATATTCTGTATATCCAGGAGAATTAATTTGGTTCTGAAAATATTACTACAATGTTGTCCAGTAGATAGATATTTCAAATAGAAGTTGGAGAGTAAAAATGTATAATTTAAATGAGTAATTCGAGACGTAAAATTTATAGTTAATAAATATGAAAAATACTTTTAATAATGACATAAAAATACTCAAAATCTTTTCAAGGGCATTCCATTCTTCAGTTTCCGCCCTAAATCAAACAATATATCTCTTATCACATTTCTCTGTGAAACGTATAAGAATTTTATTTATTTAAGGGATAAGGCATTTTCCGGCCCAATAATCCCACTCAAGCTTCTGATGGAAATACTTCCTGGGAAATATTCTTCGGGGATTTTTTATACCAAAATGTGACGGAGATTTTCCGGAAAGCCTTCTTCCTCTAGTGGAGCTCCCAGTCAGCAAATATGAGTGAACATTTTGATTGTTTCGTTGGAAAAAATATCCTACTCTTTTTTTTAAACATGTGTAATATAATTTATTTCGGATGACTAATAAAATAATGTCATTTATTATTTAATAAAACTTTTTATTTTACGAAAAGAAAATATATTATAAAATTGTCTTGGTTAGAATAATACGCTTCGATATAAAGGAGAATATAAAATGCGTACTGTATTATTTTAATTAGGTGACTCAAGGCATTTGGTTTAAAAATATTGTCTCTGTATGTATATATATTTTTTATTGAGATGTAAAAATTATAATATTCTTTTAACTAGTGTGCAACACTAACATAATTTAAAAAAAAATTATATCGTTTATCAATTAGAATTAGAATCAGTTATAAAACTTAGATACTACATATTCTTCATTTAACCTAAGAAAAGTAGCAATACTAGTTGCTTCCTTTATATTTGCTGGCAGTTTATTGGACAATTTGAAACCTTTATAGTACAAACTGTTTTGTGTTCCTGCCAGATTTCTTTCTCTAACATTAGGTTAGACTTAAGCACTCAAGTTAGTTTAAAAAAATATCTTCCGGCTCTGATCGGAAGAAATATATAGTTTTCGTCTGTGTACTAATGAAAGATTTTACCATTTTCTATAAGATTATATATATTGTATAATATTTTTACTGTTTAATGAGTTTTAATGATTTAAATAAGATAATAACTACGGGTGTTACGTTTCCACAAATTTAATTTTATTCAATATATATATACATATAAATAATATCGTGTTTCTCCGTGGTGTCTGGTATGTTCTTTGAGCCCCCTATTTCTCGTACTGTTCTGTACCTGTACCAAATTCTTTTCATTCTTCCTACATCCCGTTTTCTCAACCCCCTATTCAAACACACGTAATAACTATAGTTGTTTTATTTAAAGTTATAGAAATTGCTCATCAAAAACTGCATTTCAAAATTAAACAACTTTTTGATTATTTATTAAATAAGTACTCCGAGGTGCTACTACTAGCACTATTATATGACACCTAAGATATGATCGTCGTGCACCAATAAACGATGTGCAATTGGTCAATCGCGTGGAGGGGAGAATTTCAACAGAGATCTACAGCTAGACACTAGCAGCTAGCAGCCGTCGCAACCCACAGCCTAAATCTGTAGTGAGATACCGCTCTACGTACTTACGTACTTTTTGCTTTGTTTTTTGTTGTGTGCCTTTTTTTAGAATTATTGATAATAAAAACATCATTAAAATTTTTAACACTTATAAAAATAGTTATCTCTTCTTATATACTTAAATTGAATGTTGGAAAATAATATATATTAAATATGAACACGTTTTGCACGAATTTCATATGAAATTATTTCTTACTTTGCGTTGCGATTCGCAAGTCTTCACTCTAATGCATATTATTTATTATAATATCTCTTTATATAGTAAACTCGATTTTCGACTGCTTGCTATACAAGGTTGGTTCAAAACAACATAGTAAAATTAAATTTAATGTACTCTGAAGGGACAAAGAAAAAAAAAAATTTGTAACAAACAGGACTAAACATAATTATGGGTTTTTCTGTTCCATTAACAGTACGTGTAGAAATATATATGTGGGCGTAGGTGGTTAGAATAAAAATGGAAACGCGCGATTGGTATAGAGTCGTTTATTGTGACAGAGGATAGAACAGAGAATATAGAAGGTATGTGTGTATATTAAAAATAGAGAAGCGAGTGTTCGGTGTCGGCCCCGCCGTCGAGCGCCGTGGCGGAGCAGCGGAACGGATGTGTCGCCGGTGAGCGATCGGGCCAGACTGTGGAAGCAGCACTGTGCCGTATTGAATGAAGGTATTAGATGGTTGATGGTGAAAATGAAATGGAAACGTGCGGCTAAGAACAGTGTTAAATTTGAACCGCAGTCCCCTACATATATATATATTATATAAATAAAATGTATACATTATATATCATAACAGAATATTAGTATTTAAAAATTAAAAACTGTAATTACGAATATTATATAATAGTTAACACTGTAGCCAATAGATTTTACATACATGTATGGATATATGCAGGGGCGTGCAGTGTATACAAGCAAAAAAGCTGTACATTACTAAAAATTCTGGGAAACAAATACAAATTAAAAAAATAGATTAACGTAAATGAAAATATTATTTTGCAATTACCGGCAGCTGTGTATTTGTATAAACTTTAATTGCTTAGTACTAAAAACCACCACGACAATTCATCGCTGTACCCATGGCGCTCTTGTGTATTCGCCGCATCGAGCTATTCATATTACTATGTTCTGTCTTTAAGCTAATGAATTACTCAAGTCATATAATTGGCTATTTACTAAATTAAAAATTCCTTTCGGTTTGATCCGTTTTGAATGGAGTCGTTATCTATGTTGTTTTTAACAGAATAATATTAGAAAGGGTTACAACCGCGTACAAATCATTGAAGTGTCTACTTTATCTTATACTAATTCGCGAATTTTACTATCGTACTGTTTTTAACGTGTTGATTTCATGATTGTTCTTTAAATTTGGTTCATGAACTGGTTTTTGATTTGGGAAAAACAAAAAGTAATTGGCACTATTTCCTATGTTAACCTTTAATAAAAATAATTATTTCGTTTAGTTATTACGTGAAATTAATCATGTTCATGCGGCGATTGCACAAAAGCGCCATGGCTACAGCAGTGAGTTGTCGTGGTAGTTTTTAGAACTAAGCAATTAAAGTCTCTACTGGTATACTGATGGTGCTTATGGTAAAATAATGTTTCTGTTTATGTTAATCCAATTATTTAATTTATATTTGTTTCCCAGAATTTTTAGTAATGCATAGCTTTTTTGCTTGTTTGCATTACACGCCCCTATGTATAATTGAATGTTTGTCTGCTTTGTATACACTCTTTGACTGATCTAATTAAAATGTTGCATAGTTACTCTTTAGAACCCTGCGTAAAATTCAGTTACAATTTTGAATCAATAAAATATTTCAATTAATCGAAATAATGGCATAATGTTGGTTGAGATTAGACACATATTTCTTAAACATTTTCGATTCGTAATTTAGTCAAGTATTCACCCATAAAATATTGTGAATTAGGTCTGTTACACCTTGTATATGTAAATACAAAATTCAGTTATCCTCTTTTCTTCGACTGGTCTCCCCACGCCCTTACCACTCACCAGTTGCGTTCTAGGACCCTAAAGTGAGGTCACTTCTTACCCTGACTTGGATCCAGATATCTTATCTTTCCATTGCCTGGAATTTTTTTTGCTTACATCGTTACTCTTGTGGGTTTTAAAAAAAAATGCACCTCCTACCTCCACCCCCTAACTTAATGTGAAGCCCGGCCAACCTACTTATATATATATATACTTTTAACTTACATATGTCTGTATACTGTATTTCTTACTCATATTATATCATACATGCTACAAGATGTTATAATATTATTTGATTATTTAAAAGTGTCATATCAATATTCTTACTGTGTTCAAACCAAGCTAAAAGGTCGTGATTTGAAAACAGAGCTACCTTATGGTTTCCTAAAATGAGGCTCAAGCCCATGATTACTGAATCACAAGGCGTGTATCTTAACTACTAGAAAGATATTGAATAACACTAAAAAATTTCTAGATGTTTTCAGAATTTTCTAAACGTATCGCAATATTTTTCATCTGTTTGTTGTTTAATATATGTATTAATTTATGACATCGTGTAATCTTCAGCTCGATGGATCAACCAGATCAAATAAGTTACTAATTATGTTATTGGAATAGCTATCCGAACTGCGAGCTGTAGAGAAATGTGGGGAAGAATCGTCAGAGACATCAACGGGTCACAATGTAGAGGTCATAATCCACAGTAATGATAAAATTGACTGAAGAATAAGTGACGTCGCGCATATGCGTAGTTTAAAATTCTATTAATTTTAATGAATAAGTATAGTGGAACTTGGTCATTGAGCAAAAAGCTTCTGTTTTATAGAATCTCTTCGATAGCTTGTTGTTTCCCGGGTTTCTTATTGATAATTTGAAAGTCAATGCAAACATAAATGTTACCACTAACCTGATATTAAAGATACTTGTTTCCTCGCACGTCGTGAGTTGTATTGCTCTTCCTTGTGCTCCGATTTGGTCCGGATGCACCGACTGCTGACTCCACGTACTGTTTTGACCGGTCAAAACTAGTTAACTACCGTGACGGATTTGCATGTTCTTATCTGACGATAGGCCGATTGGATTGATATTCGCAGAAAAAGCGTCAACCTTACACTCGTACGCACAAACATAGATACCGACATGCAAAATCTAGGGCTGCCAACTGTAGGAACAATAATGTTCGTAAACAGCCTCAATGCTTAATTTTACGCGTATGTATTTCCATAGAATCGTTCACGGGCAGTGTGTTTCATAGTGCTCAGTGAAATATTTGGTGCCTAATGGAAGACTGAAAATATTCATAATTGAAAAGATAGAGTCCATACTTCTTAGAAATTGAAACACGAGAAGGTGACTTCATGTTTATGATTGCATCAGGTTAAGTCCGGATATCAACCTGACGTTTGCCTGATACTTTTCTTTCAGTGATCTTTGCCTTAAATTTATTTCTGTATTTCTCAGCATTCTTTAATCGGTAACTAAGATGCCATTAATTTATTGACCGACGTCGACAAGGGGTTGAATAACGTCACAACCACGTCAAGAAATCAACATAAAAATGAGATAAAATTTCAAGCGTTGATGATAAAAACGAAAGAAGTTTATTATTATTCGAATGGATGTTATGTAATAACGTTTGTGCGAGTAGACGGCGGTAATAATGACAACGACACTGATGATAAAAAGTGAAATAAACTTGGTGTCAACAATCTCTAAAGGTTAAAAAGCAAAATACAAGGTAATTTTTTCTGAAAAAAAATGATGTGAGAAGAATAAAAGAAGGTCTAAATATCACAGATATAGCGAGTACCTAATGGTTATAACGAGACATTTTTGTTGGTCCCCTGGTTCTGGTAATACCCAAGTTCGACTGTATTTGAATTTAATATTGGTCGGACTTTGAAAATGCTTTGAATTCTAAATATTCGCAATGGCAGGATATCCATTAAGACATTCATTTGTCTTCTGGAGGAAATATACTTCAGAGTTGCCAACATAAAAACTGTTTTAATTATAATTTTCTCCATTTTGTTTTGAAAAGGTTAAATAACTTTTGTCATTTCCATTAAAGCGTACCTTATGATATATTGGTTTTGCTGACAGATGGCCCTCAACAGCGCTCAAGATAAATTGCTTCACTTGGATTTAAAAACTTGGTCGTTCGAGAGACATCTTGCATTAGTTGGACGAATTGTTCGGAGGATTTTCCTGTTGTCACCCCGGTTGACAGCCCCGAAGCGAAGCCTTAAGTTAGCGATCAACTTTAAAATACATTTTAAAGTTTCTGTAATGATAATGGCGAGACAATGCTTAACTGCCCGAGATCATTAATCTTGCTGTTTCTTGAATAAACAGTTGAAAGGCATAGAGGAACACAGAACAAGACCCCGGAAATAAGAAAATATATTCACACTTTCTGGAATGTTCTAATGGGTAAAATCAGGAAACGATTGTATATTTTCTCTACGGAAGAAGCATTCATCAAGGATGTTGTCCACAGACCAGTAAAGGAATAAACATGAAATAAAGCGTACATATAGGAGAGGGGTTTGGAACATTAATTGCGGGACGAGAGGCATTCTACAAACATTATTTTTGGAAACATAAATTAACGCAGCTAAAGCAAGTTCGCCACTCGGCACACAGATGCTGTTGCCTAACCGCCATAGGCTCATGCAGAAGTGTTTACATGTAAATAATATTTAATTCAATAACTGACGTTCTCCTTCTTTTGAGACTCTGATGTCCAGCAGTTTTTCCTTGCAAGTTTCATCTTATGAGTATTTTACGGATATTTCATCACATATCTAAGATATTTAAGTTTTCGGATTTTTATTTTATTATATTCTACTGCAGTACTATAGTAGAAAATAATTTCGTGGACAATTTTTTAAGTAATACATTTATGTATATGAACAACGTTAATAAACGCTTTGATTGGATGGTTATCAGTAATGTGTTGTAACCCTGCGTATCATTTCCGAGCTCTTAATTGCATTAGACATAATTTATCCAAAATCATGTCTATAATTAATCCCGCCGATTGCAAGGTGCGATCAGTTATTCGTTTTTTAAATTCTTATATTATTTGAAACACAGCAAATGTTAGTCATACATCTTTTAAATACATTTTTGGACAAAAAATGCATGCATACTGATGCTGGCGAACCGTCAACAACTGATTCAAGTATTCAGGCTGTCTACAATTTCTTCAACGAGGTGATTGTCAAGCCCTCTCATCTCTCAGTATTAAAAATTAATGAACGTGTTAGGTAGTTTCTTCTTTCTGCCTCGGCTTCATGTTCAGGGGGGAGGCATCTAGCCTAATTGGTTCTTTTTAAAATATTGACAAGTCAAATGGTTATGAAATGAAAGAATATTTTTATATAAGAAAATTTATAATCTATATTTTAAGATACTTGCATGTGTTAAAAGTGGAAAATGAGCAATTTACTTTAATACTTATAAATAAGGCTATTCAACAATAATTACAATAAAATTAACATTAAATTTTGTGTTCATCATGCCAGCATTAATTTCTCTACCAAATTGCCTATGTTGACGCTTGTCTGATGTAGATTATGCAGGTCCCTCACCTAAGGGATTACCTCTTAGGATGGTCCTGGATCCTGGACGTGAAGTGTGGTCAGCTCCTTGTGGTGCCAGCGTAGGGTGACGAACTTCAGGCTTGTAGTTGATGACAAGACGATGCCCAATTATTCAGGCAAACCGGGACTCTGGACGCAATATTCTGATGCTATAGCGACAGTCTGTTCTCGCTACACCGATTATATTTATCAACTTTATATAGATCCAGCGGGACCCTTTTTGATACTTTCACATTTACGATTAAACGCAGAGAACATCACAGTCTAAGCTTAAACTCGAGGCGCACAGTTTAAATTTTCCCCGAAATTACAATGTATAAAGCGCTTGCTTGATATTTTTAGAGACGATACAGATTTTATTTTCTGATTGGGTGGAGCCACTTATCTCGGTGGAGAATATCAGCAGACTGGTCGCCTATGGTGATGCATCCCTCAAGGCGCATTTGCCTACGTGACTCTAGTCACGTTAGCCGGATTACCGCCGATTTATTCGCCGCTATACCCAAGCTGTGTCGGTCCACCTGCGTCTAACAATACCGAGTTTTTATAACCGTCCGTCCCTTACTTTGGCTAAGTGCTTTTGTATCCTTGAACAAAATATTGTTTTGGGTAATTTTGCATTCTAACAAACGTCAACGGGGATTATATTGAAACGTATTTTAAGATATATTTTCATTGTAATTAGAAAGTTCTCGATTACAATTTATTTTTTTAAGTTACGTCCAAACAATGTAGTAAGTAGAACGTACGAGAAAATAAAACACTCGTTTTTATACGACACGAATAGAATGTGAATTACATTAAGAACAAATGTGATTATGAAGTTTTACACACTTACCTCGGAAACAGAAAATATACCGAGTAGAACTTAATAATTGATTATAGTAGGGAAAAGCATCGAACACGTATCCATGAACCCGTACACGGAAGTCACATGAGAATAAATTGATTAAACACACGACCGCTCGGATATGGACATTCGTATTTCCTTCTTCTTACAAATTCGGGTATTTTTATCACTTAGGGCTAGGCCGTTCTTTTCCAGCAGCCGTTCACCCCTACATTAGCCCCAAGGGTGACATGGACCCTGTCGTAGCGCGGGCCGGGTCCTTTCCGAGAAATTGTATAAAACAATAATCAAAACATTGCCAAAATTTCCTAAAGCATTTTATGAAATAGGGCACGGTAACGATAGGGTAACTTTATAGTATTTTTCCCGAACCCAAAACATTGAGTTATAAGTTGGGGTAATATTTCCTCTGGCATTCTTATCTCATCATGTCCAAGCCAGCTCATCTGGGTTCTCTGTGTGAAAAGAAGCGGAGGTTCTATACCGAGGGTCTTTCTGATTATAAAATTTTCCACTTGTTTCTATAGTGTTACCCCTGTTATTCTCGTCGTCCTAAATAAATGGCAGTAGATTAAGATACTGTGTTAATTTTAAGAAGAACATATTATTATTGTGAAAATACAGTTTTTTCAGAACATAGTTCCATTGTATTTTAATACAAATTAAATGTATCAACTAGAAAGACATACAGAAAAAATCATTATATTTAATTTCCTCTTGGTTATGATCGAATAAACTGCAATTAAATTTTGCGGAAATTGTGTAATATCGCAAACTATCGAAATTTACCTATCTTTTTCGCGTGCATATTTATGTACATGGTTATTAGATAAACGATTTCGTCAGATTCTTATATATTTTTGATTGTAAATTAGATGTTTTATTTAAATTGATTCAATTGTTGACTAGTATTTTTGTGGGTGTTTCAAAATAAGATTTTTGAATAATTAGAGTTTTAGTTTTGTGTTACCAATTTATAATGTGCAAGTTTTACTGGATATGACATTAATACAAAATTCAAATCACGTGAGTAATATTTTTGTATTACATACGTGTTAAATGATATAATGTTACTACTGTGATACAAATTGCTAACTTTTCCTTGCTGAGAAATTGCGTTACCAACTTTTCTATATTAACTATTTCAGATTCCGAAAAATTTGAGACATCTACGTAGTCTTTTTGTAAATGATACAAAAAAAACAAAGCTTAACCCCAATAGACATGCTCGCCCCAAACTCTTATATTAAATTGATTATTTATTTTATATTTTTATCTATGACCGCCCGTTGGGAGAGAGTTGGGAATCTGCAGGGTTGGTCAGCGACGATACGATTTACTCTTGTGGACCTTTAGGTTTTTTTAACTTGTTGATGTTAAAGTTTCTATTGTATTAAGTTGCCTTTTATCGTTATTCTCCTCTGGGTTGAGTTTAATTTTCTGTATTCAAAAGATCATTAGAGAGACCTATTTTTGACACTTATATATTTTTTTATAAATTGCTGTACATTCATATAATAGGTAGTCATTTTATAAACTGATAACTTCCGTTAAATGTTTTAAATATTTATGCAGTGTATATTTTATATAAAAATGAAGTTATTGTATATGAAGGAGATACTTCTATGGTTACGGTTGATAGTATATCGGAAAATGCAAAAAGATTACACATTGTTAGTTGAAACGCAGCAAGAAGGGAATGCCTGAAGAGTAGTCGTGAAGTCAGCCTTGAAATAATTATATAAGACAGATTATACCAAATGATATGTTTCCTATAAGTGAGTGGATTATCTAGTTCCATGTACATGCGGCTGAACGTACATGGTAGAACTGTATCAAGCTACCACTCACAGTCAAACGTCGTAAAGTTTAGGGCAAAACCTAAAAAATAGATATTGTTCTAGTGAACTCTTCGACAGCTTGTCATTCCCGGGTTTTGTATTGATAATATAAAAGTCGATGTAGATAGATAAAGTCACCACTAATCTGGTATTGCGGATGCTATTTCTCTGCTCACCTTCGGTTGTATTGATCTTCTTTTATGCTCCGATCTTGGGTTTGGATGCGCCGACTTTATCTTCACGCTTTATTTCGACCGATCAAATAATTGAATACCGGAGCCGATTAATACGTGTCCTTATCTGGCGGAGGATCGACAGCAATTATCGATCCGACCGTGGTTTGACAGGGATTCTCTGGTCGATCTTCACACTACATAAATCTATCATACCAACATAAAAAAAATAGGAGTGCCAATATAAATGTGTATTATATAGATTTCCACTAAATTTTTCTCAATTGCACTTTAGAATCGCGAGTAAAATATAGTTACCCTACTACACTCCACGGAATTCTCATCCTTACCCTATCAGGCTTAAATTTTTCATTTATTCTTTAGGGTCTTTTCAAAACAAAAGTACGCACATATCCAGGCCCCCTAACCCACTACTTTAAATTATAACAAAATTTGAATTTCGTGCATAGACGTAGTATCTGATTCACATAAACGTTTAAAATTTGTTATAAAATGTGTTCGTATTTATTTAATTTATTTTTATTTTGTATTTATTCGTAGTCCTGATACAACATTTTTGAATAAAATCAGAGAGTAGGCGCCTCCTATTATACAAGTTTATTTTTGGTTTTATTTGAAGAATTATTATTTTGAAGGTTTTAAAAGTTATCTCGACAAGGATCTGAAGACTCGTAATAATGAATAAATAAAAAAAAGTTGAGTACAAGAAATATGTTTTAGAATTTCACTGAAGCAATGAAGACTCGAGGAAAAGTTTTTCCACAGATTTTCCGTTTCGCGAACACCTTGAAAGTCGTTTTTTATGTGTCATCTGGTAATGTGTCTTGCGCAAACAAATGTGTCTGAATCGGACAACCATTTTTGATGGGTTTTTGGACAAAAAAAATATTTTTAAATTTAGCTTATTACTGAATAGTATTTTCATTTAATTCAGATATTTAGATTTTTTGATCATTTTGAAATTTTGTTTATGGCCGTCATATCGGTTGGATTTTTTGTCGTGGATGTACAGTTGTTGTGCCAAACGTCCGTGGAGCTTTTGTCGTGACCCGGATTTCGGAAAATATCATTTCGTCCATTAGGAATTTAAAATTTTAAAATTATAAATAACTCATGAAAGTGGCTAAGAATAAAGTTATAAATATTTTATAATAAAATGAAAAAACTTAAATGTAAATAAAGTTTGCAATAAATGTATTTAAAAAGAAAAATGTTGATTGTAAGAGCAACTAATATCTAGTATAGTATTATAATACCCAATAGTGAACGCTGTGCAATAATATAACCCTTTGTAATAATGCGACTACTGTCCACGTAATAATTAATCTTCTGAACGTATTCAGGTCGAATAAATAAATATGGTGTCATAATTTATTCCACACTTAAAAATACATTTTTGCCAAGTGTTTCACCGTTGTTTATATTTATTCAAAATACGGTAAATTACAGACAAAATTCACTATTATTATCTCATAACTGATTCGTCTGTGAAAAATGTTCAAACATAGAAGTATATTTTTAAAAACACATTATTATTGTGAAGTTGCAGTTTTTTCAAAGCTATTTGAGATTCTCCTTATATATATGAAGTAGATTGCTTTCATCAGATGGAATAACAGATGTATCAATTTGAAAGTGAATAGTTTCAAAAATTTGTTTTTAATTTACTATGTTGACATGGTCTAATGGTCAGCGTACTTCCCCGGATAGAAAAGGCACCTGGTTCGAATCCCTGTGGCAACAATTTTTTTTTTCGATAAATTGATTTATTCTGTATATTTTTCTAATTGATACATTTAATTTGTATTAGAAGTAAAATTAGTCAATGGATACTATATAAGTCAAATATCATGTTCCTTTATTGGTACTTGTTCCGAAAATGTTCTCGATGCTTTGTAATTATTCAATAGTCAATAACGTAGACTAAAAAAATCGCGTTACCTATTTCAGACACATGTGTCATACCATATCTGCATAAATAATGTATTTCTGGTTAGAAAAAATATTTACAAAAATCCAGTGAAATAACTCTAATAAAAATAAGGGTAAAAATAAATAAATCATCTCACCGATGGTTAACCGAACCTTAGTTTTCTGCGTGCCAGGCGGGGATACTTTGGTATTACTATACTGCCAAAATGCTAGATGAAAAAATGGCAGATTACAAATGTATAATGCTTTTTTTATATGTTGCGATTCTTACAATATTTCCATTCTAACAATAACTTACCCCTAGCAATAAATCATGGTCACAACACAAAAAAATAATGAACATCTACATACCAGTTACGAGAGCAACAACGACATTCTTTCAACGTTTCTATGTGTTTCAGAAACTGTATAAAACACTTAACACTAATTGGAAAACGTTCACTTCCAAAACGATTATGCAAATATGGACTCAATATATGATTCAATTGGATAGAGGTCAGTCAAAAGCATCGCTATCCAACATTCAAACTTACAATACAATAGCCAGGATAATGCTTTATACATATATCAGAGGTGTATTATATAATTGTATGTTCACTTCTGATGTACAAATAATTTTTTGTAAATAAAGGTTTATCTATCTTATCTTTATTAATACAGGCTTAACGCAAAGCTTACCGGAGTAACAATTTAAAAAATATATATCTTAAAAGTGTGAATCAACGCAATAATATTGTTCTGTTTTTGTTATAATATTGTGTGAAGGGCAATTCGTACCATAAAATTAGTTTGCATTTTGGCAAATACTATATATTATAATATATAATATGATTTACATATATTCCTTCTAGGATCTAATCTCAAAAGAGGCCGATAGTGCAGCCCTATATATATATAGTATAATTGACAATCATTATAACTAGTGGGGTAACGTATTCAGTGGAAGCTGATTCTGGATGATGAGATTTATTATTTTTAAATAAAACAATAGGCAAGGTGAGATTAAAAATGTTACGAAATATTCTAGTACGCTATTTGACTGGGGGAGCCTCTTAAAACATTTTATGTATTTAAAAAAAATATATATATATATTTATTCGCGAGCCACTTTTATGGTTTGACGAAACAAACAATGGGAGCTATGTATTTTGACACACTTTTAATTTAATTACCATGAAGTTAATTCAATGGATCGCGATTCAATTCATCGCCGTTTGTTTGACTTTTGACCTTTGCATAAGGTATGTTATATGACAGGAAAACACATGAATTCAGAGCTTTAGTTTGGTTTTCTGGTAGTGAAATTAATAATAATTAAAACTGACGTGAAAAATTTGAAAAAACATTGTACAGTTGTACATTGATATATAAATAAAAGCTCAGCTTTGGGTAACGCTTTCTTGTTGAAGGTATGTTTGAAAGGAAATTAAAAAATGATGTGGAAGTTAAGTGTTAATTTTCTTTGAAATATGAATAAAGTGGACATGTAACTTTTTTGTTCGAAAGTAATATTTTTTAAATAAAACAGCTTCTCTTTTACTGTCAGATATTTCATAATCAGAAAATGTTTCTGGATTTTACAACTTCATTTTTTAGTATATTCCTGCATTGATATATAAAAAAAATTTTTTTTTACTATTACTGACAAATTTCCTGATGTAAATGTCTGACCATCGCATCTAAGACAGGCGAAAAGCTAATATATGTTCCGTTAATTTCTGAATTTGAAAGCTTGTCATAGATTAACATGGACAGTGTTTTAAAAATCATAATATAAATCAGATCAACAATAGTCACAATAAAAGTGACAGTAAAAAAAGTCATTAAAAATTCTACATAATTAATTGATCAAAAATACTTTATCTTCACTTATTGGCTATTCATTATACAAGTCAGTAATCATCGCGCTGTCTTGAACTTTTCGATAATTTGTTGAACCTGATTAGTAGAGGATTAGCTGGTTTTACTAAAATACTTAAAGGCTTAGCAAAATAAACACATTTTTAAATACTGTTAATTTCCATTTAAAAAAACTTTGGTATTATTTTAGACTTATTTTTTTTTGAAAAATTATAAGATTTATTCACTTTCATTTTGATCACAGCGATAATTTAACGACAAATTGTGTAAAAACATCAAAACACAGTTAAATAAAATATTACTTACCCAACCTCAAACCTTGCGTTTGTATTATATATCAATTAGTTTTGAACAATTATTATGATTGCTCTTCAAACAACGCTGAAGCCTTCATTAGCCTTTTTTTTCTAACCTCTGGTTACGGCCTCCTAACGCCGGGGTTTATATCACTCACTGAATTTGTTATATTACAAAAGTCACATAAATACCTTACTGATTCTATATAAATTAAACCTGTAGTCACTGCGGAGGCGACCTGCACAAAAGGTCAGCGGATCACAGCAGCGGAAAGAAGCCCGGAGACGGCTGTCTACCAGGAGATCAGGAATACAGTAAGGAGTTAGTAAGTAGAACGAATATAATTCCTTTTACAAGAGAATTTAGGATATTGGCACGATCCCGGGATAACCGTAATTTCCGAACGCGACAGTTTGAAATGTGGCGCTGAGGCGTCCGGTTAGAGACAAGATATAGTGATGTTAATTGTATGTTAAATACAGATTTCGGTACATAGTTTAATAATATTCAGCTCATAATGAGTATTTCAACGATCAGAAAGCTACACGCGGTAGGCTCCAGAACGTTCTTAATAGATGGACCGCGTGATGCAAACCGAGATGTTAATCACGATAAGTCGCTTAATAACGTTATAGATAGTATTTAAACACATAACATAAACAAGGTTAGTGTTTTTAAATGATAAATTACTGAAATATATGGATGATAACGGTAGATCTGATCAAACGACTCTTTCGGTATTCGAGTCGGACCGTTTTTGGAGAGTATACCCGCCGGGACTGTAGACGCTTCGAGGTCGCGGGCCTTGCAGATTGGTTCGTTTTTGTACAATCCGAGCACCTACATACACATTTGGTCTTAGTAATACTTATGTGCGATAAATATCGTAATTTGAAAATAGACTCACGACATTGAATAGCTGCTTGATCGGTTATTATGATCAGCCTACAAAACAACTGAATATTGGACATTTTGTTTTTTTTTCTCGACTCGTCTATACTTTTTAAGTTTCCGCAGTTTCCGTTATTAACTGTTATTTGATTCAAATGACTCATATCGACTTCTTTGTTCAACTTTCAGTCGCTACTCCAACGACCGTCTCATCATGTGACCGGTCTACTAATAATTAAGATGCTCTCTTTACCTCATCCGTAACTTTTATTTGTTCCCTTATGGGTTTGTTTATTTTTTGATCCCTTAGGGATATACCCAATATTCTTTTCCCATCCCTTGCTGCGTTACTTTTAACATCTACATGTATGGTTTATTCAGTGCTGTTGTTTTAATGGCAAACGAATTTATATCAAATTGATTTAATATACATTATATATATATTTTTTAATCGTTTCAAAGACATTATTAAATCTTGGATATCTCACGAAAACAATAATAATTTTATCCTCCGTATTGTGAACCACCTCTCTAGACACGCGTCGTCTTAGCGCAAATAAAAATACACTAGAGAATTCTTTCACGGATTATACCGCTCTAGAGACATTAGCTTCGAGAGAGAAACGTTTATTTTGGTTTACTTAAAAGTTGACATTTTTTAAAGTAAGAATAATGAAAAAAAAGTTAATCTGGCTTTTAAAATAATTGAGAAATTATATAAAGAAAAGTAAAAGGATCGCTTTTTTTAAAGTTAACTTGTCAAAGTCATTTTGTATTTTTTCATATTTTATGTCGAGTTAAAAATAAAATTAAAGGTTTTTAATAACAAGACTCTTATCCAATTTAGTAAAGTATCTTTTAAAAATACAGTAGAATATTTAGAAAATTTAAGAAGTAGCAGGTCGATATTGGTGTTTTTCATATACTTATACTATGTAGAATCATCAACGATTACACAGAGAGAGAAAAGATTAACGCCATTGAAATGTGGTAGTGAAAAAGTATTCCATGGACTGCTGGAGAAATAAATGAATTAATTCTTCAAGAAAACTAAATTATAAAAGCATTTGTAACCGTTAATAATCTTGGAGTCACATTGACTACTGAGAAATATATGTAAGAAATCAAGTCGAAGACTCATAGTGGAAATATCAGTTATTTTACACTTAAGAAATTCTTCAACTAGAAATTCCTATCTATCGAATTAAAAATCACAGTCTACCTCATAATAATGCGCCCTGCTGTTATGGTCCGTGTTCACAATGATATCTCAATGAGACTGAGATCAGTTACGTATGTACTGGATGCGTCATTCTAATCCGCGCGCATAATATATGATGATGAGTTTTATAAAATGACAGCTGGATTTTTGCAAAATTTAAAATTTAGGCCCTCCAACGTCCCTTAAGTGCTGTCTTTATTCATATAAAATATATGACATAAATCCATAGTTTTCATATACATGGAAAATTGATAGTAAATTAAGGTGCAGTAGTTCAAGGCAGACACTCAGGGATCCAGTCATTAAAACACTCCCAAAAGAGGGACAGTAGACAAGATACAAAATGGTTTGAGTCACACTTACATGGACAGACTAACGGAGTTGCAAAACACGAGGTATCAAGAGAGAGAGAGATAGGCGCTTTAGTGCCCACTCTAAGGAGCTCCAGCGTGTCACTCATACCCGAATAAACTTATATAAAACAAGCTTCGTCCCATTACTATTTAGGTCTGCATTCCTGGGCGGGCGGTGTCTAAATACAAAATGTATCAAAATAGACTGGTGGTTGATATTAAAATCTGTGCCATTATTATTCTGTGCCTCACGTGAGACATGAACTCTTCTCGAAAACCTTCGGAAAAATAACTGAATATTTAGTCAAATATCTCTGAGAAGTAATATTATATGGTCACCGACGTATTCAGAGTGAAAAGATCTTTATTAAAACTATAATTTAGTTGATGTAGTACAATTGTAAAAGTACATCTATAATTTGTATATAAATATAAGTACATCTTCGTGTTTCTGACTCCAAATGTAATGGTCCAGGACCAAGTTATATATCAAGTGAAAACTCTTAATGAACCAGGAAGTTATATATCAGAAGAAGAATAATAGTATTGGTACAATTCAGTACATATATCAAATGTACTATTACTCTGTAGTAAATGCTGTATATAAGAATTTGAACGAATAAATTATTTTGTCTCGCAGTCCGTGAACATGCACATGACAAATATATGTTTAAGAAATATTCTTTCGCCATAAAAAATATATCTGGGGAAAATATTTAGTTAAGAATTATTTCATAACCATTCAAAAAAAATCTTTTCATTTGACTAAATAATCTTCAAACTCCTATTAGTTTCGTTTGAATACGATTTAAATTTACCTTATTTGACTTGAAAATAACTATGAATGAAAGATTGCCTGTTTAATAATATATATATATATTTTTTTTATGTAGTTATGTATCAAGTAGAGAAATTAACAATCTCGTGTATTGAGTACTAGTATAAAGCAATAATTTTTCACTAATTATATTTAGATATCAATTCTGTTGAATAGAATTAATAATTGCTGCAATTATTTAGGATAAAATAATGTTGACTGTGATTGTTTGGTATTCGATTGCATCAAGAATTAACTATTAGAAATTTAGTTCCTAAAAATAATAATAATGGATAATTTGTATAGCGCCATTTTCGTAAAAACTTTCACCTCAAGGGCGCTTTGCACATAAACTGTTTATAGTTCTACAATTATCTTTGTTTTTTAAAATGAAAAATCTTTATTTTCACTTATGGAAATGATTTTTTGAAAAGGTGCGTTTTTAGTTTCTTCTTAAATAAAGTCTCTGATGCACTTTTTCTTATAACGGAGGACAAAGAGTTCCACGCTTTTGGGCCTGCCACCGCAAATGCCCGTTCACTAAATTTAGACTTCTGGCAACGGTTGGTCGGTTCTATAACCCTTCTTGTAGCTGAACGTGCAGTTTGACGTCTACCAATCAAATTGACTGGGATACAAAGTTTTTGAAGATAGAAAAACGCCATGTTGTGTGTCGCCTTGTACATCAACCAGCACAATTTAAATTCAACTCTTTCATGGAATTGGAGCCAATGTAGCTGATGTAAAAGGGATGTTATATGAGAGAATTTGGAAACTCCATATACTATTCGTGCAGCTGAATTTATAATAGATTGCAATCTATCCAGTTGAAACATTGGCAGGTCAGCATAGATGCTGTTACAATAGTCCACACGTGACACCACAAATAAGTAGATGGGCTGCTTTAAGAGGAAGATGTCTCCGAATATTTTTAATCGGTCTCAGTTGATGGTAGCATGCACTGACAGTTTTACTGGTATGTGTATTCATTGAAAGATCTGAATCAATGTGCACGCTCAACAACTTAACTGGAGATTTAGCATTCGCAGACAATGATTCCTGTATTAAGTTTTGCCTCTTAGGTGTTGCTGTCCATAGTAATTCTGTTTTGTATGTATTCAATGTAAGTCTATTCTGTGCCATCCACTCGCCTATTATGTATTAGAACTAGTTATTGCTGACTAATTTACGAATAATCAAATACCGATCATTATAACCGACCACAACTCTCAGAATCACAGTTAAAATAACTATTTAGCCCATTACTATTAAGAAAACTATTATAGTAAACCAGTAATAGTGTAAGTAATACAATTTGTCAGTATTTTTTACATTTTACACACAATATAAATGAATATAAACTAAACAATAAAATACCGCAATGAATTTTCTATACTTGTCTTTATTTTCCATGATATTTTGAGTTAAATCTTTTTTAATAATATTGCGTATATTCTCGTAGCACAAAATACTGTTAATTTTTAATGAAATCACAATTTAATCATAATTATGTAGATTATTTTAATACATTATGGGAGGGTTGTAATCTCAGTAACTTCCGAATTTCTTTATTGAGAGAAAAACAACAAAAACACCGTGTATCAGTTTTTACAAATGCACGGAGCATCGGCCATCTTGGATGACATACAGTATTGTTGTAGGTAAGATCAATTAAAAATTGTGTGTAATAGTATTATTATTTGTTTTAAATGATAGTTTAATATAACATTCGATGCTCAAGAAAGTATGCAACACATATGCATTCATAACACAGATCTAACCAAAAACGATATTCAGTGTTGTTACAGGAGTAGTCTCATATTTATTATTATTATGAATGATAATCACTACAGCCTGGCTTAAAGTATAAAATAAATGCAACACCTGTTTCCAAAAACAAGCCAGTTTCCAAACTGGCCGCCATTTCAATTTAGGAGTGGGTAACAAGACTGCTATTGGTCGATTCCTAATTTAAATGGAGGTGGACGAAAGCAACTCGCACTGATTGCGAATGACCAATTTGCATCAAAAAGAGCTGTTTGTTAATAAACAAATACAATGCATAAAAGCTATATAAGAAGAAAACTGCATTAAATGTTAGAAAAAAGTAAATAATGACATTGCAATCAGTACTCAATTTATTATTCAACTCAATTATTTCCCTTATGTACCTAATACTGTGCTAAGTGATAAATATTATTATTTTATTGACATAGTTCTTTTATCATATCTTGTAAGTTGACAAATGACCCAAGAAACTTTAACATCATTAATTCATAAATTTACAATAAACACCAACTTTTGGAAGTGATTTTTTAATTAAATACCTTGCTCTAGACACAACATAAATAATCATACACGCACAACATATACACTGCGACATGCACTAACACGTGTGAGACTAGAAGATAGTTAGGGGCTTCAATCTCACCATCATTAAAACCTTCTGATGCAATCGCAGTCAATCATATTCTACGACCATAATCCCTACAGACTCATTTAATTTGTATTGGTAAATTTCTGAGTGATATGTTTTGCGAAGGACTGATACCCCCTCTATGTAGAATGTTAAACAATCAAAACAAATGAAATAATCAGTATTTAATTTAATAAAAAAATATACACATTAAAACGTTACGTTATAGTACTTGCCCCAAAAAACTAAGAATTTATGTAATGAATTTTTTTCTGCGTATGGCATCACCAATACGATATTTTGAGTCCTATACCTTATCTATGCCTATACCTTTTTGGGTCACTTCTCCCGCATCAGACGTTTACTGGTGGCCTGGCCGAGCGCCGGCATGTTATGGCGGGATATGTTAAAATCTGTAAAAGGAGTCCGCTACCCGGACGGAGAAATGTTGTCAAGCCGGACTGCTGAGCTAGGATTTATTTTAATTTTATTTGTAACTATATAATACAATGTAAAAATCTGTTTGGACTGTGCCCGTCTCACTAGAGAAATTCTGTGTCAAGACGGGCATAGTTCACAAGCAATTGTTCAATTAATTAGAATAACAAGTAGTAGATAGAATTACATTTATTACTATATAAGTATTTAACCTAAACTATTTAATAGAATGCTAAAATATGTAAATCAATTGAATTGTCCCAAGAACATATTAAAACTTGGATTCGTAATATGGGTAAAGCCAGTATTTGTGCACTCACCCAAACATATTGACTCATACCTATATTAATTATTGCTACAAAGTGATCTAAAAATGAAGTCCACTTTAAAATTGTTCTTCATAAACACCTTTTTATATAGTAATAAATGTAATTCTATCTACTACTTGTAATTCTAATTAATTGAGCAATTGCTTGTGAACTATGCCCGTCTCGACACAGAGTTTTTCTAGTGAGACGGGCACAGTCCAAACAGATTTTTACACTGTATTATATAGTTAAAAATAAAATAAATAAATATATACTACTGTATTTTTATTTATTATCTTTGTTTTATTAACCACTTAATTGAGTTTAAATACATCTACCGGTTTCGAAAATACCATTTTCTTCTTCAGGATGTCATAACTAACTAACTGAAGAAGAAAATGGTATTTTTCGAAGCCGGTAAATGTATTTAAACTCAATTAAGTGGTTAATAAAATAAAGATAATAAATAAAATTATGAATTTTAACCACAAAGTTAATATTGCTAGTTTAAAAAAAAAATACTACTGTGCTAGACGGTGGAGATGTGGGGCCCCGGCTCCATACCTCACAACATGTAAGTCCTTACATTATTACGTATTTTTATAAAAATGGGAATATATTGGAAAAATATCGAACATCAACGTTTTTTTCAAAATTCGTAACATTTTTACTGGAAGTTTTATACATTTCTATTTAGTACACGTGTTGCGTTTTAAAAAAGCTTTACATGTGAATTTGAATATATAAACATATAAATAGACTGTTTTGAGGGACTTTTCAAGAATGTGCGAGCGGTTATGTACTCGCTGCATAATACATAATATTATTTACACTTGCTGTAAATCCATGTGTACTTTTTGTGAAACCGTATTTATTAACCATAAAAATTCTTTTGAAAATTCCAACAATATTTAAAAAAAAAGGATTTTATACTTATTTTTTTTAAATATTTAAAATTGCGTAACTATTTATTCCTATGAACATGATAGTTATATGTAACATACATGAATAATTTTTTTCGTGTTTTTATAATAAATAAAACGTCATTTTAGAACGTACTTAATGTTTCGATAAGAACAAATGGTATATATATATATTTACGTGTAATATTATTTAATTATAAATATGTACAATAATAAATTTTGTTTAATAAATGCAATCATATAAATAAAAGCACACGAATGAATTTAAATAAAAATACAGTTGAACCCCGATTATCCGGTTGTGTGGTAATATGGGCCGAACATCGGATAATCAAATACTTGGATACGGATAACCGCGGTTGTACCATACTGGTAATTATTGAAACGATTAATAATAACATTATTTGAAATAGTATTAATAGTATTATATATAATATAGTATTAGTATTAACACTATTTATAAGAATATTTTATTATTTTCTTTCATAGTCATTCCTCGGCTTCTAATTTAAAAATTCGGAAATGGAAATTCACAAAAAACGGAGAATTAATGTTCTAGCGACAGAATGAAGTAGAAAGATTTATAAAAAATTATGTAAGTATGTATATTTTATTTAGTGATATATATTTTATTAATAGCGATCTACAAATCTGAATAGAAATCATTTTCTTAGAGAAATATAATTTAAAGTCAGTCTTGATCCGTTAGTAATTGTACCATACAGTGGTTATTGGTGTAACATAATTGAGAATATTATGATGAAAAAATCTACAAATCTCCTCAGGACAAATATTAAGACGAGTATATATATGTGTGTGTAATAAATCTGGTGATTAGATTTATTGCTTTGTCTCATGTAATTAGGTCGTAATGTGTAGCAATGAAACTGGGACAGCTATACAACATTTCACTGTTTAATACAAGAATAAAAGGTACACAGATGAATTCAATAATTACACTAAAAGATAATATTAACTAGAAGAAGACCCAAAAATAAAAAACCGCTTCTCTCTTCTCCACGGTTTTTAACATTTCAAGACTCCCCTCACCGCGCACCTCACGCACGCCGCCCGGTCGGCATTTACACACGTATCCATCGTCTGTCAAACTCTGGCGCGCCGCGCACACACACACACATAATTTAACAAAGTAATACATATCATAATATATATACTCGTGTTGGGAATCACACGAAGAGATATGAAAATAAACATATGGATAATGGAACAGACAAGGATAGTTGATATAATTGAATTCGCCGAGAAAATGATATTACAATTGACAGGCCACATCGCTCGGAGAATGGACAATAGTTGGACGAATGTAGTAGTACCCAAGAGGAATCAAGAGACTGTCCCAAAATCTATTGGACTCAAGAAATGATCAAATTTAGCGAAAAACAATGTTTCTAACTGACGTGCTTGTTTTCATCTACATGATACATTAAATAGTTTGCCTGAAACATGACACAATAAAACAACTAACAAACATTCCCTTCCATAAATCAAATAAAAAATAAGTTAAGAAGCAAATTAACTGACGATAATTTATAATCCTGCCTAAAATTGAAAAGAAGCGGTTACTTATCAGACATAGCAACGCTTTCGAAAGCGATGCAGGGTCACCGTTCTAACTTGTAAATGTTAAAAAGACCAAAAAGTGTTTATTAGTTTATGTTTCTTCTTTTACAAACAGATCACTGAACTTCTGAAGCTTATATCATCCATGTATTCTATTCTTTCAAGTGACCCACGACTGTATTGTGAATTAGAGTTTAAAATAAAAATCTTGATTTTATTCCTATCTCGTTTGTTTAATTCGTCATTAAAAATTATATAGCAACAGTGAAAATTTATGTTGCGGCTTTATAAAATTTGATAGATTCGGTAATATTTGGCTCTTCTCATTAAAAGGTCTGCCGGTCGCTGGTCTAGTGGTAAAGTCGCTCATTCCAGAAGACCAGCCTATTTTCACAGCACAAACGTTTAGCTTAGTTTGTGTAAAATAGTAATAATATTGATGTGACACGTATTCCATGTAGGTATCTCTATTTATTATTTAAAAAAATAAATAATGTATAAAGAAGTAGATATATATTTGGGGAGGTTTTTATGTTGATGATGATGATGATATGTACACATTACGCAAAACGTTACATCATAAACTTTGAATTAACGTGCCTTAACGCAAAAAAACATGTATTGTTTTATTTAGGAGAACACATTCTTATTGTGAAGTTGTAATTATTCAGAACAGACGGTCTGTGATATTTTAAATTTTAATTAAATATATTAATTATAAAGATATACATATAAAATCAATTTTTTCTAAAAATATTGGTGTTGCGCCACCGGGATTCGAACCTGGATCTCTTTTCTAACCGGGGATGGTGCTTCATCCAACTAAGCTACAGCGATATTACTTTTAGCGACAATTTTTCGACCCTATATGTTACCTTTTTGATATTAATACATTTAATCGTTCCATCATTTGACAGAGCGATCTACCTTATTTTTACAGAATCGCAAATACCCAAATGGATAAAGCACCTTCCCCGGTTAGGAAAGAGATCCAGGTTCGAATCCCGGTGGCGCAACAACAATATTTTTAGATAAAATTGATTTTATATGTATATCTTTCTAATTAATATATTTAATTCATATTTTAATGTATTGTTTTATTTATTTTATACATTTTATTCTTTAGCCACCCTCCCTGCATTGTGGATCTGCTGTCAATTCTGTCACCTGACTACACTCGCTACCAAAACAACTGTTATTCCCCATTCTACCCAAAGCATTCCTTACACCAATATAATATCATACATCATTCCAGGAGAATGTTATTCGACTCTGGAATAACCCGCCCCAATACTTCCGAGACAGTGACACGCCACGAGCCTTCAATAAACATTATATACAATACACATTCAAAACAAGACACACATTTAAGAGTGTAGTTTTATACATGTATAAATATTTATTTTATATGTTTATTTTGAAGTTCGCGCGAGCACTTTTCTGGGTTAGATCGCGTTTAATTTTGGTATGGTGACGTTGTGCTATGAATAAAGATATATACTATAGTTGGTTATTGATGGGTTGAATTCAAACTAAATTAACTCAACGGTAAGAATTTTGAGACATGGAGAATGATAATGCTATGTACGTTAACCCAGAAGAGGCACAGGTATGCGCGACGCCTAATACGATATGAAAGGCTCTAAGAGTACAATAAATATATAATATATAAGATAATATAGGCATTTCAGGGATTGGATGGATTTTGTGAAATTTTTAGATGATCATGGTTAAAATTTTGTACACTCTGGGTGTGTTAGCTAGTCATATATATAGCCAGCGGTTTGTTTTTTTTTTTGAACTCAGTATAATAATTTAAATTATTTGAATTACTAAATCGACCCTTCCTACGTCAGATAATTTTATTTACGATACTTTACTACTGAAAAGATAGTTTAAATTAATATAAAGACATTTTTGCTTACGATCGTAGAATTTCAATTATCAGCCGGTGCTAATTTGGAAGAAATAAGTGCCCTTCTTGATCTATTATCCGACGAGAATAGCACTGACGATGTCACATCGCCGTATTAAACAATGTGTCACTCATTCCAAATAACATATTTTTGTGGATATGTATAAAGAATTTTATTTTATTGTACAGCTAATATTATCAAATTATTTAAAGTTATTATTATTAATTATTGACAAAACCTTCTTAAAAAATTCGCTAATCGATGGAAATGTGAACTGTACCTAAAGAGTGACGCGAAGATTATTTTTTGAAAAGGGTAAGCATACGCATAACTGCAATATTTTACTTAGGAAATTCTAAATAATTATAATTATGTGTAATAATAGATAATAAGGTAAACTGCACTGATTAGGACGATAATGACACACCTCTTCTATCGCCAGATTATTCATTAAAACACTTGGATATTGAAATTAAATTACGGAAATATTTGTTATCCTTGGTTAATAGCACCTCCTCAAACTATGCTCCCTCTGTCTCATTAGTCATTCAATATAATATACCCTAGTACTGAAAATTGATCAATACCTTAGTCAAATAAGTCACCATTGACTTCAAATACCATCACGCGGATACATAAAAGCTGTTGAAGAAAAGACCGCGGTAATATTAGACGACAACACAAACATGAATGGATAGATGTGATGAGAAAGAGACTAAATAACTTGGGCAAGGAGTATAAGAGTTTTAATATTATGGTCAGATCTGCAAAAATTATGAGACAGATATGATTTCATTCGTGTCGGATGAAGTGTTTGGAAAAGATCAACGAAGAATAAAGGCAAGCCATTTTTGATATATTTTGGGGCTTAGGTAATCGAAATGAGCAGCGGAAATGTGTGATAATATTGACTAGTAAACAGAAAAAATGCATAATATATTCTGACACGGAATCGATGCAAAAGTTTACTATAAAATATATACTACATGTTCATCATAATAATAAGGTAGACCGAGAGCTAATAGATGTTTGCATAAAAATGTTCAGCATATGTAAAATAAGACTCTAGCTTGCCAGTTGAAGACATTAGATAAATAGGAAGTAAGATCTTCAAATGGAAAAATTGTAAGTGCTACATTTGATTTTCAAAAAGTGCCTAATACACCTCACGATCAATTGAGTGCGTTTTATTAAAAACGTAAGATATCCGTATTTAATTTGACCATTTTCGATCTCGCCGAAAAGGAAGGTACCTGTTACATGTGGAACAAGGACGTATTCATGTGTACATGCGTTAATCGAAAGATCGTCAAAAAATCAACCTATTTACACACCGTCAGAATGGTATTGTATTGTTAGGTAGGCTAAACAGAATGGTAAACCATATAATGTAGTAGAAATGAAGCAAACGGATTTTTTTAAATTTTAAAGCTCTTTTATAAGGTGGAACTGGAAAAATAATTTAAACGGAGAAAAAGGTCAGTGGAAAAAAATAAAAGTGTTAGGCGTTACTTCTAATGATCCTTTCAAAATAAATTACAAACATGATTTATCTACAAATAACTATTTCATTTCAGGAGTAACGATCCACATTTGCGGTCGACAAAAAGCTGCTCTTTTTTCTACTATTACTTCACTTTACGCAAAAGGTTTACCGATTCTAAACGCAAAAAATTCGACTTAATAGAAATGTGTAATAGTGAAATGAATCCTGGTTCTTACCATTCTTTTTTTAACCATTTTTCCATATACATGAATAATGATAAAAATAATACTGATTCTGAGTCTTATCAAAAAATAATGTACATTTCTATTCGTAATACCTCAAAAAAAAAGGATTTGGTAATCTCATTTTTAAATATTATATTATATTTATTTTTTA